>CAJHNH020000383.1:52500-281580 GCA_905116865.2 Candidula unifasciata
TTTACCAAAGCAATGACAGCTCATTAATACATAAGCTCTTCTTTACCAAAGCATTGATAGCTCATTTATATATAAACTTTTCTTGACCAAAGCAATGACAGCTCATTAATATATATGCTCTTCTTGACCAAAGCAATAACAGCTCATTAATATACTTTCGTTTACAACACAAATGAGAGCTCAAGGGAATCAAGGCTTTTTTACCATGGCAATGACAGCTAAGGTGCATCTAGGCTCTCTCTACCACAGAAATGACACAGCTCAGTAGCATTTAGGCCTCTTTACCACAGCAAAGACCGATCAATGACATCACTGATATCCAAGCGTTGTTATTTACATCAGCATCGAAAGCATATTATTATCTATGCTTTCTTTGTTCCAGCAATAAAAGCATATTAATAGCATATAAATATGTATGCTTTCTTTGCCCCAGCAATGACATCATATTATTAACTATGATCTCTTTGCCACAGCAATGACAGCATATTATTAACTATGATCTCTTTACCAAAGCAATGACAGCATATTATTAACTATGATCTCTTTACCAAAGCAATGACAGCATATTATTAACTATGATCTCTTTGCCACAGCAATGAAAGCATATTATTAACTAGGATCTCTTTATCAAAGCAATGACAGCATATATTAACTATGATCTCTTTGCCACAGTAATGAAAGCATATTATTAACTAGGATCTCTTTGCCAAAGCAATGACAGCATATTATTAACTATGATCTCTTTGCCACAGCAATGACAGCATATTATTAACTAGGATCTCTTTACCACAGCAATGACAGCATATTGATCTATATGATCTCTTTACCACAGCAGTGACAGCATATCATTAACTATTGATCTCTTTACCACAGCAATGACAGCATATTATTAACTATGATCTTTTTACCACAGCTATGACAGCATATTATTAACTATGATCTTTTTACCACAGTAATGACAGAATATCATTAACTATGATCTCTTTACCACAGCAATGACAGAATATTAATCTCTATGATCTCTTTACCACAGTAAGAAGCTAGTTTGTGACCGTTTAAAAATTATATTTGTTCATTTGTTCTCTTCTATGTATCGATGCTCTCTTTATGACTGCAATGACAGCTCACTGATACCCATTTTAGGTTGGGCTAAACTCCAAGTTAAGGTCAATTCTGGAAAGAAAAAAGTTATAACCCGATGCGGATTAGAATCCAAATCCTTTGGGCCAGCAGGGGAATGTCTAGCCTCCATGCTAGCCCTGCTTCCATTTCTCAGGGCAAAGCAAACAAAAATAACACATGAGTGGACTGAAAGAACGCCTCGTGTTGGTTCTGGGGTCCCCATTGTGGGGTGGCAGTCTACAGCTGTGGAACGCAAAGAAGAGACTGAAAGAAGGAATGAATGAGGATCAATATTTACTATTTCTTTTGCCACCAATAACTGAACCCATAATCCCCATGTGGGTTGCAGGACCCAATTGTGGGGAAAAACCAGAAAAGACCCGCTGCCTATATAACAAGCATGTATAAGAGTCGACTAACTGGGAGCTTCCTTCAAAGACAGAGTGCATCTGCCTGAGAGGCAAGAATCAACAATCTGCATACACATAAAGTCAGATGTGTAAAACAGATGTGCATGCAACACTCTGGCTCTGGAACAAGACTACTCCAGAAGTGGACAAACAACCAAATCATTCTGCTGGAGTTAAGAGACGGTGAACGCAAAGAAGAATCAAAAACACAGAAAGAAATTATAACTGTCAAAACACAAACCACTAACAGACTTACTTCATCAACCATGTCCCTGGGCAACTTCCAAGAAATATAAAAGCTTTCCACAAAAGAATATTAACAGCAAATATGTGGATGGAATAAGAAAACCACCACATTTAATTCTCTTAAGAGTAAGCTGATCGGCAGTAACAGCAAGGGGTGGCATGACACATTGATAGGAAAAATTCATATTCTCTGGACTAAATTGCTTGACAAATGGTTCACCTTTACCTCTGAACTATGAAGGGTAGAACCAAAAAACAAACATAGATACAGCAAACGTTACTGTTACTTTAGATACGGAACAGTTCCTGCTGGTTTCTTATGCACAGTGATTAAAACTTCTTTGTTATATTATAACATGAATATGTTATATCATCATGAATACTGAACATATTTAGTGATAATTCATTTGCTTCAGGAAGAAGTCACTTGCCATCAGAAAATTATTTACTTTCCAGAATATGTGATTCGATGCATCCGATATTTAGAAAATAAGCATCCAACATCTAGAAAGTAAACATCCTCTGATAGTAATGTCTGAAACATTTCCTCTGAAAGATGCCAGCTTCTAGAAATCCTGTCGAGAGTTTGGGGTTTCAGTGTTCTACAGGCCACCAAACTCTATGGAAACAAAGGCTCCTGCTCCAACAACACATCACACCAATGAATGCATTTTCCCGACAATCTCCTTGACAAATCTGTGTCATCTGTATTCGCATTCATGCACATCTACAGCAAAGGCACCACATCATTTTGAAAATCAACTGGAGAATTGTGATGTCTTTACTGATTCTCTTTGTCGTCTTCAGCTGAAATTTTCCACAGCTGGTAGTAGATGACCAAACAATTGTCTCTGACTGTGACATCGTAATGGAATTTAAACTGTCAAGTCAAATAACCTCAAATTGGATATACACATGACTCAAGTATCCTTTTAGAAAGATGAACTTTGGCCAGCATCCAAATTTCACAATTATGAATTATTCTATGCAGCAGGCTGTGGCATCCTGTCGGCATATTGGACAAGTTCGATTTGTCTGAAATATGACCAAAAAATATAATCTTTAAACCCCCAAAAAATATATGATGATGAAGTGCAATTTTGAATGTGTTTCCCAATCTTTTTCAAGCCACAACTTAATTTTATAATGGTTCAGTCTGCAATTACCTTTTATAAATAATAGTAAAGTCCACTTACACACACACACATTCCTGTATAAGTACTTTTATAAATAACAGTAAAGTCCACTTACACACACACATGCCTGTATAAGTACTTTTATAAATAACAGTAAAGTCCACTTACACACACACATGCCTGTATAAGTACTTTTATAAATAACAGTAAAGTCCACTTACACACACACACTCCTGTATAAAGGTCTTTTATAAATAACAGTACTGTCCACTTACACACACACATTCCTGTATAATGTCTTTTATAAATAACAGTTAAGTCCACTTACACACACACATTCCCATATAAGGTCTTTGATAAATAGTAAAGTCCACTTACATAAACACACATTCCTGTATAAGTACTTTGATAAATAACAGTAAAGTCCACTTACATACACACACACTCCTGTATAAAGGCTTTTAGAAATAACAGTAAAGTCCACTTACATACACACACACATTCCCATATAAGGTCTTTTATAAATAACAGTAAAGTCCACTTACACACACACATTCCCATATAAGGTCTTTTATAAATAACAGTAAAGTCCACTTACACACACACACATTCCTGTAAAAGTACTTTTATAAATAACAGTAAAGTCCACTTACACACACACATTCCCATATAAGGTCTTTTATAAATAACAGTAAAGTCCACTTACACACATACACACATGCCTGTATAAGGTCTTTTATAAATATCAGTAAAGTCCACTTACACACACACACACATGCCTGTATAAGGTCTTTTATAAATATCAGTAAAGTCCACTTACATACACACACATTCCTGTATAAGGTCTTTTTAAATAAAGGTTCACTTTTTGTGTTGAATTTTGACATCAAATGTAAAAGTCCCTTTACATGCCAGTGATGCATTGGGTATATGAGGCTAGATATATATTTAAAAACCTATGAGCCCTTAAAGGGTGATATCAACATCATGCTGGTCGCTTTTACCTGGCTCCCCTTTTAAGGCTGGGTCAACCTGACAGTCAAGGTAATTTTTTTTAATCTGGCTCCATTTAAAATGACAGTGAGTATTATATTTTTTTCAGCTGTTGAAAAGATAAAATTATCTTTATTGTACTAACACTGCATTTTTTTTTCAACTGTACTATTATGACGTGACTTGAGATTTAAAAAAAAAAAAAAAAAAAGGGAAGTCGGGAGATGTGAACCAGCGACACTGCACGCGCTTAAAAACCATAAGTGCTCTGCCACCATTAGGGACAGCTGATAAGAAACTGTCCGCCTGTGTCGCCGTCCGCACATAACTCCGTAGCTACAGCAACGTTCCTCCATTTACCCCAGAATGTCAACTCTGGTACCCATTTCCTAGAGGCTTGGTGAACCCTGGGAACCGCCCGGTTTTGAAAACCGGCCATGGGCTGCAGTGAGTCACAGTTGGATTTGAAAGTGAGTCTCCTAACAACTGCGCTAACATGGCCCCGGGAATAGAGATCCATTGGTTTAACACCATTCTGAAAATGTTGCTTTTAGACTTCAGACTTGTTCTAGAACTTGAGTTTTGCTTGCATATTCATTTTACTTTAACTGGAAACTTATCCAAGATGTTAAAAATGAAGTAATTTCTGCCAAGTCACTTAACTCATGAGTGACCATTCTAAACAGATCATACTGAACTGTAATCGCAACTTGTTACACTGGTTAATCCGTGGGCTGTGAAAAGACTTTTGTAAGGAAGGAACTGAAAAGGAATTTGTTTGGAAGTTGATCACCTGAATATTTCCTGCATTATTTCTTTACTTCTGTTACTCAGTAGGATTATACAGCCTACCTAATGCTCCAAGATGTAAACATTACACTTGGCTTATTTGGATAAAGACTCGACATCACAGCACTTTGCACAAGCCCATATCAACTTCGTCTCCCTCAACAACCAACCAAGAGTTTCCATATTGATGGTACTCATTGTCATCTGGGTGAATACTCATCTTGTCTTTCCCCCTCACCTTAAGTGTGGTGCCCGGATCCTGTCGACAACACCTGCTGCATTATTCTCTCCAGGTAGGGGTTTTCAATCCAGGTTTTCAGTAAGTAAAGACCTTTTCACGTTGCAGATAATGCATGTTTTATATATGTGGTCAACATCACGCCAGCTGGCTTTACTTCCCAGGACATTACCTGGTACCCAAACCAGTCTAGGCCAGGTCTACCTGGCAGCCAAGACATTCTGTTTAAATTCTCGCCATACAGATCTGACCCCAAGAAATTCAGGCGAGCATCTAGGCACCATGCTACTACGGCACCCTGGATGCTGATTAGTGCTAACAAAAAATACAAACTCACCTTCAGCCACTTGTCAACACACTTAGCGTGGAACTCGTGAGAGCAGGGCAACACGCGCAGCAGCTGTTTGGCTTCAAAGTCACACATGCACACGACACAGGAAGTCTGGTCTGACTCGGACCGAATTGCTTCACTGCTGAACCGGTAAGCGGGCAGCTGGTCAATGTCACTTTTAGTCAGTCCCTTCTGCTTGGCCTCACCTAATCTTTCAGCCAATGATAACAAAGCCTGGACACAAGAAATCAATGTGTGGTTATCTCACCAACAGCAGGAAAACAGAATCTGGTTATCAATATACGCTACAGAAGAAAACCTATCTAATCCAAACACCAACACACTACAGAAAGGGAAATAGTTTCTGGTTATCTCTCCAACACACAATACAGAAGGGTAATAGTTTCTGGTTACCTCTCCAACACACAATACAGAAGGGTAATAGTTTCCAGTTATCTCTCCAACACACAATACAGAAGGAAAATAGTTTCCGGTTATTTCTCCAGCACATAATACAGAAGGAAAATAGTTTCCAGTTATCTCTCCAACACACAATACAGAAGGAAAATAGTTTCCGGTTACCTATCCAACACACAATACAGAAGGGTAATAGTTTCCAGTTATCTCTCCAACACACAATACAGAAGAAAAATAGTTTCCGGTTTCCTCTCCAACACACAATACAGAAGGGAATTTGTAACAGAAGGAATATAGTATCTGGTTATCTCTTCAACACACCCTGCATAAGGAAAAGAGAATCTGGTTACCCCTCCAACACACTATACAGAAGAAAAATAGTATCTGGTTATATTAACATTACACAATACATTAGGAAAATAGTATCTGGTCATATTAGCATTACACAATACATAGGGAAAATAGTATCTGGTTATATCATTAATGGATCTGGTTATTTCACTAATACACACTACAGAAGGGAAACAGTATCTAGTCACCAGAAACTATACAAGGAAAATAGTATCTGGTTATCTCACCAACACATATTATACAAGGAAAATAGTATCTGGTTATCTCACCAACCCACAATACATAAGGAAAACAGTATCTGGTTGTCACCAAGAGATCTGATTATCTTACCAACACACACACTTGTTTTACAGTAACCTATATTAACATCTATAAGACAGTTTGTTAATAACACAGGTGTCGTGGGAAAAAGAGTTAAAAAGAAGGAGATATCTATATGATGTCCATCCTTTTCACAAATATGTTATATTCTACTGTTTAAGGGATTTTATTAAGTTTACAAATATAGCCTGAATAATATTTTATTCAGTATACTCGTTTCTTCTCCTGGATTCACTCTCAAAAGAGCAGCTGGCACTGTGTGTTGTGGCTTACAACTAGGCTGTGATATCTCCTTTTGCAAATCCTCAATTACTTGTGATGTGATTGCCTTTAACAACGTGCTCGTGTTAACCCTGTTGCCCCGAGATAGATGGTTGTCTTACTTGCACGTTTTTTGATGACATACCTTTGTGAAGTAGCCACTAGACCTATATAACAGCCTTGGTACTGGTTGCAACCGCACAGTGCGTGACTATTCACCTAAGTTTACTCCGGGGTCATTTCTCTTTGAGTGCCCAAAACTCAGCGAGACTAGAAGAATGCTACTCCCTACGAGACCAGACAAGTGGAACACCTCGTACAGAGGAAAAGAACAGCTTGAAAAAACATGCAAAATTCCACTACATGGCATTGGGCCAAAGGGCGAAAGCTCATGCGCCGCTGGATCGATAACGACAACAACAACAATACTCCAGGGTCAAAATGTGGAAAACAGGGATTATCGCGACCCAGAGTACCAAGCCACAGCATAGAAAGATTATTGCCACAGTCAACGATCCGTGGGCCACTTGCTAGGTCTCCGTAGGCCGGATTTAGCCCATGGGCTGCTAGCTGAACAGCCTATCACAGTGTGTTGGCATGGTGAGTAGGTATATTTACCCATGTGCCTCCACCACATCCCCCTATTTTTTTTAAGATATTTTTTGGGGTGGGGGGAGGGTGGACACTGGGGAAGAGATGTAAAGATCTTATCTGTGCTCTTTCTAATACATTATATAAGTTGATCCTCAATTTCTTTAAAACTGATCTTGATGCTGTCATCCCATTTTTTGCAGGTCTCCCCCTTGCTCTGTGTCCATTATATATTTCTTTATCATGGCTCCCAATGACAGCAGATACCACAGCATTCTTGTCAGAGGTCCAAACCATCTCACCGGTAGCTCTTTAATAAACTGTATGACCAGTTTCAGTTCCAGTCTTCTGATTTCTTCATTTTTAATGTTATCTCTTCTTGTTATCCCGGCAACTCTTCTAAGACATCTCCTCTCCCTTGTTATGACTTCGTATTGATTAAATTCGGCAGTCCATTCTGCAAGCCCAACCAGTTGTACACGAGCCAGAGATGAAGATCCAAGTTTTACCCCACAGCATGTACCTGAGGAGCAAAAAATTACCTCATAATTCTCTACCTCTTCAGGGCTGTCGAGATCTCTGCTATAAGGAGGCATAGGTGGACCGCCCAGCATGGCTCTGAAAAATATGTAAGTATAGTTACTTTTTTTTTTTAGTAACAAACATGGATCAGTAGAAAGCATGTACAGTAATCATTTCAATGACAAACATGGGTCTGTAGAATATATGCCCTGTTATCTTTTCAGTGATTGATAAGCATTTAGAAAACATGTAAAGTTATCTTTCCAACAAGAAAGAAAGGTCTGTAAAATATATGTATAGTTATCTTTTCAATGGCAAAGATGGGTCTGTAAAATATTTGTATAGTTATCTTTTCAATGGAAAAGATGGGTCTGTAAAATATATGTATTTTTTCATTGACAAACACTGAATATAAAATGTATTCAAAATTATCTTTTCAATGACACAAATGACCGTAAAAGACATATATTTCCTCTCTTCAATCATAGACCCTAAATATATCAAAAGTATACAAGTGCCAGCCCTCTGCCACACTTTGTTTTGTGTTGATAATCAGGTAATCACAGTTTTAACTTCATAGTTGCTCTGTTCCTGTGCAAACGAAAACCACACAGATGTCTATCATCATCCCTTGTAGAAAAAAATGACTGCAGTCTTAGTATGTCAGTAGATAGATCCCAGTTAACATCAGTAGGCAGATCCCAGTTAACATCAGTAGGCAGATCCCAGTTAACATCAGAAGGTAGACCCCAGTTAACATCAGTAGGTAGATCCCAGTTAACATCAGTAGGTAGACCCCAGTTAACATCAGTAGGTAGATCCCAGTTAACATCAGTAGGTAGATCAAAGTTAACAGTAGGTAGATCCCAGTTAACAGTAGGTAGATATCCCAGTTAACATCAGTAGGTAGATCAAAGTTAACATCAGAAGGTAGACCCCAGTTAACATCAGTAGGTAGATCAAAGTTAACATCAGTAGGTAGATCAAAGTTAACATCAGTAGGTAGATCAAAGTTAACATCAGAAGGTAGATCCCAGTTAACATCAGTAGGTAGACCCCAGTTAACATCAGAAGGTAGACCCCAGTTAACATCAGAAGGTAGATCCCAGTTAACATCAGAAGGTAGATCCTGGTTAAAATCAGAAGGTAGACCCCAGTTAACATCAGAAGGTAGATCCCGGTTAACATCAGAAGGTAGATCCCGGTTAACATCAGAAGGTAGATCCCGGTTAACATCAGAAGGTAGATCCTGGTTATCATCAGAAGGTAGATCCCGGTTAACATTAGTAGATAGATCCCGGTTAACATTAGTAGGTAGATCCCGGTTAACATCAGTAGGTAGATCCCAGTTAACATCAGTAGGTAGCTCCCGGTTAACATCAGTAGGTAGATCCCGGTTAACATCAGTAGGTAGATCCCGGTTAACATCAGTAGGTAGATCCCAGTTAACATCAGTAGGTAGATCCCGGTTAACATCAGTAGGTAGATCCCGGTTAACATCAGTAGGTAGATCCCGGTTAACATCAGTAGGTAGATTCCGGTTAACATCAGTAGGTAGATCCCGGTTAACATCAGTAGGTAGATCTCGGTTAACATCAGTAGGTAGATCCTGGTTAACATCGGTAGGTAGATCCCGGTTAACATCAGTAGGTAGATCCCGGTTAACATCAGTAGGTAGATCCCGGTTAACATCAGTAGGTAGATCCCAGTTAACATCAGAAGGTAGATCCCAGTTAACATCAGAAGGTAGATCCCGGTTAACATCAGTAGGTAGATCCCAGTTAACATCAGAAGGTAGATCCCGGTTAACATCAGTAGGTAGATCCCGGTTAACATCAGTAGGTAGATCCCGGTTAACATCAGTAGGTAGATCCCAGTTAACATCAGTAGGTAGCTCCCGGTTAACATCAGTAGGTAGATCCCGGTTAACATCAGTAGGTAGATCCCAGTTAACATCAGTAGGTAGATCCCAGTTAACATCAGAAGGTAGATCCCAGTTAACATCAGTAGGTAGATCCCAGTTAACATCAGAAGGTAGATCCCAGTTAACATCAGTAGGTAGATCCCAGTTAACATCAGCAGGTAGACCCCAGTTAACATCAGTAGGTAGATCCCAGTTAACATCAGTAGGTAGATCCCAGTTAACATCAGTAGGTAGATCCCAGTTAACATCCTGGTGGAAACCAAGCTGTATTCAGTGGAGGACCTGTGGCAGTGGGGATTGAAAAGATGACTCTTCCTGTCTTTTTCATAATCAACAACATACATCTTCTTTCTTTTGTCGTCTTAATGATACCAGGTTGTAGCCCAGTGTAGTGGTTTTCTGTATTTGTCTTGCGCTACTCCGGTGGCGTGAGTGATGTATTTGTTCATCTTTCTGCAGGTTTCAGCAACACCATTTATCCTTATCTTTCTTGGTCTTCCTCTCGCCTTCCTCCCAGGTGTTCTACTGTAAAAAATTTCATTAGCAGTCTAGTCTGGCTGCATTCTCACCAGATAGCTGAACCGTTTCATTCTGTCTGTCTGTCAATATAATCCTGACATGGTCTTATTCCAACTTTCTTACTAATGTTGGTATTCGTAACCCCGTCTCGTCTAATGTTGTTAGTGCCCTTGTGGAGACAGCGCATCTCACATTCAGTTATTTTCTGCTCTAGTGCCCTACTCACTGTCCATGTTTGGCACTGACAACATAGTAGGGATAGTCAACACGATAAAATATATGATATATAGTGGTTAGGAAACTCACAAGAACTGTAGCAAGAATCCTGGACTGTAATGTTGCTGTTGCACACGAACTCGACTCCGTGTGCTGGACCGTCGAGAGTAGTAGCGAGAAATGGAGCCCTGTGCAACATAATATAAACAACAGATAACAACTTTTACATAGCAAATATAACTAAAAAATACAATTCAAATAAATTCAATTCTTTCTCTTCTTATATATTTAAAGGGCCTTAATGAGGCACAACGCGATGTGGTTTACAGCAAGGCTGTGATACCTTTCGGCCCAACATATTGGATCATCACCGTTATCCTGCTGTGCCATTATATGTCACATATGGTTCGGTCCAGTCTTTTTCTTCATTCCGCCCTATCCTGTGCAACTCTGGGCAATACTATTATTTTTATTACTGCTCACGTAAATAAGAATTGAGACAACCCCCCTAACTGATGTCAACATGGTTTTTTTTTGGGGGGGGGGGGGGTCCAGAAACCGTGAGTTTGTAAACCCTTTGGCATGGTACTATGAATTTTGCAACCCTTCAGCCTTGATTCCATGATAAATTACCGTTGATCTGGGAAATGTGTGGTTTTTCTGCCTACTCTTAAGCATAAACTTGGACAAGTACATTAAAAAATAGAGTAAACATGAGGTTTATATGTCTAACAAAGTATATTAAAATGAATATGGAGTAACTATGAAATGCAAACATGTAGGGAAGTAAACATGATGTTTATACGTTTAACAAAGTATATTAAAATGAATATGGAGTAACTTTGAAATGCAAACATGTAGTAAACATGAGGTTTATACATTTAACAAAGTAAAGTATATTAAAATTAATATGGAGTAACTTTGAAATGCAAACGTGTAGCAGAGTAAACATGAGGTTTATACATTTAACAAAGTAAAGTATATTAAAATGAATATGGAGTAACTATGAAATGCAAACGTGTAAAAAAGTACATTTAAATACTCCTTACGTAAAAGTCTGGAGGGGCGGGGTGAACTGCTGGCTCCTGGAGTAACACTGACTGAGATGAGCTGATTGGGTGGGGAAGGCTGTGGGGGTGACTACTATGTGAAGGGTGTTGTGTGGAGGCTACTGCAGCTGCTGCGGCCGCTGCTGCAGCTGCAGCTTGATGGTGGTGATGATGATGGTGATGATGGTGGTGAAAGCTGGGGTGGAGAGGGTATACACCAGCTCCCCTCTGATCTGCAAGCATTGACTGGACATCTTCCTCCTGAAATTGTATAAAATCACATACTGTTCATTGTTTTTACCCTGAAATTGTATAAAATCACATACTGTTCATTGTTTTTACACTGAAATTGTATAAAACCACATACTGTTCATTGTTTTTACCCTGAAATTGTATAAAATCACATACTGTTCAGTGTTTTTACCCAGAAATTGTATAAAAAATCATACATGTTTATTGTTTTTACCCTGAAATTGTATAAAATCACATACTGTTCATTGTTTTTACACTGAAATTGTATAAAACCACATACTGTTCATTGTTTTTACCCTGAAATTGTATAAAATCACATACTGTTTAGTGTTTTTACACTGAAATTGTATTTTAAAAAATCACATTTATGTTCATTGTTTTTACCCTGAAATTGTATAAAATCACATACTGTTCATTGTTTTTTACCCTGAAATTGTAAAAAATCACATATTGTTCATTGTTTCACAATGAAATTGTTTTAAAACACAAATTGTTCATAGTTTCACCATGAAATTAAATTAAAACTCATACTGTTCATTATTTTCACCATTAAATTGTAATGAGTTACATATTATTCATTGTTTTCACCACGAAATTGTATTAAAACACATAGTTAATCACAAAATTGCACTAAAACAACTACTTTTAATTGTTTTCACCATGAAATTGTATTAATTTCCCTACCAATTTCCATTAAAACACATACTGTTCATTGTACGATGTGTGTATGCATTATTTCATTATGCATATCTTTATATAAACACAACATGCATTACTGATAACATGCAGCTGTAGTCTGAAAGATAACTGCTTGGAATGGCCGAATGCAAGACAGACCTGCTAGCCCAATCTGTAATCCTCTAAAACAAAGTTCACTCATTTATTTTCATATGTGAGGCCCATACAGCCAACAACACTTCTGGATCCATCTTTCTCGCCCTGCTTAATCATTATCATCCCTATGTGCCATGCTAAGCTGCCCAGGCATTTCCTCCCGCAACTTCTGTTCTGGGTTCTTTAAAATCCTGATTATGCCACTCCAGCATTGTTCTTTTTCTATCATTAACTTTCTAGATCATCACCATATACAACTTCTGTCATTAAGTGTTGTGGAGAGGAATATTCTGCAATCCAGGGACTTCTGGATGGCACTGGCTACTATCATGACATGAAGATGTATATCTTTTTGGTGACAACTGGTATGTGAGTGCACTTGCTTTCTGACATCTGGTATATACCTGCACTTGCTTTCTGACATTTGGTTTCTATTTGTCAATTCTGCCATCTTCCATTTTGTTGTGTTTTACAACTTTTTTTAATCTTTCTCCAGAAAAAGAAGAAGAAGAAGAAAAGAAGAAGAAGAAGAAGATGAAAAGAGGAAGAAGAGGATGAGGGGGGGGGGGGGGGGTGGAGGAAGAAAAAGAAGAGAGAAATAAGAAGAAGAAGAAGGAGGAGGAGGAGCAGGATCAGGATGAGGAGGAGGAAGAGAAAGAAGAATTTCAATTAAGATATTCAAAAAGAAAATCTAATAATTGACATACCTGGCCTCCCTGCACATGCCGTTGCTGGTGGTGGTGGTGGTGGTAGGGTCGATGCTGATGCTGTAGATGCAGTCCTGGGATGTGGGTTGGAAGTGATATGTGGGTCTGGTGGGGAGGGGGAGGAGGTTGGTGCTGGGGGTGGCTGGACGGTATATACTGTGGGATGGGGTGTGGCAGGGTGCAGTGGGGGAGGGTGCAGGACTGAAATCTGACTGGCAGGCTGGCCAGCGACCAGGAAGGCACAGCTGTTGAACCACCCATGTGTATCTGAGGAACCGGGGCACACATGCCCAGAGGGTGAGGGGTGGCAGTAGCACACAAGGGCACATAGTGACCCACTGGCATAGGACCAGCCATCGACACCTGCAACAAAGCGCACACCAGAAAGAGAAAAAAAGCATTAAGATACAGCATAAATTAGCTGCATAAAGAGTAAAAACAAATTAAATCATCAGATTAAATTATTATTTAACAACTGATTTCCTGTGATTCCTGCCAGGTAATGTGATTACATACAGATGGTTCTGCATTGAGAGGCAGAAGTGGTGGTGGTGTGGGAAAGGGGGGAGGGGGGGGGGGTGACTGCACAGGCTAATGGACGATGCTTAATGCACCCAAAATCTAGCATATACATCTAGTAAGCGGACGAAGGTGGAAGCAGTCACGGCACGTTAGCTGGCCTGAGAACCAGCTGCCCACACATATTGTGACTGTAACCAACTCACAAAGCATGTTAAGAAAGGTGGAGGAGATAAGCATGATGCACACATATATTGTGACTGTAACCAACTCACAAAGCATGTTAAGAAAGGTGGAGGAGATAAGCATGATGCACACACATATTGTGACTGTAACCAACTCACAAAGCATGTTAAGAAAGGTGGAGATAGGCATGATGCACACACATATTGTGACTGTAACCAACTCACAAAGCATGTTAAGAAAGGTGGAGACAGGCATGATGCACACACATATTGTGACTGTACCCAACTCACAAAGCATGTTAAGAAAGGTGGAGATAGGCATGATGCACACACATATTGTGACTGTAACCAACTCACAAAGCATGTTAAGAAAGGTGGAGGAGATAAGCATGATGCACACACATATTGTGACTGTAACCAACTCACAGAGCATGTTAAGAAAGGTGGAGATAGGCATGATGCACACACATATCGTGACTGTAACCAACTCACAAAGCATGTTAAGAAAGGTGGAGGAGATAAGCATGATGCACACACATATTGTGACTGTAACCAACTCACAAAGCATGTTAAGAAAGGTGGAGGAGATAAGCATGATGCACACACATATTGTGACTGTAACCAACTCACAGAGCATGTTAAGAAAGGTGGAGATAGGCATGATGCCCACACATATTGTGACTGTAACCAACTCACAAAGCATGTTAAGAAAGGTGGAGATAGGCATGACTCACACACATATTGTGACTGTAACCAACTCACAAAGCATGTTAAGAAAGGTGGAGGAGATAGGCATGACTCACACACATATTGTGACTGTAACCAACTCACAAAGCATGTTAAGAAAGGTGGAGGAGATAGGCATGACTCACACACATATTGTGACTGTAACCAACTCACAAAGCATGTTAAGAAAGGAGGAGATAGGCATGACTCACACACATATTGTGACTGTAACCAACTCACAAAGCATGTTAAGAAAGGTGGAGGAGATAGGCACGACTCACACACATATTGTGACTGTAACCAATTCACAAAGCATGTTAAGAAAGGAGGAGATAGGCATGACTCACACACATATTGTGACTGTAACCAACTCACAAAGCATGTTAAGAAAGGTGGAGATAGGCATGACTCACACACATATTGTGACTGTAACCAACTCACAAAGCATGTTAAAAAGGTAAAGACAGGCATGCTCTGTGAAAAGTGGCCAGCCTTGCTTCAGAGGTCTTTGGATATTTTATCCGGAAATACTGGAGTGTTGGGAAATGAACAGAAAGACAGACTGGCTGGTTGCGAATTAATGGGTGATGAATTTATGCATGACAAATTAGGGGTAGCCAAGGCCCTTTGGGAGAAAGTGGACAGTGTGAAGGCACGAATAGCTCATGACTGTCAGACAAGAACAGTATATTCAGGTCTGACCAGTTGATCTGGTCGACTCTACACAAAGGAAAGGCAAGACAGACAGATGGTTTATCAGAATCTGAACTCTTCGCTGAGGATGAGGATGGCGCACTTATAAGAATTCCCGAGTGCTGTGATGTCAGTTCTCAGCTCAGTACTAAACCCTCTGTAATATTCTCATAATAAACGTGAAGCTAACACACACACATGCACGCGCGCATAACTCAAGTTCTGGTAGGGGGCCTTAAAGTCTAGAAGTGGATGAACAACCAGAACTTTCTGCTGGAGTGCAGCTGCCTGAAAAGTGATGAACCAAATCTCAATGCATCTTTAAGGTACCCACATTTGAGGAGGTCGGCCTCTGCTCGCTTTCCAGAAACATCTCCCTCCATCACCATTTTCTCCAAGCCACCATGACATTTAACATGGTCAAAATACCTCAGCTTTCAGGAGAGGATGCTGTTTATGAGTCAGTTCTCCTCGATGTTCAAACCTTGTAGGATGTCAATGACTGTCTGTCTTCTTGGTCCACAGTATTCTAAGAATTTTTCTGTAGCATTCAAGTATAAGAGCTCCAATTTCTTTTTCTTTAAAAAGTGAGCAACAGTCCATGACTCACATTCATGTTGCCTCAAGAAATATGCATGATCTCAAAATGAGTCCTTTAACCCGCTTGCAGGTACTGTGAAGAAATGTGTCACTAACTAACCTGTTCTACATGTTCGAGAACTGACGATGGGTGCTGTGCTGACAGCATCGCTGGGTGGATCTGTCTGGCCAAGAATGTGGGGTTGGCCGCCACATGAAGATGAGATGGATTTGGGGGCTGGAAAGCTCGGCGCTCCTCAGGCGTGGCCGTGGTGGAGGATGTCAGTTCACTGTCACGTGTGCGGCGACGTGTGGAATGGCTGGAAAACAACAAAACAATATGGTTTCAGGCATCTTGTTTTTAAAATGTGATGTTTGTTTTTATAACACAATGTTTGCTTTTATAATCGAATGTTAACAGGTTGTGCCAACATCTATGCCACACTAATCCATCTTGTTTTGTGATCTAGAGCAGAGGTTCTCAAACTGGGTGTCGAGAGCGTGGGCCAGGGGTGACGCGGCAGTAACCAATAATTTTTCTTGAGATCAACAAAGACAGAATATTAAAACAGAAATACCATGAAGGAAGCCAGGAAAAGTTTTGGGTGCAGGTGTGTTCAGATAACAATACTATTGACAAGGCTGCAGTGCATTCTGAACATACTCATATATTAAAAAACACACAAGAGCAGCCTTTAAGTGAGTTGAGGGTACAATTATCTAAACTTCCCATAAACATAAAGGAAATAATGAAAAAGTCATCAAAACTGTTTCATTCATCGCATTAAAGACAATCGACCAATAAATTAGCATTGTTTTGTTTTCCTATTTTTTAAAGTATTCAAACCGCTTTTAAGGGTAGATGAGCAGCAACAAAAAAAAAAATCTGTCCTCCGGAGAAAAAAAAACGCTGATCTAGAGGACTAATTGTCTTCTTCTTCTTTGCATTCACCAGCTGTACACTCTGGCAGAAAGTTCTGGTTGCTCGTCCACTACTGAACTGCAGTCTTGCTCCAGAACCTGAGTTTTGCGTGTGCATCAGTTTTACAGATCTCATTCTCTTAAATACAGACTGTTGGTTCCTTGCCTCTCCGGCAGATGCACTCCGACTTCAAAGGAAGCTCCCCAATTAGTCGACTCTTACGACATGCTTTGGGGGGGGGGGGGGGGGGAGCAGTGGGTCTATTCTTGTTTTCCCCTACAATGGGGCCCCGGAACCCACATGGGGAAGGACTAATTGTATTTCCATTACTCTTTTCAGGATGTTAATACTTACACACACATGTTTAGAAATCACCAAACCATTGATCAGTTTGTTCTTTCAACTGTTCTAGTGTAGGTTCGGGACCTATTTTAGTAAAATTGTTAATATACCCACAAACCCTTAACAAGCATGTCGTAACAGGCAACAAACAAGCCAGGGTTTGCAAAAATCTGATATGCTGGGCCGAATGGAGCAAATGCTGCAGCCTAGCTTCAAACCACAACCGCGCCATTAGAGGGTGAACATAGAGAAAGTTCCGACGGTGTTCCCACTGTAGAGGACATGAGAAAACTTCTTTCCCACAAAAATCTGGGCTGTCACACAGCTAGACAGGCCTTCTTGTTCGTATGTTCTACATATCTTCTCTCTCTCTCTCTCTCGCTCTCTCTCGCTCTCTCTCTGTATAGGGCGCGCTCTCTCGCTCTCTCTCTCTCACCCACCCACTCATTCCCATCCCCCCTCACACACACACTCAGGGAGGGGTTCATTGTGTGTGTGTGTTGCGATCACCTCTATGTGAAATTCTCAGCACTTCACGCCACTCCCCTCCCCTCTCTTTCAGTCTCAGCTACGACAGTCTCAGACCCTTCAGCTCACGGTATCATACTTTTTAAAGGGGAAATAAACCTCCATCAACGAGGGGCAGCGCCCAGGTGACGACGAGGCTGTCACGTCACAGTGCCGGGAACGAAACCATCAATCTTTCTTCCAGCTTAGTCATCGCCATCTGCCAACGAACCGTCACTCGTTCCTGATCACACAAACAGGCGACCGAACAAACATATGCATCAACTCTGGGGGCGAGGAACGTGGAGAACACGCACATTGAATACACGAAAACATTCAATCTTCCACCAAACATATATATTAAAATACAGAATACGTAGTTCCGTGGAAACTGCTTTTTTGGGAGCGTAAAGTTGCACACGTGTTGCAGACGACTTTTGTTTAAGTGGTGTTCCGCGGACCACTAGTGAACCGCGGAAATGTCACTGCAGATCGCCAAAAATGTATGCATATAGTGCATTTCAAACGACATGCCCTCACACTTTAACAAATATTTTTGTTCGCATTAACACGAATGTGTGCATGTGCCTTCAATTGCCCATGTCCTTTTGATTTTATAATTTACAACTGCACAGATGCTGCAGTTTTCTTAGAGCGACGAATTTATTTGATCTTTTGCTAATAATTTGTGTAACCTTAAAAGTAGAATATGTGGTTAACTGACACCCGTGTGGAAATTGTTTAAAAATCAGTTCACGTATGCAGCGATGCGTGATGACTATTTAGACAGCCTATACATCATGCAATGTTCACTCCTAACACACGGGAGTCTACTGCTAGAGATGGCCACCTGAGAGTGAAACGCCTCTGAAACTCGTGCAATTTACTGTTTTGAAAAGTTCCCGTCACTCAATTAACTGTAAGCATACTGACTGTATGCTGTGAATAATTGTCCGGTTTTTTTTTTTTTTTTTCATACACTAAAATAGCGGTTCTCAACCTGTGGGTCGAACGACCCTTTCATAGTGGTCGCCTAGGACAATCGGAAAACACATTTTCACAGAAGTTATAGAGTAGCAACGAAAAAAAATTGTATGGTCGGGGGTCGCCACAACATGAGGAATGGATTAGAGGGTCGAGGCTCTATGAAATTTGCGAACCACTGTACTAGACGTTTGTCTGCATTTAAAAAAAAAAAAAATTTCGTACATGGACATGATCATTATTAGGTTGCCGTTACTCAATTAACTATAATAAGCATGTTTATCGTTTGATGTGAACAGGCGTCCGTTTTTTTTTTTACACACTTGATGTTTCTTTAAATTTTTTGTTGTTGAAAATTCTTATCAGGGCATGATTATTAATAGTCTGCCTTCCAAATTTCGACAACTCACGCAAGGCGGTTACTGAGTTGAAGATTTTTAAAGTTGGCAGGAATTCTGCAACGGATTGTAAATAAGTAGCGGCTACATGATTCCGGCACTACATTGCTGCACAGCAAGTGAGACTTTGTACGTTACACATAATATCAGAGATTCTCAACTGAAGGCGGTGGCAAATATCGCTTTGCCAGAAACTGCGACAGTGTGACACCGGAGATTTTTTTTTTCTTTTAGTATCCAGAAGCCAAAAGTTGTTTACCCTTAGGCTCGGTATTATGGATATCGCAACCTTTCGGCCTCGATTCCATTGTAAATACCGTAAATCTGGGAGCAATGTGGCTTTTCTGCCTACCCCCGGGAGTGAACCCGGACCACAAGGAGTTCGTCACCCGGTCACCGCGCAATCCGGTTTAGCCAACTACGCTAGAGAGCCGGACATGACACCGGAGATAACCAAGGCATCTTCACTAGCACTTTCTTGACTGCAGAGACCACCCGATGTAAATTTTTTTTCGTTTCTGTATTCCCCCAACGATAACTCGTCACAAAGGGAATGCAGTCAATGAAGACTCAAACATACTAATATTAAGCCTCCCCCCCCCCCCTTTTCCACCCCCATTTTTTGTAAATCTTTTTTTCCTTTTTTCACAAGAAACTCGCCAATAACTCCTCAATGAAGACTCAAACACACCAACACTCAGCCTCTCTTTCTCTCTCTCTCTCTATGTTTCCTCCTTTATCCCAAACGTTAACTCCCAAATCAATAGACTCAAACATGGCAACAGATTTAGCCCCACTCCCCCCTCCTTTTTTTCTTCAATCTCTTTCTCTCTCATTCTATGTTTTGTCCCTTTTTTCTCTCCCCCCCCCCCCTCCCCCTCCATAATAACTCAAAAATTCACAACAATTAATGAAGACTCAAACACACCAATAGACTGCCCCCCCCCCCCTTTTCCCACTTTATTTTTTTCTCTCTGCGTGCGCGTGTATGCGCACGTTTTCTCTTCTTTATTCCCCCGACATTACCTCCACAATCAATGGAGACTCAAACACACCAACAGACCCAGTTGCCGCTGCTGTGAAAGCAATCACGAACCCGCCCCCACCGGTTTCTAGCCATCCTCTCCAGCACTACCAAGCATACTGTCATGGCTGGCGGCACTAGTACCGTGGTAGCCGGCGTCTGTCTGTGGTCTGGCAAGACGCAGCCAGAATGTATATTATTAAGGCTACTGGTATAAAAAACGAAAAGTAAACAAGAGAAGACAAGCAAAGGTGAGAATGCAAGGATAGAATAAAAAGAAAAGGAATTTAAAAAAGAAGAAGGAAGAAACAAAGAACGAAATAAAGAAAGTCAGCAACGAAAATTGCAGAAATTAAGTATCAACGACAATAATGGAAATGTGCGAAACTACAGAAAAGTATAAGTGAAATGAACGGAATGAAAGAAAACACTTTTGATTATGGAATTTATATGTTGAATGAGAGGGAAGACAGTACACGGGTGAAAATATTCACATGCAGTAGGTACTATGTATAACAGGTCTGGGCATAAAAACAAACGGCGTGGAAGGGAACTAATCACCCCATCCCAGTAGGCCCTTGTCTAGCATCATTTACTATTTATTTTATACGTGGGGGGGGGGGGGGTGAAGAGGCCCAGTCTTTTACCTGCAAAATGAAGATAACGGACATCTCGTTTTGGCTCATCTAAGAAGAGAGGAGGTCCAAACGACACCCTTAACTTAACGTTGATGAGAGAGGCCATTCCATCCATGCTATCATAGGGATTACACAGGAAAGATTGTAATGGGGAATAGAGTACTAGAACTGTACATCAGGGCAATGGGAACGGAATTGAGATGATGAGTTATAGTTTTTGATCTGCAAAATGGAGATAAGGAGCATCCCGTTTTGGCCCTTATCTAAGAAAGGAGGGGGTCCAGACGAAACCCTAAACTGAAAGTTGATGACAGAGACCCTTCCATCGATGCTATCAAAAGGATTACACAGGACAGAATGGAATGGAGGAACAGTGTACGAGAAGACAATGATGACGAAGTCTGTAATTGCAGCAATGTCTGCGCTTGTATTCTGATGACGGCTTTTATGTCGTAACGTTTATTCTGTGCGTGATTTTGGTGCAGCGTAGCAGACTAGTTGTACCTAAATCTTTTGAATATGTTTTTATCGAAGTCCTTTTTTGTGTGTGTGCGTGTTAAAGAGAGATATGTCGTTAGTTTACTCATATTTCTCTTGACATTCTTTATTTCTTGAGAAATGTCGCCGTTTGATTAATTTCCCTGGTGACATCCCTGATTTATAGATATATGTCACCATTTTATTGATGTTTCTCATGACATCCCTTATTTATAAGAGATATGTCACCATTTCATTCCTTATTTACAGAGATATGTCGATATTTTATTGATGTATCATCCTACGACATTCATTATTTATAGAGATATGTCGTAATTTCATTGATATTTTACATGACATTAATTATTTATAGAGATTTACTGTAATTGTAAAATTGCAGTCAGACTGGTAACTAACTGTAAGTAATGCAGATAAATCGTAAAACAATAGCAACTTTTTTAGGCTTAACAATTCCTGTCCTTAAATTCGCTCTAGAGAACAAACGTCTCCTCGCCCGACAAATGTCACGTTTTATTTTCTTTGCCATCTGTTTATAAGTTCTGTTTCATGTCGTTTCAACATTTTCCTCCAGCCGCGTCGCTAGTTCCCTTCCATGTATTCGTTTAGGAGAGAGAGAGAGAGAGAGAGAGAGAGAGAGAGAGAGAGAGAGAGAGAGAGAGAGAGAGAGAGGGAGACAGAGGCTCTCTATACTTCTTGGCTCTTGCGAAGTCCGGAATTACGCCTGCCTTTTGATGCTATCGATTCTCCCCCCATCCCCTCCCTCCTTTTCCCATCATTTGTGCAGAACCGGGCCGAACTCTGCAAATGAAAGGAAACTACACACGAAAGCTATAATCAGTTGATAAACGTACTCAAGGCAACCAACGAATTTGCATGACAGACAACTGAATCCACTGGGTGCACATATGCATGCAGTCACTTTCACTTTCTACACAAAGAAAAGGAACAGGGATAATGTATGCGGTCCTGTAATGACATAAGCACAAGCGTACGGAATGGCAGCAAACGATTCTATCGAGGAAATAAAACAAATGAGATGACGAAGTGTGTATTTGATGGGAACCAAAGTTGGTGTCCATACAAAGAAAATTTCAGGGGGCTTCAAATCCTTACAAATTTTCTTGGAGGTGTGAGGAAGAGGAAGATGGGGCGGCGCGAAACAGCTCCCTTTACATATTTTTTATAGGGTTGTGGGTTCAATGAGCCGAGCCTAACCCTCGCTTAACTGTGTAATAATAATAATGTGCCGAATGGCAGAATAGATTCAATAATATGGAAAGTATACACTCATAATTGACACACATAATTTCTATGTGTTCTGGGATCTGTCCTCTTACACATTTTATAGTCGCCAAACCCACTGCATTTGTGTGTGTGTGTGTGTGGGGGGGGGGGCGCTTTAAAGTACTGCAAGATTCCAGTCCACCCACCCACAAGGACGCACGCGCGCACACGACAGCACACCACAGCACTGCACACACACACATACATACACACACATATACACACACACACACACACAACACACATATACATACATAAACACTGACAGAAAAAGCGGTAATAGGTATGCGATTAGCTTTTTCGGGCCAAGACAAGCATACACACACACACAGCACACATATACATACATAAACACTGACAGAAAAAGCGGTAATAGGTATGCGATTAGCTTTTTCGGCCCAAGACAAGCTCTTCTTTGTGCTTCAAATAAACTTCTTTGAGTCTCTCACTCACACACAGAGAATACTTCGTTTCTTTGTACCGTATAGGGAAAGGCATGCGGTCTTGTTACTTGCACTTTTTCTTCTTAGAATTCACCGGAATTCAAACTCCAGCGGATAGTTATGGTTGCTCGTCAATTTCTGGTCTGATCTCGTGCCAGAACTTGAATTTTGTGTAAACATCGGTTTTACAGGTCTGGCTTAGTTTTATGCAGACTGTTGGTTTATCCGCCTGGCAGGCAGATGCACGCTGACTTCGACGGTTACTCCCCTAATTAGTCTTCTGTTAAAGAGACAGTGGGCCTATATCTGTTTCTCCTAGAATGGGACCCCAGAAGCCGTTCAGGCAGTCGTCACTTCCAATCATGGAAAACTCGTCTTCGAGGCCGGCGTGCCTAACCGTCTATCATTAACCGCCTTTCTAATCCCCAATGGAGCATCGTCCTCAACCAACTCACACAAAGTCGTTCTATCCTTCGCTATATAGCATGCAGCTCTCCCCATCTTTTTTAATTTCCCTCTCTAGCTCCCTTCTCCGTGTGTTTTTAAACTAGTATTAACTAATAATCTAAGTCTTCATTTGCAATCTGTTCTCAACAGCAAAATCCTGTCTGAAATCGGGGAAGCCTAAAGACCAAAGGATCGATTTCTATCACATACGGTTCGGCCTCTCTGTCGACGGGTCTCACAAAGGCAAACTCGGTAGCCCCGATGACGATCTTCGTGGATCTCAGTAAACACGTGCAGTCAGGAACTGGAAGACAACGTCTGTAAAACAGGCCGCGGCCATCAAAGCGCTAGGCAAACAAACGACTTGACCACTTCGCTACGGTGGTCCCCACGAGAAAACAAACCTCAAGTCTGATGGAAGAAAATCTTCAACGTGGGACAGCCTAGTGCAGAATAAATACAGCGGCTCCCGACTTCTCATTAGCAACCACAGAAAAGCGCTATTTTAGTGGGCGGGAGATGCTGGAGCTGGGTGGTGGGCGTGGAGAGGGGGAAGGGGGGAGTTGTCTCGACAATTTCCCAGGCAGTGTCAGCAGGCTACAGGTAGCTGACCCCTACACTATGACCTCTCAACTCTTGCCCTTGTAAGCCAGAAACAGCGGATGGGAATACTCACGGCCTTCTCAGCCTTCTCTAGATACTTCAAAGCCTTGTAGGCCCCATCTGTGTGCCTGCGTCGACGGTATGACCCTGCCCTAAAGTTTCCCAGCTGCACACTACAGTACAAGAGGCGTGTACTTAACAGTGGCCAGTACTTTGTAGTCAAACCGTCGACGTTGATTCAGTCCACCATATTAATTTAAGTGTGGATAATTGTGTACACTATGATGTAAGTAAGTGAATGCGTACGTACAAACATCGCCATCGTCGTCACAGCCACCTTCGTCCTTTCTAATAAAGCAAAAACGCTCAACCAGCTCCCACCAAGTACCTGAAAGCTAGTTAATGAAAGCTAGTGCGGTACTGTGACCTAGGGGTTAGTGAATGCGTTCCACAATTTTGTTATTATCGAGTGCTAGGGTTGGATTTCCGCGGTGGACTGGGAGGGGGAGGCATTCAGGCACCGGTAAGACAGTTGCACCCTAGAAGAGACTGGGTCCCTGTTGTGTAATACTTACTGTCAAAGACAGCAGTAAGTCACTGTAGCCAAACCTCACGTTGTGAGGACATCCTGCAAGTTTCAGAAAAGACTGCATTTTTAAGGAAAGGATATAGGATAAAGTCAAAAAGGACCGGTTTTACTGAACTGGATTTTATCACATATAAAATAAAGCTGCACAATGTGGGCAAATCGTCCGCAGCTGGGATCGAACCCGGCACCCCGGCATTACGAAGCGCGTTCGCAACGATTAAACCACAAACACCGACATTGCTTATAGAAGAACAAAAGTGTTGGACCGGATTCCATCCACATCGAAAGGCCGGCACAGGATAGAACGTAATCGGTATTGGGAGGGAGCGCCATCTAGTGTGACTGTGAGCCCTATACGACATATAAAGGCACGATACAATGTTAATGATGGTAACGACAGCTTTTCCACGAGCATAACATAAAGGTTCATTCCACACATCGATTAATAAACACCACAAGACAACAGACGAGCTAATTCTGCGAGGGTCCTGCCAGAACATCCAGATCGACATTTGCTTGGATGCTAGCTAGTGGCCTATTGCTTGGTTTAAAATGCGCCTGTCTGCTTTCAAACGCTGTGATGTTTGATCTTTCAGCCACTGTCTGTTAGTTCCCTGCTTTTTTTCATCTTCTGTTCTATGTTGTTTTTTTCTTTCATTCTACAAATCTGCATTGAAGCAATTTAGGCAAGTGATCTGCATTGAAGCAATTCAGGCAAGTGATCTGCATTGAAGCAATTTAGGCAAGTGATCTGCATTGAAGCAATTTAGGCAAGTGATCTGCATTGAAGCAATTTAGGCAAGTGATCTACATTAAAGCAATTTAGGCAAGTGATCTACATTGAAGCAATTTAGGCAAGTGATCTGCATTGAAGCAATTTAGACAAGTGATCTGCGCTGAAGCAATTTAGGCATGTGATCTGCGCTGAGCATTTTAGGCAAGTGGTCTGCATTGAAGCAATTTAGGCAAGTGATCTGCACTGAAGCAATTTAGGCAAGTGATCTGCACTGAAGCAATTTAGGCAAGTGATCTGCACTGAAGCAATTTAGGCAAATGATCTGCACTGAAGCAATTTAGGCAAGTGATCTGCACTGAAGCAATTTAGGCAAGTAATCTGCTTTGGAGCAATTTAGGCAAGTGATACGCGATGAATACATGTCTATGCACATGCAGTTTGACCTCCCAAGTATAAGACATAGTTCTGTTATCCACGCTTGCTTAAATTTTCTCTCTCTTTCACTCTCTCTCTCTCTCTCTCTCTCTCTCTCTCTCTCTCTCTCTCTCTCTCTCTCTCTCTCTCTCTCTCTCCGTGTAGTAGCCAAGACAATATAACTGGTTGAAGAACAAGGTTGTACCGAACAAGTCTCACAGGCTTGTTGCACAGGCAGAATGTTTCTCCTTCTCCGACAACATTCGCTTAGTGTTGCCATTTTGGATGTTTTTCCTTGCATTTCGATGGCGTTTTTGACGTTTAGATGGTAGATTTTTTCTAGATGTTTTTCATTTGGAGTGAATTTATCAAATCTAACCTAAGAAACAGGATGAAATTAGACCTTTTAAATGCTATCTTGACAATAAAATTCGGCCTAATAAGAGTAGGAAAAGGTTGTTCCACTTATTAGCTCCCTGATTGGGTATTTTAAAAAATTGGAACAGCTAAAGCATACCAGTCATTTAGGATCTGAAGCTTCACCTTCATTATCCAAGCTAAGCTTATCCTGTGGATCTTTTAAGGCAGACGTCAGTAAAGATGAGGACACAATTCTATAGGGTCTTCTTCTTCTGCCTTTCTATCCTCCAATGGAGCATAGGCGCTCAACCAACTCACGCCAAGTCAAATTATCCTTCGCCATTACCTGGAGCTCTCCCCATGTCCTCCCAATCTTTCTAACCTCATTCTCCAGCTCTCTTCTCCGTGTGTTTTTTTGGCCTTCCTTTATTCCTATGCCCCTGTGGGTTCCAATGCAAAGACATTCTAGTTATGCTGTTCTCCTGTTTTCTCAGTGTGTGCCCTATCCAACGCCAGCGTCTTTTGTTCACCTCCTGATCCATTGAAGCCTGTTTAGTTCTCTCCCAAAGTTCTACATTAGTTATTCTATCATACCATTTTATTCCATCTATTCTGCGCAGGCACCAGTTAATGAATGTCTGTAATTTATTAGTAATTGCCTTCGTTGTTCTCCATGTTTCCGCCCCATACAATAGTACTGATTTGACTTTATAATTAAAAAATTTTAGTTTAGTATTTCTTTTAATTTCATTTGACCTCCACAAATTCCCTAGTGCTATGAAAGCCCCTCTTGCCTTTTGTATTCTTATTTTAATATCTCTATCAGTTCCTCCATCTTTATCTACATTACTGCCCAAATAGGTGTACGACTCCACGTCTTGGAGTGGGGTGCCATTAAGAGAAACCACATTACTATTTGCCTGATTTATTCTCATTATCTTTGTCTTTCCTTTATGGATTTTCAGACCAAGCTGCTGTGATCTCGCATTAAGTATATTTAATTTATCTTGTATCTGATTCCGTGAATGGGACAGAAGGGCAATATCATCAGCGAAGTCTAGATCATCAAGCTGTTTTGTAGGGGTCCACTGAATTCCATTCTTGGTGGTAGCAGTTACTTTTTTCATAGTCCAGTCTATAGCCAGTAAAAATAGAAGAGGCGACAAAAGACATCCCTGTCGCACACCTGTTTTTATTTCAAATGCATCTGTTAGCTTTCCCTCATGAAGAACTCGACATTTCATGTCTTTATATGTTGCCTTTACTAAGTTGATAATTTTCTGTGGGATTCCATAGTGCCCCATCAATTTCCAGAGAGATTCCCTATCAATGCTGTCAAATGCTTTTTCATAGTCTATAAATCCAATGTAAAGTGGTGAGTTCAGTTCAATGCTTTGCTCTATTATAATACGTAATGTGGCTATCTGATCAGTACAGGATCTGTTTGACCGAAAACCTGCCTGCTCATCTCTTAGCATTTTATCAATAGCATCTTTTAATCTTTCCATTCTATAGGGTAAGTCAGATCAATTGCTATGTAATTTGTGACTCTTTCTATTTTGATGTTTTTTCTAGATGTTTTCCACGCAAATGTTCTTAGATATTTTTTGACTCCGTTTTAGGTGTTTTTGTCAAAGAAAAGTGGCAACACTGCACTCGCTTATTAGTGCTGTCTATCATCGCATGATCTGATAGTTTCCCACGACATACTGCCTGGCTAATTGGCGACGTACACCTTCCCCGTTTTTCCCAAATCTCTGTTTAGTATAGTACTCATGTGTTTTCCCCACTAACCTCTATATACCGATGCATGTTTCATGCTTACTGACTTCTAATAACGCGACTTGGCCAGTGTTTAGCAGTTCTTTCCCCGTGCTTCTGGTGTGTTTTGTAATTAAAACCGCATACCTTAATTTTCTCCTCCCAACACACACACACTCTCTCTCTCTCTCGCTTACAGACTGCCTAAGTAATTACTTTAATTATCTATCCGCTCATCCATTCTGTTCACCCATCCAAGCAGCCAATCCCTCCTATAACCCCGCCCTCACTAAAACCACCTCTTCGTGCTATGTCCTACTTTTTATCTGGCACGCGTTATTGTCGCCCCCCCCCCCCCCCCCCTTTTCCCGTGCATTAAAAAAAATTCACGCACGCAACATTTACAGAAAGAAAAAAAAATGAAAAATCAACGCGTGTCCTAGTTTCCTAAAGCGCATTAAAAAAAAAAAAAAACTATTTGACCGCCAGCAAACAACAAGATTCAACAACACACAATGTCTGCTTGTGCACACGCTGCCAACGCGCAACACGCCTGACCTAGTATTGACAGAAAAGCAGAGAGGATCGAGTAACCAAAATCGATACTCAATTCAAGGGCAGCGGGGGAAGGCGGACGTGTGTCGCGTGTGCAATGTATGTCTGATCTTTATAATCAATACAGGCAACTTGAAACATTCAGGGCATACATGTAACACCTAGAAACACGCAACCAACCCATAGGACGTGAGACATAAATTCATATTCACTGAAACATCCTTATAAAAGAGTGAAAAACAAAATAGATATATACATTAGAGTATAGAGAACATGCTATTTCTTCAGCATTATGAACCCTAAGTTTACTGCTATAATTGTCACCCGCCTTTATTTATCTATGTGACTGTGGTCTTACTCTTTCCCTTTAGTTTTTGTGCGTGTGCTGTGTAGGAAATTTTTCGTCTCTGTTATCTGGCATTCTCTCCATATGGTCATACCACTGAAGTATATTAGCCCTCGCGACGCCAGTATTTAGTGATGAATTAAAAGTCAGATTGGAATTCTAACCCAAGACCCTTTGGGTCTTCAGGCAAGCGTCTAGTCACGGCATTATCGCAGGTACCTGAAACCGTAATGAGGGTAGCGTCTCCGCCGAGGATCGAACACACCACGGCTGATGTTAATGGCTATAACCCTGCCCACAGCAGGGAGTTAAAACATACATCCATTAGCATTTCGCACTTTGAAAATCGCAGCCACCCAGGGATTGCCCCGTACCTTCGCCACCTTCAAGTGCACGGTGTAAAAGTGCCGCACCAATGTGGGAAATTCCTGAAATCCACAGTACACACCTAATCAATCAAACCGTGAGGATTATTTACGGCGCCTGCGGTGTCTAGCGATAGTGGCGACTGAGGCAGTGGTAGTGGGGTGATCAGTTTGTACGTCTACGGGATGCAGGAAAAAGGTGACTCACTACTAAGTCGCAGAAGAGGCCCTAGGACGCCATGTTTCCCAGCTTCCAATAAATATAAAATAAGACCAGTAAGTGCAAGGACAGGGCGGTAACTGATTCTTGCCGTCGTCTGACAACAATAAGCGACTAACAGGGGCAGCCAAGCTGACATCAGCCAGTGCAGTACTGCGCACCAGGGGTGTTCATGGGGTCATCACAGTATGAACTCAACACAGCGACAATGAACCAAAGGATCAAGATCTGAGGAGCTCAGGCATATCTTAAAATATCAGCTGATAAGAAACATCCTTTGCATCGAGCGCTTTCCAGTGAAAAGTGGTGACAGGCTGAAGAGGGATAAATCGTGACTAAGGTGGGCAGAAGTTGTTATCAAGCAAATATGCAGCCTAACCGACATCAACCGGGGGCAGAAAGGATACCCGTGCCTGATACGTTTATGTGTGCATCTTAATGTATTGCTACACTCGTCAGGCCATGCAGGGAGCAGAATCCAGTTGCTGTCAATGCCCAGGTCAGTGCTCTCATCAGTGAAAATTCAGACGAGGCAGATGTACTATCTACACAGGCGGATTCATTATACGCCAATAAAGAAGCGCATGGGCATTCACAGCACGTTCAGAGGACAGAGTTAAGTTGAGTCAAGAATTGACATCATATCACTCGGGGCATTCTCATGCATGCTCCGTCCTCATCTTCAGCAGCCAGCGCCGAGTTCCAATTCTGATGGTGCCGGTCAGTCGATTATATGTCCGTCTTGCCTTTCCTCTGAGTGTAGTGAGCCGGCCAGAACCTCTGGTTTACACCCAGCTGCCTCATTCTCTCCAGGCCATAATAATCTTCTATCTCTACTGGTTCCGTTGCTTGTTCACAATGGGCTTTGGCCACATCTGCCTTGTCATGTATGAATTCACTACCCAGTGGTGCAGATCCAGCCAATCTGTCTGCCTGTTCATTACCCACCACGCCAGCAGGGGAACAGTGATGGAAGCCAACGGTGCTTTTTACAAGACAACCACCAGCATGACGATGGAGGTGATGGCAGTGACGCAAGAGTTCGCGTGGCTCGAAACACAAAATTACACCCACGTGTGTGTAGTCAGTGAGTATGCTCTGAAAGGTTCAGGCAGATTCGGTGCGAAGACAGTGGATTGAATCATTACAGGAGTCCACTGTGCATGTAAAGTAGTAAAGTAAAGGACCCTTTCCACGCCTTTAGGCATATAGGGCTAGACCTATATTTTTATAGACCAACGGCACAAGATGGGTGATGTGGTAAACCACATCACCCAATGTGCGTGGGGTCACCTTTATTTAAGTTCCGGGACATGCAGGCGTCGATGCAAAATGAGAGAACTGATTGGCTGGCTGAATCCGCTATCACTACCGACGGTCAGCATATGGATCATGCTGATATTATTAATGTCCTCCAAGAAGTGGAATGGGTCGAGGACTTTGGGGGGTAGTAAATCCACATCAATCGCCAGAATAATGGACTTGGGAGTTAAGATCGGCATAGCTAATAACGAGAGGCACACCAGGCACATCAAACGACTTGTTAATTAACATAGAACTGGTACTATTAGCCACCGGACGCTGGGATTCATACTGAGGGGAGGATCTGAGCACCTATAGGCATGTCCGGAGTGCAATGAGGATAACCCAACTTACTAACTACTTGCATGCGCGTTTAATACGAATGAGCATGTGGCGTAAAAAGGAACGACCCAAAAACAAACAAACATATCGAAAACATACATGATGGGAGCAGGAAAGTAGGTCATGGTCAGTACGTCAATACAACGCTGAAGAAAAATAAGATATTGAAAGAATTGTATTTTAGCCTCATCGTGTAAAGGTCTCCTTGACTTACAACCAAGTTCCGTTACGACTAACCTTTCGCAAGCAAAACTGGTCGTAAGTCGAATTTATATTTTTCAACACTTATCTCCTTCAAACAGGTTATAAGCATTGTACACAAAACACAACAATGCAATCTGTGTACGTATTATTATTGTACATTGGCATCTATGTACACTCATGACATAACTTCCGAGAACTTTTTGACTCTACCAATGTAGCTATCTTTTTTATTTACTATGTCTAGGGTCGTAAGTGTGAATGGTCTAAGTCGCATAGTTTGTCAGTCGAGAAGTCTTTGGTTCTAAATTGTTGCGTAATTGTGGACACATGAGTGAGTGTTGTCACATGAGTAAAGTATGGGGCAGGAGTAAGTATGGGGGCATGAGTAAGTATGGGGGCATGAGTAAGTGTGGGGGCATGAGTAAGTGTGAGGGCATGAGTAAGTGTGGGGGCATGAGTAAGTGTGGGGGCATGAGTAAGTATGGGGGGCATGAGTAAGTATGGGGACATGAGTAAGTGTGGGGACATGAGTAAGTGTGGGGGCATGAGTAAGTGTGGGGACATGAGTAAGTATGGGAGACATGAGTAAGTATGGGAGACATGAGTAAGTGTGGGGACATGAGTAAGTGTGGGGGCATGAGTAAGTATGGGGACATGAGTAAGTATGGGGGACATGAGTAAGTTTGGGGACATGAGTAAGTGTGGGGGCATGAGTAAGTATGGGGGACATGAGTAAGTGTGGGGACATGAGTAAGTGTGGGGACATGAGTAAGTGTGGGGACATGAGTAAGTGTGGGGGACATGAGTAAGTATGGGGACATGAGTAAGTATGGGGACATGGGTAAGTATGGGGACATGGGTAAGTATGGGGACATGAGTAAGTGTGGGGACATGGGTAAGTGTGGGGGACATGAGTAAGTGTGGGGACATGAGTAAGTGTGGGGGACATGAGTAAGTGTGGGGGAAATGAGTAAGTGTGGGGACATGAGTAAGTGTGGGGACATGAGTAATTATGGGGGACATGAGTAAGTATAGGGGACATGAGTAAGTATGGGGACATGAGTAAGTATGGGGACATGAGTAAGTATGGGGACATGAGTAAGTGTGGGGACATGAGTAAGTATGGGGACATGCGTAAGTATGGGGGACATGAGTAAGTGTGGGGACATGAGTAAGTATGGGGGACATGAGTAAGTATGGGGACATGAGTAAGTATGGGTACATGAGTAAGTATGGGGGGCATGAGTAAGTATGGGGACATGAGTAAGTGTGGGGACATGAGTAAGTATGGGGACATGAGTAAGTGTGGGGACATGAGTAAGTGTGGGGACATGAGTAAGTGTGGGGACATGAGTAATTATGGGGGACATGAGTAAGTATGGGGGACATGAGTAAGTATGGGGGGCATGAGTAAGTATGGGGACATGAGTAAGTGTGGGGACATGAGTAAGTATGGGGGACATGAGTAAGTGTGGCGACATGAGTAAGTATGGGGGACATAAGTAAGTGTGGGGACATGAGTAAGTGTGGGGACATGAGTAAGTGTGGGGACATGAGTAAGTGTGGGGGCATGAGTAAGTATGGGGACATGAGTAAGTGTGGGGGCATGAGTAAGTGTGTGCGCATTGAGTAATTATGTGCTCGTGAGTAAGTGTAGGCGCATGCGTAAGTATGGGGGGCATGAGTAAGTATGGGGACATGAGTAAGTGTGGGGGCATGAGTAAGTATGGGGGCATGAGTAAGTATGGGGGCATGAGTAAGTGTGGGGGCATGAGTAAGTGTGGGGGCATGAGTAAGTATGGGCGGCATGAGTAAGTATTGGGGGCATGAGTAAGTATGGGGGGCATGAGTAAGTGTGGGGACATGAGTAAGTGTGGGGGCATGAGTAAGTGTGGGGACATGAGTAAGTGTGGGGACATGAGTAAGTATGGGAGACATGAGTAAGTATGGGGGACATGAGTAAGTGTGGGGACATGAGTAAGTGTGGGGGCATGAGTAAGTATGGGGACATGAGTAAGTATGGGGGACATGAGTAAGTTTGGGGACATGAGTAAGTGTGGGGGGCATGAGTAAGTGTGGGGACATGGGTAAGTATGGGGGACATGAGTAAGTGTGGGGACATGAGTAAGTGTGGGGACATGAGTAAGTGTGGGGGACATGAGTAAGTATGGGGACATGGGTAAGTATGGGGACATGGGTAAGTATGGGGACATGAGTAAGTGTGGGGACATGGGTAAGTGTGGGGGACATGAGTAAGTGTGGGGACATGAGTAAGTGTGGGGGACATGAGTAAGTGTGGGGGAAATGAGTAAGTGTGGGAACATGAGTAAGTGTGGGGACATGAGTAATTATGGGGGACATGAGTAAGTATGGGGGACATGAGTAAGTATGGGGACATGAGTAAGTATGGGGACATGAGTAAGTATGGGGACATGAGTAAGTGTGGGGACATGAGTAAGTATGGGGACATGAGTAAGTATGGGGGACATGAGTAAGTGTGGGGACATGAGTAAGTATGGGGGACATGAATAAGTATGGGGACATGAGTAAGTATGGAGGACATGAGTAAGTATGGGGGGCATGAGTAAGTATGGGGACATGAGTAAGTGTGGGGACATGAGTAAGTATGGGGGACATGAGTAAGTGTGGCGACATGAGTAAGTATGGGGGACATGAGTAAGTGTGGGGACATGAGTAAGTGTGGGGACATGAGTAAGTGTGGGGACATGAGTAATTATAGGGGACATGAGTAAGTATGGGGGACATGAGTAAGTATGGGGGGCATGAGTAAGTATGGGGACATGAGTAAGTGTGGGGACATGAGTAAGTATGGGGGACATGAGTAAGTGTGGCGACATGAGTAAGTATGGGGGACATGAGTAAGTGTGGGGACATGAGTAAGTGTGGGGACATGAGTAAGTGTGGGGACATGAGTAAGTGTGGGGACATGAGTAAGTATGGGGACATGAGTAAGTATGGGGACATGAGTAAGTGTGGGGGCATGAGTAAGTGTGTGCGCATTGAGTAATTATGTGCTCGTGAGTAAGTGTGGGCGCATGCGTAAGTATGGGGGCCTGAGTAAGTATGGGGGCCATGAGTAAGTATGGGGACATGAGTAAGTGTGGGGGCCTGAGTAAGTATGGGGGCATGAGTAAGTATGGGGGGCATGAGTAAGTATGGGGACATGAGTAAGTGTGGGGGCATGAGTAAGTATGGGGGTATGAGTAAGTATGGGGGGCATGAGTAAGTGCGTGCGCATTGAGTAATTATGTGCTCGTAAGTATGGGCGCATGTATGTGTTCATAAACAGTTTAGATAACAGTTATGGAGAGAGAGGAAGAGAGAGAGAGAGAGAGAGAGAGAGAGAGAGAGAGAGAGAGAGAGAGAGAGAGAGAGAGAGAGAGAGAGAGAGAGAGAGAGAGAGAGAGAGAGAACGAACACCACGTCAACGGAACGTGACTTGTTCTCAGTCGCTGTCCTTACAAAGATCTGTATTTAAAATGTATTCTAGGTGATAGAATCGTGTGGAAACTAACGCAGTTACTGTGGGCGAAATCAGGATCAGGAAAATGCCAAGTAGCGCACGATTCAAACAGGCAAGGAGCACAATTCTGATCAGCTTAATTACAAGTTTCTATATTTAATCATCTGTCTTTCCTGTTGTTTATGCACGTGTGAATCTCAGGTTATGTGGTACGAAGTCTGGAAATTGTTTTAACATTCGAAACCCCATCATGAATTTGGCTTTGCAATTGCTCTTTTAACAGTTTCTTGGAGATTTGATGTTTGTGGTCTTCTCTTCGCTTACGTGTCTTCGTTTTTCTGTCCAACCTCTGTAATCTTGGTATTTTTTTTTTTCAGAAGCCATTTTTTCACTGTTGTGTGAAGTTTCTGGGGTACTTCAATTTTAATTCATTCCAAATAAACCTGGTAGCTATATGTAGCACAGGTTAGGGTTATCAAAACACATTATTTTATATCTTTTAAACGAAATAAACCGCAAAAGAAAACACACTGCCGTCACATGACGGTTTGGGCTTTCCCGTATTTTCTTTGTTTGGGGTGAATTAAAACTGACGTACCGTTCAGCGTGTCTGCAAAGGGGCGATTTTTTTTATAGCTGTGGTATTCAAAGTCTACAACCCTTGAGGGGAAGTTAAAGGGAAACCACAGCAAGGTTTTTTTTTTTTTTATGAGGCCTCGTCTTTTAGTTGGGACTCGGTTTCACAGCCATATATGACAAGTGGTTCTTATCGGTGATAAATACCTTTAACTATACTGGACTCAAACGTGTGCACAGATTGTACACAGACTACAAACTGGCGTACTTTGTGTGTGGGTAAACTTGGCAACTGCACGGAAATAAAATAAAAAATGCCTACAGCGCCAAGCCACCAAACTCCTGCACCATGACCCGGTTTCAAGAACTGTCGCACTGATTACAATGTTTACTCGACTTAAACAACCCTTGCACACCGTGACTCAAGCCGATTCAATGCCAACGTGTATCGACCACGGCAGGCAGGCCTGGCAACCAATCCTCACAACTAGTGCAGCTTTGCGAGCTGCGACGCACTGGATGGCCGCAACATTAAAGAGCAGAAGACAAGTACGCGTTCTTCTCTATCGTTTTACCGCCACAATATCCAATATCTATATCAGTACTGCCAGGCACATAAAGGAGACAATAGCATGCGTACAGTGCCGGATTTAGACTTGATGAAGCCTTAAGCTATATAAAGCACTTGAGGCTACCAAGGTTCTTAATTACACCATCGGTTTCGGAAACTTACAATTCTTCTTCTTCAAGTTCACTGGCTGTAAACTCCGGCGCAAAATTCCGGTTGTTCATCTACCTCTAGACTTTTTCGAGAATCTGAGTGTGGTGTGCACGTCCGTTTTACAGACCTGACATATGTATGCAGACTATTGGTTCCTTGCCTCTCAGGCAGAGGCACTCAGATTTTGGAGTTAAACACTAATAAGTTGACTCTTACGACATGCTTGTATGAGAGCCAGTGGGTCTACCCTTGTTTTCCCCACACTGGGATCCCCGTAACCCACACATATCAAACATACAGATGAGAGAAACATGTCGTTTAATTAATTAAATGCGTCTGCAAAACCACATACATTATAGGACTCTATTAAAAGAAAATTGCCAATGGTGGAGTGTTTGTGTCAGCTTAAAAGCTGCATATTAGTCGGCTGATGCCTTAATCTAACACTGCATGAGTGTGATGTGTCTAATTTGCTAAAACTGTTCTCAAAGGTTATAGTATACCCCGAAGTAGTAACTAGACCCCTGGATTTCCCCAAACATGCGAGAATAAGAGCGTGTGTTTTGTTGTGCTGCAATAGATGAGAACGGTAAAGAACCGACATTTCCTCTTGTACCATTTATCATCCAATGAAGCTTAGGTTTTCATCGAAAAATTAAGTCAGAAAAAAAGGCACAGAGAAACCAAGACCACAATAATAATCGAAAAATTGGGCGCTTTCTTCGAGGTCAGAAATCATATACCCGAGAGGCAAGGAACTAAAACTCTGTACACAAACACGTTAGATCTGCAGAACGAATGTGCACGCAAAACTCAGATTAGGGAACAAGACTTAATTAAGTCCAGAGGTAGACGAACAACCAGATCTTTCCGCCAGAGTTTGCAGCCGGTGACTGCGAAGAAGAAGCACAATCTGGTCGAACTCTTATGTTTGTCTAAATTCGACATTCAGAAGGTTATCAGCACGAGCCACGTCGTCCTAATAATGTAGATCCCTTGCCAAACGTGTCCAGCTGCTCTAATTCAGAGCGTTCGAAACTTTTCATGTTGGTCAATTTTTTACCTTTTTTTAATAGCAAATTAAAGGCAACCTCTTATAAGACATATAGTAATAAAGTAACAGAAAATGTATTGATCGGCTCTCATAGAAAAAAAGTAGAAAGATAGAAGAACACACTAGACAACATAAAAATCGAAAGCTATAATTGCCATACATATAAGAGATACACATACATACAGAAATTTCGCTGGCGCGACACATGACACTGTTTTTGACACACAGTGTCGCGACACATAACACTGTATCTGACACACTGTGTCGCCACACATAACACTGTATCTGACACACTGTGTCGCCAGACATAACACTGATCTGACACACTGTGTCGCCACACGGTTTGGCAACTCCTATCTAATAATTCAACGTCTGCTGTCCTACATAAAGACATAAACATGCGAATGGATTCTGAGCCACACCTGCCTCAGCGTGCCAAAACTACAGAACCGAGTTTATACCACTAGTTTTCTGAAGACGTACCTATAACAATAATCAATAACAATAAATGAATAATTATCCTATCTACCAAAATGACAAGCACTTGTCTAGGTTATTAAGTTGTTTGCCTATCATGCCGGGTTAATTGCGCCTTTCTTCTTTATTGTCTGTACTGAAACGGATCTCTCTCTCTCTCTCTCTCTCTCCCCTCTCTCTCTCTTCTCCCACCCCACCTCTATTGCCTCTCAATCGTCGCTAACATATTCTCCACTGATCCCATTCTCGTTCTGTCCATTATTTAGATCTTCAGAATTTAGTATGAGAAAGAATAAGTATAACTTAGGCTACTGAGTATTGAGCCAAGACTTTATACAAGCTAGTCCTTTAATAAGCACTGCAAAAGCGCTTTGTAAAAAATGCTGGGGCTGGTTCTGCAACGTCCTGTAAAGGATACGCAACTAACTTTTTTCCCCCCAGAAGACTGCTAGACTGACTGACTGACTTTCTACCCCACTAGGACATCACACTAGTGATAAACACCCGATGACATAAAGTGCTACCATGTGGATGAGGACCGCCGTGGAGAGGTCCCAGAAACCGCGTTCAGACAATTGGCCATATTTATGGCCTGCCTATATTGCGGCCCCTGGCAAAAGCCAGGGTGGGGCTTCAAATAACAAAAAATGTCATCCTAAAAAAGACGAAACTGGATGCTAGAGATATAACATGCCTATATACCCACCTCCTGCGCGGCCTAGGGGTCTGAGCACGCTCTCCAGAAGCTCGACGTACGGGCAGAGTTCGGCGTCTGTCAGTCCGTAACTCCGAGTAAGGGTCGGCTGTGCCTCGCGTCACGTAGGGCGGTGGGCTACTGGAAATGGTCAGCTCTTGCAGGGATGCTCCAATCTTGCGGCGCTTCCTGGCTGGGCTTTCTGTCTGGAAAGTAATGGGTTAAAATGAGAAAACATCTAGACAATATGTTACTCAAAAGAAGAAGGGGAAAAAAGGTTTTTATCTCGTGACAAAGTAGCTTGGAATGATAAGAATAAAAGTGTAAATATGTAGCAATGTCGGCGTCTGTAACTTACGCGTTGCGAAAGCACTTTGTAATGTCAGGGTGCCGGGTTCGATCCCTGCTGCGGACGGTTTTGTCTTGCGATGATTTCGATCGTGGTACCGAGAGCCGACCGCCCAGAAAGCAATGACAAACTAATGGACGTAAATTTGCCTAGAAAAACCACAACAGCCAGAAAGTGCTGGGGGTTGGTTCTGCAACGTCCTGTAAAGGATACACCAAAAAAAAATATGTAGCAATACAATTATAGGCATGATGCTGACTATATCACTCCCCAAGTCGACTGGTCTATACAATACATGAGTGTTGCACATGCCCGATGCGCCATCAGCGCTGTACCGTGCTTTGACACAGAAATACGGCCGCATCAGGAGGCACCGTAAAGGGCGACATAAGCAACGTAATCAAAATACAATTCAAACTGTTAAGAGTGCGAGTGCGCCACTAGCGTATTGGGAGCCTTTTACCCTTCGCTTGTCGGTGTTTGTGGTTTGGGTGTTGCAAACGCGCTTGGTAATGCCGGGGTGTCAGGTTCGATCCCATCTGCGGGCCCTTGCGTTGGTTTCGAAAGTTGTATCGAGAAGCCGACCGCCCAGCAAGCAATTGTAAACTACTGGACGTAACACTTGCCTAGAAAAACCACAACAGCCAAACAAAATGCTGGGGTTGGCTCTACAACGTCCTGTAAAGGATATGCAACTACCTTTAAAAAACTTACCCTTCGCTTACAATACTCCCCGTGAGGGTTACAGGGCCCCACATTGGGTGGGGGGGGGGGGTTGGAACAGCTCGAAACCCTCTGGTCTGAGTTATGGACTGGAAACAAGCTGGCTCTTATACAGTCTGTTGTATAGAATATGATCGGTAGCCTTAAAACCCTTATTACATACAGTATTGGATGTCGGGATTTCTCCTATGTCTATAGACGTGACATTGTGAAAGGCAGGATACAGATGCACCAGTGTGGTGCGGAGTAAGCATGCCAGATGATAATCAACAAATTGTGGCACGAGTGAAGGATGTGGGGAGAAAGGGGTGTGTGTGTGTGTACGTGTCAAGAACCTGTTGTTCTACACAAGACTATGGTAAGATACTATTCAATAATTACATTACACATTACGAAGTTCCCAAATCATTATTCAACACATCGACAAATACGAATCCCTTTTCTACAGCAGTCAACAACAACAAAAACCGAACAAACCAAAAGACGCTTTTTTTTTTCTCAAAGCCACAACAGCTGAACATGAGACAAGGCCAAGAGAGATCTGGATCCGGCAGATCGAACGAACCTCAGAAAAGAAAACACTAAGTCTAGCGCAACTTCATAACTACCAGAAATATACATACAGATACTCTGTGATCCAACGATACGCTGTGGTATTGAACCATTGCCAAATTCAACATTAGCTTATGAATACTAGTAAATAGTAAACTATACATTTCAACTTTTCAGTTTTATATTCTGGCGCTCAAGTCGTTTCATCACCGAAAAGGGTTTGCGACTAACAAATGAAAGTTCATATAGAACAGTGTTTCTCAAACTGGAAGCTGTCGCCCCCATGGAGGCACTGGGACGGTCGTGGGAGCGGTAGTAGCCTCAGGTACAGTTGGGCGGACACTGAATAAAATTAAGACAGATGGAGAGAGAGAGAGAGAGAGAGAGAGAGAGAGAGAGAGAGAGAGAGAGAGAGAGAGAGAGAGAGAGAGAGAGAGAGAGAATGTGTTGATAAACCGTTTGTACAATCGCAGTGACTGAGTTTCTTAACCTCTTCATATTCAAAATAAATACAGACAGTAGGTTAAAGAATGTGTGGACATATGATGTCGACTTTCCTTGCAACTCTGCACCACAAGCACCGAAACTGCGACAACTGTAATGCAGATCTCCTTCCCATCTCTAGCCCCACAAACCAGCTGAAAGTCGCTAGATCAGCGGTTCTCAACTTGTGGGTTGCGACCCCAGGTCGCACGACCTTTTCACAGGAGTCGTCTAAGACCATCGGAAAACACATATTCACTGAAACTATGAACGAGCAATGAAAATAAATTATGGTTGGGGTCACCATAACAAAAGGAACAGTATTAAATGATCGCGGCATTGAAATGTTGATAGCCACTGCGCTAGACCGACAACGGGGCTTGTTATCTGCGTTATGTTAGGATTTCACCAGATCATGATTCATCATAGTATATGCAGAATTTATGGTATTAGACTTAGATTGGCAATGTTTGCTCTGTAGGATTTAGATATTTCATTGACACCAACACAATATCCACAGAGGCTCCATCTATCAGAAAAGCTGCTGTGTGTATTCAGTTAACCTCCAAATATTTAAATCTGATTTTGGTAGGTTTTTCCTTGCAATTTAAAAGTGCATCCCGTATTGCTGTAGTGAAACTTATAAATCCTTCAGTGAAAAAGAGTAATGGTGTGTAGTAGTAGCCTTTGCCCTTAGCAAAATCCACCTTTTGATACAACACCCCAACAATGCGAACTTTCGATCGCAATGCCACCACCACTGACGTGATTATGTTATAAGTCACAGCAGAGCATCTCGTCAACTTCGAGGGCATCGGTCAGAGAGTCGTGGACAAGTAACAGGTTGCAGATACCCTGCACAAGACGCGGTCAGTGACCTGGTTAGAAAGGGCATTGGAAAAATGTCACTACGTGCGCTAGTTTACCGTACGCGGATGGACTAAGGTCATCCCCACAACCCAACCCCGGTTACGCCCTATAGGCCAACCACTCCCTCCCTCCTCAGACACCTAGTGTACGCTGTTGGCGTCCAGCCCGTCCCTTTTTTTTGCCCCTACCTGCGCGTTGGAAACCGTCGTTTCATTTGAACTAAGTTTTTTCGCCAGGGACACTAGATGAGTATCGTTTATTTTATACATTAGAGTCCTATGTAGTCACTTCATAGTTAGAGCCTATTTGTGTATGTGTACTTTGTTGTCCTTTATGTGCTGATGAAGGCTAATCGCCGCAACGTCCTTTGTTTGTTTATTGTGATCGATTTTGTAAAGCTAACATAAACTAATTGTTGTTTCTTACCAACTTTTTCTCTTCCCTATAATTTTCTACTCCTTATAAAAAGCTAGTTTACCGAGGGGGGACGCAGTAAGTCAAGTCTTTCTGTCTCTCTCTATGTGTGTGTGAGAGTTAGAGAGATAGAAATAGATTGATAGAGAGAGAGAGAGAGAGAGAGAGAGAGAGAGAGAGAGAGAGAGAGAGAGAGAGGGAACTGTACTACTATTTTAGACGTGAGTAGGGGCTTGTTCTCTTCAGTTTATTTGCTTCCACACATAGGAAGTGACTAAGTTCTTTGTCTCAAGCTGCGACTGGTTTTCGGCTCGCGAATGCTCAGAAATTATTATATGACTGTCCCACAGAAAAAGAGGAAAACATAACTGTTTTTCTGTCCATCCTAGGAGTAGAGAGAGAAAGAGAGAGGTCTAACTCAATTCCACCTGAGACACATAAACAGAAAGAAAGTTTATCTAAAGATAGAAAGAGAAATACAGTTTTTTTTTCTACTCGAAGCTGAGAAAGACAGTGATAAATGTTTGTATTCCAACCTATCAGTTTAAGCTACCCGGTTAATTATATGCCAGCTCAACCTGCGGTTAAATGGCGTGCCGTGTTGTAACATTCCTGTCCTGTCCCCAATAATATAAGTCTGATTTTACAGTCCCTGATTTAGAAAGAGACTACACCCTTCCATGGTAGAAAAACATACACCGATTTGGTGCAACAATCTCCCTCCACGCTCACTATAATGACAAACATACATACACCGATATGGTGCAACCATCTGCCTCCACACTCACTATAATGACAAACATACATACACATATATGGTGCAACCATCTCCCTCCACACTCACTATAATGACAAACATACATACACATATATGGTGCAACCATCTGCCTCCACACTCACTATAATGACAAACATACATACACATATATGGTGCAACCATCTCCCTCCACACTCACTATAATGACAAACATACATACACATATATGGTGCAACCATCTGCCTCCACACTCACTATAATGACAAACATACATACACCGATATGGTGCAACCATCTCCCTCCACGCTCACTATAATGACAAACATACATACGCCGATTTGGTGCAACCATCTCCCTCCACGCTCACTAAAATGACAAACATACATACACCGATATGGTGCAACCATCTCCCTCCACGCTCACTATAATGACAAACATACATACACCGATTTGGTGCAACCATCTCCCTCCACGCTCACTATAATGACAAACATACATACACCGATATGGTGCAACCATCTCCCTCCACGCTCACTATAATGACAAACATACATACACCGATTTGGTGCAAACATCTCCCTCCACGCTCACTATAATGACAAACATACATACACCGATATGGTGCAACCATCTCCCTCCACGCTCACTATAATGACAAACATACATACACCGATATGGTGCAACCATCTGCCTCCACACTCACTATAATGACAACTCACTATAATGACAAACATACATACACCGATATGGTGCAACCATCTCCCTCCACGCTCACTATAATGACAAACATACATACACCGATATGGTGCAACCATCTCCCTCCACACTCACTATAATGACAAACATACATACACCGATTTGGTGCAACCATCTCCCTCCACGCTCACTATAATGACAAACATACATACACCGATATGGTGCAACCATCTCCCTCCACGCTCACTATAATAACAAACATACATACACCGATATGGTGCAACCATCTGCCTCCACACTCACTATAATGACAAACATACATACACCGATATGGTGCAACCATCTCCCTCCACACTCACTATAATGACAAACATACATACACGGATATGGTGCAACCATCTGCCTCCACACTCACTCTAATGACAAACATACATACACCGATATGGTGCAACCATCTCCCTCCACACTCACTATAATGACAAACATACATACACCGATATGGTGTACATACACCGATATGGTGCAACCATCTCCCTCCACACTCACTATAATGACAAACATACATACACCGATATGGTGCAATCATCTCCCTCCACACTCACTATAATGACAAACATACATACACCGGTATGGTGCAACCATCTCCCTCCACACTCACTATAATGACAAACATACATACACTGATATGGTGCAACTATCTGCCTCCACACTCACTATAATGACAACTCACTATAATGACAAACATACATACACCGATATGGTGCAACCATCTCCCTCCACACTCACTATAATGACAAAACATACATACACCGATATGGTGTACATACACCGATATGGTGCAACCATCTCCCTCCACACTCACTATAATGACAAACATACATACACCGATATGGTGCAACCATCTCCCTCCACGCTCACTATAATGACAAACATACATACACCGATATGGTGCAACCATCTCCCTCCACGCTCACTATAATGACAAACATACATACACCGATATGGTGCAACCATCTCCCTCCACGCTCACTATAATGACAAACATACATACACCGATATGGTGCAACCATCTCCCTCCACACTCACTATAATGACAAACATACATACACCGATATGGTGCAACCATCTCCCTCCACACTCACTATAATGACAAACATACATACACCGATATGGTGCAACCACCTGCCTCCACACTCACTATAATGACAACTCACTATAATGACAAACATACATACACCGATATGGTGCAACCATCTCCCTCCACACTCACTATAATGACAAACATACATACACCGATATGGTGCAACCATCTCCCTCCACGCTCACTATAATGACAAACATACATACACCGATATGGTGCAACCATCTCCCTCTACGCTCACTATAATAACAAACATACATACACCGATATGGTGCAACCATCTGCCTCCACACTCACTATAATGACAAACATACATACACCGATATGGTGTACATACACCGATATGGTGCAACCATCTCCCTCCACACTCACTATAATGACAAACATACATACACCGATATGGTGCAACCATCTCCCTCCACGCTCACTATAATGACAAACATACATACACCGATATGGTGCAACCATCTCCCTCCACGCTCACTATAATGACAAACATACATACACCGATATGGTGCAACCATCTCCCTCCACGCTCACTATAATGACAAAAACATACATACACCGATATGGTGCAACCATCTCCCTCCACACTCACTATAATGACAAACATACATACACCGATATGGTGCAACCACCTGCCTCCACACTCACTATAATGACAACTCACTATAATGACAAACATACATACACCGATATGGTGCAACCATCTCCCTCCACACTCACTATAATGACAACTCACTATAATGACAAACATACATACACCGATATGGTGCAACCATCTCCCTCCACACTCACTATAATGACAACTCACTATAATGACAAACATACATACACCGATATGGTGCAACCATCTCCCTCCACGCTCACTATAATGACAAACATACATACACCGATATGGTGCAACCATCTCCCTCCACGCTCACTATAATAACAAACATACATACACCGATATGGTGCAACCATCTGCCTCCACACTCACTATAATGACAAACATACATACACCGATTTGGTGCAACCATCTCCCTCCACGCTCACTATAATGACAAACATACATACACCGATATGGTGCAACCATCTCCCTCCACGCTCACTATAATAACAAACATACATACACCGATATGGTGCAACCATCTGCCTCCACACTCACTATAATGACAAACATACATACACCGATATGGTGCAACCATCTCCCTCCACACTCACTATAATGACAAACATACATACACGGATATGGTGCAACCATCTGCCTCCACACTCACTCTAATGACAAACATACATACACCGATATGGTGCAACCATCTCCCTCCACACTCACTATAATGACAAACATACATACACCGATATGGTGTACATACACCGATATGGTGCAACCATCTCCCTCCACACTCACTATAATGACAAACATACATACACCGATATGGTGCAATCATCTCCCTCCACACTCACTATAATGACAAACATACATACACCGGTATGGTGCAACCATCTCCCTCCACACTCACTATAATGACAAACATACATACACTGATATGGTGCAACTATCTGCCTCCACACTCACTATAATGACAACTCACTATAATGACAAACATACATACACCGATATGGTGCAACCATCTCCCTCCACACTCACTATAATGACAAACATACATACACCGATATGGTGTACATACACCGATATGGTGCAACCATCTCCCTCCACACTCACTATAATGACAAACATACATACACCGATATGGTGCAACCATCTCCCTCCACGCTCACTATAATGACAAACATACATACACCGATATGGTGCAACCATCTCCCTCCACGCTCACTATAATGACAAACATACATACACCGATATGGTGCAACCATCTCCCTCCACGCTCACTATAATGACAAACATACATACACCGATATGGTGCAACCATCTCCCTCCACACTCACTATAATGACAAACATACATACACCGATATGGTGCAACCATCTCCCTCCACACTCACTATAATGACAAACATACATACACCGATATGGTGCAACCACCTGCCTCCACACTCACTATAATGACAACTCACTATAATGACAAACATACATACACCGATATGGTGCAACCATCTCCCTCCACACTCACTATAATGACAACTCACTATAATGACAAACATACATACACCGATATGGTGCAACCATCTCCCTCCACACTCATTATAATGACAAACATGTTAAAGAAGAAATTTTAATTTTCAACTATTTGTAAAGCTCAACTATTTGTAAAGCTGAGTGCTAAAATTGCTCAGGCCAGAAATGATAGCTTTGAAATGTCAGATTTAACAAGCCCATGTTACTTGCGCCCGGCTGTGTCTGAAAAGACTTTCCCGGGAGTGGGGGCGGGCGTGTGTCAGGCACTTGGAGAAGCGCCAGGAATCCTGCGCTAACGCTTAGAGACATCCACTGAAGATGCCCCGACGCAGGGCAAGTTTGGACAAAAGCCCAAATAACACACACACACACACACACACAGGGAGTGGTCTAGTATGAAGTGTCTCGGAAGCAGGGCTGCCAATGGAATTTTTTTGAAAAACCCAGCTTTTTTTAACAAAAACCCAAGCAATACATAGACAAAGAACAAGAAAACAAAATAAAAAACCCAGATTGTTAAAATGTACAAAATTTATAGTTACGAAACGAAACAATTACCACTTTTATATAAGGATATATTTTAAAAAAAAAAACCCAATTTCCCTGAGGACTCTGAAAAAAACCCAGATCTGGGGGGAAAAACCCATCATTGGAACCCCTGCTCGGAAGTCGAGTCAAAGCTAGGCTTAACCAAGACCGGACCGTCTCCATCTGAAACGGAGACGGTGTGGCCAGGGCTGCCAACGATGGGTTTTTACCCCCATATCAGGGGGTTGTTTTTTTTTTTTTGACGCCTAAGGTTGAGATTTTGGAATCTTCACGTTTTTTTTTTTTTTGTTTAATATATCTTTACATTGTTTCGTAGATTTAGAATTTGTACTTTTTAACAATCTGGGTTTTTTTTTTTTTTGGGTCTTTTGCTTATGTATTGCTTGGGTTTTTGTTCGGCTTAGCTGGGTTTTTCAAAAACGTCCCGTTGGCAGCCCTGGGTCTGGTTATTCCGGCTTGTGGGTGGGAAATCCGCTGGTCAGTGACAGGATCCAGTCACAGCAACAACAAAAAATCAAGTTACATTTTGACCCCCCCCCCCCCCCAAAAAAAAATGCGCAATACAAATGGTCTAGCTAGCTTGTGTGTGTGAGGTGCCAGAGAAAGGGAAAATCCAAGGCTAGGTAGGATGGATTGTGGGTGAGACAAAATTTTGCCGGTCAAGTTATGAAATCCGGTGGTCAGTGGCAGAATTATCAGTCATGGGAAATTTGGACAAAAGGCACAAATAAACTGGCACACCGAGGACACATCTAGCTAGCTAGTGTTAGGTGCCAGGGAAAGGGGAAAGGTACAACCGGCTGAAGTTGGAGGTTCCCCAGCAGTGTTTCCGGGGGCTCATGAGCTTCGCTTCCAGGGGTTCCGTGAAAATAAAAATATGAAAACTTGAATAAAGTTAAAGATTAGGAAACAAAAAGTAGCTTAGGAGCCCTGCAGAAAACTTACTTACTTACTTAGTCGCTCCTCTTCTACCTTGGGGTGTAGAGGTTTGCCAGAGAGATCGCCAGACGTCTCTATCAGCAGTTTTCTTTCTGGCTTTGTTCCATTCCAGTCCTCTGTCAGTCAGGGACTGTCGGATGTTGTCTTCCCAGCGCACCCTGGGTCGTCCCGGAGGTCTGGTTCCCTGGTTCTTAGCTCCCATGCTTGCCATGGTGGCCGATTTTCTCCCATTCTGCACACATGTCCAAAACTACATCGTAACTGTGACTGATCCACTCGGGTTAGTAAGGGCTGGGTATCAAGATCTTGACGTATTGTCTGATTGCGACTTTGTCCCTTCTTGTCACTTGGACACCTTTCTCAGGTATCTCATTTCCGAGGCCTGCAGGCTGGCTTCTGTGAGCTGTTGTCATTGCCCATGACTCACACCCATAGGTCAGGACTGGTACATAGGTTTTAGAGCGGTAAACAGCCATTTTCGTCCTCTTGCCAATTTCTCTTTTGCTAAGAAAACCCTCGGTTTATGGCCTGGAAGAGTCTCCCAGCACCTGCAACTTTTCGTGTAGCCAGCTCAGTCTTAATGCCTCCATTTTGGTCTAATACAACTCCAAGGTATTTGAACTGGTTAACCTGCTCCAACGCATACTGACCATCATGATCTGGTGTTTTCTTCTCCTCTCTTGAGATCACCATGGTTTTAGTTTTGGAGACACTGATGGTCATCCCTTTCTTTTCAAGCTCTTCCTTCCAGACAAGTAAGTTGTACTGAAGGTGTGCCTCTGATTTAGCTATCAGGCCACATCGTCTGCAAAAGCCAGCTCTGATATACAGATTGGTCTCATCTTCCAGTACCCTACAGAGTACTTCTTTGTCTTCTCCTTACAGGTCTTGATGACATCATCCATCATAAGAATGAAGAGGTAAGGTGAGAGAATATCACCTTGTCTAACACCGCTGGTGGTCTTAAATTCTTCTGACTTTTGGTCTGCCTGTTCTTACATAATTTCTGCACTTTTTTTGCAGAAACTCTGTATTGCACTGATCAGGGGTGCTGGGATGTTTTTCCCTGCCAAGCAGTCCCAGAGCTTGTTCCAGATGGGTACCTTGTCAAATGCCTTTTTCCAGATCCAAAAAACATAAGTGAATCTCACTCTTATATTCCAGGGCTTTTTCACTCATCTGTCTCAGTGTGAAGATAAGGTCTTGAGTACTTCGGTTTGCTCTGAAGCCGCACTGGGCCTCGTCCAGCTGTGGCTCTACCAGACTTCTAAGTCTTCTGCTCAAGAATTCTAGAGTAACTTTTACCGGGAATGCTGAGGAGGGATATGCCTCTGATGGTTTTTCACATTGTCTGTTATCACCTTTTTAAATATAGGTATAATTATGGCAATCTCCCAATCTTTTGGTATAGTTTTTGCTACACCAGGCTGCCTGGAGAACCTTCAGTAGAAGGCGCTCACCTTCGACTCCCATATATTTGAAACCATCTCTGGTGTTTATACCATCATGACCTGCTGCTTTTCCCAGCTTAATCTTCTCAATAGCTGCCTTCAATTCTTCCATCCTGATGTTTATTCGTCCACATGATTTGAATTCCTTCTCAGCAGTGAGGTCCATTATTTCTGGGTCATGACTTCCCTCAGCGCCGAGGAGCTCTGAGAAGTATTCTTTCCATCTGCCCATGATATCATTTGTAGAAGTAAGCAGAGCCCCTTCCTTGTCTTTTATGATTTAAAGTGGGCACTCTTTCTCCTTCCTCATTTCTTAAGGGTCTTGTAGAACAGTTTTTGGTTTTTCTCTTGCATTCTTTTCCAACTTTTCTCCAAACTCTTCCCAGGATTTCTGTTTTGCTTTAAGCACAATATTTTTGGTCTCTGTTCTGAGTGCCACATATTGTTTATCATTTTTCTATTTCTTCAGCTGTGTTCCTGGCTGCCAGGTATTGCTTCCATGCCCTTTTCTTTCTCCTATTTTCAATTTGACTTCTTCTGTCACCAAGGTGTCCTGTGTCCCCGCATTCCACTTGGGACTTTCACCCATGCTTCTACTGCAGCTGCTGTGAGGATATTCTTGAATCTGCACCAGAGGGTTTTCAGGTCCTCTGATGGGTTCTTCTTCAGTTTCCTATTTGCTTTCACTATAAGCTCCTGGTATCTAGCCTTAATATCTGGCTCTCTTAGCTTGTATGCTTTAATCCTCATCCCTTCTTGGTTGCTTTGTTTCTTGCATAGTTGTCGGTGCCCTGCAGAAAAATTGATTCTAATAAGAGTTCCGTACGCCAAACTAATTGGAAAACGCTAGGCTAAGTTACTGAAGCCGGCGGCGGGCAGTGGTCAGCTGCCGAATCAACAGGTAGGCGTCAATGCCCGTGGCCAATGGTTGCAGGGATGAAAACCCTCTGTTTAAGCAAGGAACTGGAGAGAGAGAGAGAGAGAGAGAGAGAGAGAGAGAGAGAGAGAGAGAGAGAGAGAGAGAGAGAGAGAGAGAGAGAGAGAAGGAATATAGCTTATATTCTCAGTATCATGTTCCCACACTGTAATCTCTCAACTTCACACAACTATGTTCCGCTGCAAACTGTCATTTTCTCACCCATAAAGACATTCCACTCCCCCCCCCCCCCCCCCCCCCCCAGTGTTTTCAGAACCTGGTCCTCATACCGCCATATATTTATCCAGTTTAGGCTTACCACATACACTGTCATGTTCTCAGTAATGTATAACCTGAGCCAGAAAGTGTTAAATTAAAACCTGACTGGGGTGAAAAAGTGTTACAGTTACAAATGCTGAAGAAGTGCAACAGTGGAGACATAATATGTTAAAACACCACTTTATGGTGAAGAAAGAAAGTGTAAAAGTAACAAATGCTGAAGAAAGAAAGTGTAAAAGTAACAAATGCTGAAGAAAGAAAGTGATAAAGTAACAAATGCAGAAGATAGAAAGTTCTAAGTAACAAATACTGAAGAAAGAACAAAAAGATCAACATCATGGCACAGGCGAAGTTACCAATAAGTGTTTCGTTCTACTTCTAACTAAAGCCTGGGTATGAAGAATCTTAGCACAGTGCATGAACTTCGTAGCACCGGCGAGGAACCAGAACTAATTTGGGTACATTGTAAACTCCAAATTTTGCCCCGGTGGCGCTGTTAGGCTACTCTTTTCGATTTCCAACTGCCAATGGATTTTTTTACGTGCGCAAAAAAATACACACAGCTGTGCGGCCTTACTTAACAGAGATCAGTGGAAATAACTAGAAGTCCATCATCAGCACGCGCCATGTTAACTGGCGTAGGCGCCCATGCATCTCCACAGATCACGATCCCTGATTGCCTGGAACAGCTCTCTTGATGATGTGTCCCTCCATGCCATCGTTTCAGCCCATCCAGCATCGTCTCTCTTGGTCTGCCTCTACCCCCTTTTCCACTGATCTTTCCAGTTGTTATGATGTTCTTCAATGTCTCTCTTCTCATTACGTGGACAAAGAATAGTGTTTGTCTCTTTCTTATTGTTGCACTAGAAGTCCACGTCAACACAATCCCAGCTTCACCGTGGCCTGAACCCGGGACCTCCAGTACTAGAGGCGGACGCCATGCACCGAGACCACTCGGTAACAAATGCTGAAGAAAAAAAGTTTTGAAGTAACAAATGCTTCAGAAAAATTACTGAAGTAACAAATGCTGAAGAAAAAAGTGTTTAAGTAACAAATGCTGAAGACAGAAAGTGTTGAAGTAACATACAATGGAGACAGCAAGTGTTGAAGTACAACTGCTGAAGACAGAAAGTGTTAAAAAGGACAAAATGCTGAAAAAAAGAAAGTGTTAAAGCAACAAACGCTTGAGATATAACGTGTAAAATATTGCGTGTCGGTGAAACTACTAAATCAACGTACAAGTCCTTTCCCCCCCCCCCCTTCCCCCCAATAGTGAAAATCACATAACTTCTCCCAGCCACACACTACTAAAAAAAATGGACAATACAGTATTCAACAAAAGCACCCAGAAGCCCCAGCTTTCCATAATTTGAGTGTCTATGAATACACGAGAGCGGGCCATTGTTGAACTAAACAGCGATGGTTCAGATCACCGAACAGATAGCACAGTAAAAGCCCGCTATAGCAGAGGACAACGGGGAATTTCAAGCATTCAGGGCTCTCGACAGGGAACAATAGGCCAGCACAGAGTCTTGGGAAGCCTGGAACTGCTGCTGTTCAATGCACTCATTCTCTATGGTTCTCTTAAATCTAAACCCCCCCCCCCCCCCCCCCCCCCCCCCCCCCCCCCCATCGCGCAGCTTTCTAAACTGTGTATGCTGGTGACACACATTTTAGACAACTTCGCGACACAGCAGCAATTCAGCCTACTAGCAAGCTAGAGGTTAAACTAACAACCGGCTATTTTATTTCATCCCATCTCGGGGACTCCCGAGATTTTATAGGTGATTCCCCGGAAAGTCCAATACTATAGGGGTGTTAGGGTGTGAAATTAACAACAACTAACTCGCTACTCTCCCCAGTAATATTAGACCCCCCCCCCACCCCCGATAAGGGCGGGGGGGGGCAAACAGTTTGGTATACACTGTGATAAATGAATCAGTGGGTTTGACTATGTCATCTATTAACGGGGAAGACACAGCCATTATCAGGATAAATATGAAGACAAAAAAAATATGTTTCCTTGTCTGAGTGACAATCAGTGGCTTTACTGAGGTGATGAGGTATCAACTACTGTGCACGCACATCTGAGGACGCGACTAGCACCACGTGGAATTACACCTAAAGTATTTGGGTAGTAAGACCGGAAGCTTATGTGTACTGTTGCGCATGTTAAAAAAAAAACCTTAGCAGTTGGAAATCAGAAAGAGTAGACTAACGGCGCTGTCCAGGCAACATTTTTTTTTTGTCAAAAATCAACACAAAGAATATCAGGGTCCTTGTCGGTGCTACGGAGTTCGTGCACTGCGCTGAAATATTTCGGACTCAGGTTTGAATTAGAAGAAAAACGGAGCATTTATGGGTTACACCTGTGTGTCCTGGTGATGATCTGTTGAATAAGCAAACAAATACTAAAAAATATCAGAGAGGACTACATCGCCACAGCATCTGTTTTTAACGTAACATCTTGTAGGAAATCGGCAGTCCGAAACCCAAGTTCAATGTGTCTCCTTCGTGCCAAAGAACTGCATGGCTGTTGGGTGAACAGTCGTTAACGAAGGCAGTCAGGTCGTTGTAGAGGCGACGCTTGCTGGTGGATGTAATGTCCTAAGTCCCTTCCCCAGCTAATAGTGAGGGTACTGCTGGGGTGACCGTTTATAAACCCCCACACAATGCTTCAGGTCAAAATGGACGCTACCACTTCTTTTAGCCGTGGCAAATGTTTTTGCGGTACTATATTTTTTGCGTACCCCTGACGTCACAATGACGTCACAGGAGACATTCCCAATAAATTCTAGGGTGTTCAGGTTGTGGTTTCTCGCGGTTTCTCTACATCCAAGTTGTTCACATCGCAAAAGCGCGCTCTTGCAAAGCGCGCCTTTACTATGACGTTCAGTGTTGCCACTTCGGATATTTTACATCCACATTTAGATGTTTTTCCTTCCATTTAGATGTCTTTTTGACGTTTAAATTGTAGATGCTTTTCTATATTCTTTTCATATGTTTTCCCTTCCATTTATATGTCTTTTTGACGTTTAAATGATAGATGCATTTCTAGATGCTTTTCATATGTTTTTCCTTCCATTTAGATGTCTTTTTGACGTTTAAAATGTAGATGCTTTTCTAGATGCTTTTCATATGTTTTTCCTTCCATTTAGATGTCTTTTTGACGTTCAAATGGTAGATGCTTTTCTAGATTCTTTTCATATGTTTTTCCTTCCATTTATATGTCTTTTTGACGATTAAATGGTAGATGCTTTTCTAGATTCTTTTCATATGTTTTTCCTTCCATTTATATGTCTTTTTGACGTTTAAATGGTAGATGCATTTCTAGATGCTTTTCGTATGTTTTTCCTTCCATTTAGATGTCTTTTTGACGTTTAAATTGTAGATGCTTTTCTAGATGCTTTTCATATGTTTTTCCTTCCATTTAGATGTCTTTTTGACGTTTAAATGGTAGATGCTTTTCTAGATGCTTTTCATTTGGAGTCAAATATTTTTTTTCTTATGGTAGATGTTTTTCTAGATGCTTTTGATTTGAGTTGAATATTTTTTTCCAGTTATTATTGTTTTTTCTTTCAGTTACTCAAACTTTGAACTCTCACTGGGGTCAAAGCTCAAATATCTGGCAGCCCCGGTACTGATTAATTAAAAGGGTGCGCAAATCACACTTACTTTGTTTCAACCGTAACCTCACTGTGCTAACTTTGTGTTTCTTTTTCATGTGATTTAAAAAAAATAATTGCTCACCTTCCTATGTGGCTTTCACTTTTAATAAACATTTCAATATGCTAAAAGTAAAGTATGAACAAAAAATATTGGCAGTTCCTGGGGATATCACCAAAGCTCGTTGTAAGTACTTTCATAAATCGCACAAACCACGAATGACGTAGCGCCAGCAACGGTCAAATCATTATTTGTTTCGTTGCCGGCCTGGATTTGCTTAACATAAACAATCCATACAGACGTTTATCTGACATTGCAGATCTAAGCCATGTTTTACACGACGACGTAATGTGCTAAACGATCGCTCCACAGTACATGTTGTTGCTGGTAATGTTAGCAAAACTAGTAAGGCATAGCTGACACTCAGATAAAACTTTGTAAAAGGTACACAAGTCGATAAAATCTTGTCTACTTCTGCAATCTCACATTTTCCCTCCCCCGTGTGGGTTCCGGGGCCCTATTGTGGGGAAAACAAGAATAGACCCACTGCCTCCCCAAAAGCATGTCGTAAGAGTCGACTAACTGGGGAACTTCCTTTGAAGTCGGAGTGCATCTGCCTGAGAGGCGAGGAACCAACAGTCTGCATTCAATTGAATCAGATCTGTAAAACTGATGCACACGCAACACTCATGTTCTGGAGCATGGCTGCAGTCCAGAAGTGGTTGAACAACCAGAACTTTACGCCAGAGTGTACAGCTGGTGAACGCGAAGAAGAAGAAGAAGAAGAAGAAGTTTCAAAATTATCAATGTAGTATATCTGAATAATAGTAGACATTATATCCTTAAACTGTTTACGATTCAGTTTGCACAATTTCGAAGGATGTAGCAACGCTAAGTTAAATTGTGCACTGTTGGCTTCACAGTATCGACTCTCAGTTGAGTTAATTAGAGAATCTAAGTATGGAATGTAAACAGTTTGAAGTACTCTTCAACACTTATGGTTCCCGGATTACTTCGATACTTTTGTCTTCCACACTGTCTTGGGATAATCAGCTCAATATCCACTTTCTGTGCGAGTTGTAGTGTTTTCACAAAAATATCCCTGAAATAGTTATCGGAATCACCTCGGTGAAGTTTTACTACACTGAGCAGGTATTGAACTTGCAGTTGGACTTCTGGAAGATCAACTTGAACAGCTAGAAGAGCCTGAGTAACTGGTTCCAGTATGGCAGAGTCTTGAGAAATAATATTGAGACAAAATAAAAACGTGCTGGACTTTGATGAACAATGTAACTGATGTGCAGCCTGTCGTGTATTTCCACTTGCATGCAATGAAAATGTTTCCAGTTGGCAATAAATGTCTGCAAATTTACTAGAAAAAATCTGAATACTTTTATACTTGCTTGTCCATCTTGTCTCACACAGAAGAGGAATATTTGGGACAGAGGATCTCCTTTTTGGGCTTTCACGAAAAAAATGTAATAATTGCTTTGATAGTACTAATAGTATTTCGTATCAATGCAACATTATTAAGATCATTTTCAACGAGATTCAGTATATGCGAGGCACCGTGAACAAAGGCAGCCTTGGGGTAAATTCTTCGAATTTTTCGCCTGAACACCATTTTCTTTTCCGGCCATTGTCGAGCACCCATCATAACCTTGACCCAGCAGATTATTAAAGAGAAGACTAAATGTTTTGCAATGTTGAATAATACAATCAGATATCGTGGCGGCGTCCATACCTTTCAGCGGAGAAAATCCAAGGAATTCCTCACGAATCATAGCCTTCTCACTAGACGTATCTACAAACCGGACTCCCAGTAATAACTGTTCTGCTCCTAAGATATCTGCTGTTCCATCGGCTATGATCAAGAATCCAACAGCATTGTTAGCAGCTTTTACAATGTCTTCTCGCATAGCTTGTTCAGACAAATTAATCAAACCATTCTGCGTTCGGTGTGATGTGTGACGTGCATTTCCAGCAGTTGTATCAAAATTGTTTTTTTTTTAAAATACTGTCTCCTCCCTCAATTCGATACGTATAAAGTTGTTCGACATTTCCTTTGGTGCTATCTTTCCCACGAATTGCCAAATCATTTGTTCCTCAAAATAAGATTGTTGAAATAAAAGGATACAGTTTCTTTATGTTTTCTTCAATAGTTCGTTTTACGGAGTTATCTATCTGACAAATAATATCCTTTTTTGGATCTCTAAATGTTGACGCCAAGTGTTCAGCATCTTGTTAAGACCCACGATGCCATGCTGAGCTGGTTTCTGGCACATTCATTAAAATCTTTGTAGAAGGAGTAGTAATGAAGGCACCTTGAATTCCTTTTTGAACTGGTTGCGGAAATAAAACACAGAAAATACAAAAAGCACTTTTTAACCTAGGTGAATATGATAACCATAGAGAATACTGGGGTTAGCCAAGATTTCCTGAAACAACGTTTTCCACTTCCTGACATGTCGCCTTCAAAATCATATGACGGGTGAGGCTTGTATGGATCAGTTAGCAAACGATACTTGAGCTTAAGATCGAATCTTCGTAGTAGATTTTACACAGAGTTCAATGTCCTAGGTTAACATAGTATCTCCACTTTCAAGTTTGTCCGGGTCTGGTTCTGGTGATAGCGTTGCTGCTGCAGATGAACAAGCAACAGCATTCGTTTTTTTTTCAATCAATCCAGGACAAATGCCCCCCCCCCCCTTTCCCTTGCGTTCGCCCATTGTTAAGAGATGGAGTTTTATGTCGGGGGCACACTTACAACGACCTGTACAGACAGTAGTGACCGTTTTGTGTTGTTGTTGTGACGGTGGTAGTGGTAGCAGCAGTAGTACTGGCACTCTAAGGGTGATGTGGTAGCTGTTACACTGGCCACATTTACTTTTCGGTACAGATTAATGCTACACATTTTAGTCATATTAATAGCTATGTAATTTGTGACTCTTCCCGTTTGGATTTTTTTTTCTCTATATGTTTTCCACGTAAATTTGGATATTTTAAGATCTTTTTTGACTCCATTTTGGATGTTTTTGTCAAAGAAAAGTGTCAACATTGATGACGTATGTTTACCGCTCTTTTCGGCGTCAGTCAGTTGCCATTGTTTCCAGCAGCAGTCACGATGAATTTTCTACAGCTAGTTGCATCTGTACAAGACAAAGAAAGCAGCATTGCCTTCCTGCAACAGCATGGCATTCTGCACAGAACCAGAAGTTGCAGAAACAATCACTCCATTAATTTTGTCGACCCCACCACAGGTGCTCATACACAATGCATCGAACGTTTGTGGAGGTCGGCAAAGGAGAGAAACAAGCGCCAGAATGGCACCCACAGACATTTATTAGAATCTTACATGTGTGAGTTTCTGTGGCGCAGGCGCGCTCAACGTGCGGGTGGCGACATGTTTGAAACCATACTAGCAGACATTGCTAGATTCTGGCCCCCGAGAGACTACTAGTCCGTCGTCTCTTCTGCCACCGCAGTTTGACCTCAGTTCAGATCTACTAACGTGTACAATCTCTGTGATTGTCAATTGGCATTTCCTGCGATTGCACATAGAGTTCACATAGCCAAAGTGCACATTTTACATGTAGTGAAAAAAAACCGTTGTGACAACAAACACACATACACACAATTTACATTTTATTTTTACAAAAAACGTTGTGACAACAACAAAAAAACACACACACACGCGCACGCACGCGCGCACGCACGCGCGCGCGCACGCACGCGCGCACGCACACACACAATTTACATTTCATTTGAAACACACAATTTACATTTTATTTTTAAAAAAAACACGCGTACGCGCGCGCGCTCGCACGCACATACACGCGCGAGCACACACGCGCGCGCACGCACACACACAATTTACATTTCATTTAAAACACACAATTTACATTTTATTTTAAAAAAAACATTGTGACAACAAAAACACACACAATTTTCATTTGAAAAAAAAAAAAAGGAAATTCACAATGGATCACGTCGGTATTGAACACGGCATCTTTCATTTACAAGGCAGATGTGATACCAACTACGCTATGCACTCACATGTTGACATGTTATGAAAACATGACTAATATTGCAGACCGGCCAATTGCGCATCATCAAGCAGCCAAATGCGCATCAACAGACCGAAATATGTCGCACCATAAGACACTAGATGAACACTCAAAAACAGCAGCAGACAGCGGCACACTTGCACCCCTTGAAAAAATGGACTGTCAAGTCAGCTGTGGAATTCCCACGGGAATTTCGTGTTTGGGGGAGGCAAAAAATATTGTACCGTTTTTGCTTCTGCCAGACGGTGGCCATTGCATTTTTGCTCCATTTGTAGACTCGAAGGATATATTTTCGTTGTCCAGCTTCTGAGTTGAGTGCATGGCGTGACACTGTGAGCTACGAATTTCATTTGAACTGTGATAAACATTTTGTGTGTTTTTCGTTGGCACAGAAGCGGAGCAACTATGGAGTGACCCGTTTGCTATGAAGCTGAAACTAAGATTACCATATCTGTTTTTAAGTCAGGGCTATTCAACCAAGTTTACTCAGGGGCCCAGAAACAAGTTTTATGAGGCTTGTTACGGTCAGAGGACTGAGCTCCAGGATTGATAATACGGTACAACAGGCACTGGATGCGGGGAGCCAATTGCTAGGCCTCCGCGGGCCAGATATGCGCCGCGGACCGCCAGCTGAATCGCCCTGACAGTGACAGACTCTTACGTCTTTCGGTGTTTGGTCAAGGATACGTATCTACTGCAGTATACAGCTAAGAACCCCTTTCCGCGACTTAGGGCATACAGGACGAGGCCCGTATTTTCTGAAACTTGCTGTCAATATCACACCGGCCGGCCTCACTTCCCAGGACTTTACCCGGTGTCCATTTAAAGTTGAGTCGATCTAGGAACAGCAGTCATTTTTGAAGGAGAAGACAAGTCCGGTTCAGTCAAGATATAAACCCACGATCATACGATCCGCTGGTGAGCGTCGAGCCCAGTGTTGCCACTTTGGATCTTTTATATCCAAATTTAGATCTTTTTCATTGCATTTAGATACTGTTTTTTGACGATTAGATCGTAAATATTTTTCTAGATTCTTTTCATATGGAGTTAGATATTTTATAGATTTTTCTTTCTTTCATTGTCAATTTAATAATTACTGTGTAAAATAAATATCTGGCAGCCCCGGTACTGATTAATAAAAACGCGCGTAAATCATACTAACTTTGTTTCAACCGTATCCTCACTGTGCTGACTTTGCGTTTCTTTTTCATGTGATTAAAAAAAAAAAATAATTGCTCAATTTTTTATGTGGCTTACACTTTGAAAAAACCTTTCAACGTGATAAAAGTAAAGTATGAGCAAAAAATTTGGAAAGAGTGGTTGCATGATGACAAAATTAAAAACTGGGTATATAACCAAAGCTTGTGGTAAGTACTGCAAGTGTGAAATTAAAGCGACAATACAAAACTCAAAAAGTCATGCAGAGACTAAAAAAAGCATAAAACTGCAGTTTCATTTAAAGATATTACACCGCTGACATCTGTTTTCAGAACTATACTGATAAATGAATCATCAAAAGTTGAAGTATCAGTCGGAATGTTTTAAATTTGTCACTGCGCAATTTCAAACTGTGACCATTTGATCGATTTGTAAAAAATCTTGGATTAGTTTAATTTGAAAAGTGTGATGTAGAAAGTATAGTTTAGGATCTCAAGGACCTTCTTTTTAATTAGCAAACAGTTCGGCTTGAAGAATTTGGCTGTAATTGGTACTAATAATGCCTCAGTGATGGTGAGGACATGATTATGTAGGGTAAGTCATAACAAAAGCTATGTAATTTTTGACTTTTTCAATTTGGATATTTTTTCTAGATCTTTTCCACGCAGATTTAGATCTTTTTGGATATTTTTTACACCGTTTTGGATATTTTTTGTCAAAGAAAAGTGGCAACACTGGTCGAGCCGCTTCTCTAGTATACTGCAATATACTGTAGTGGTACATTTTAGAGTACGGTGGCTTAAGATCAATCAATAAAATATACTGTAGTGGTGCATTTCAGAGTACTGTGGCTCAAGATCAATCAATAAAATATACTGTACTGGTGCATTTCAGAGTACTGTGGCTCAAGATCAATCAATCAAATATACTGTAGTGGTGCATTTAAGAGTACTGTGGCTTAAGATCAATTAAATATACTGTAGTGGTGCATTTCAGAGTACTGCGGCTTAAGATCAATCAATCAAATATACTGTATTGGTGCGTTTCAGAGTACTGTGGCTCAAGATCAATCAATCAATCAAATATACTGTAGTGGTGCATTTCAGAGTACTGTGGCTTAAGATCAATTAAATATACTGTAGTGGTGCATTTCAGAGTACTGCGGCTTAAGATCAATCAATCAGATACCATCTCCTCACTAAAGGTTGACTGCAATAAACCTAACATACTCTGCATTTCGTACTGTAACCACTGTAAAAGTGTTCCCTACTCCTGATTGTATTTACAACAGCCAAATCCCCAGACGGCTGAGAATTGCCTGTTTCCCTGTTTATATTTCGCTGCTAACTTTCGAGTGTTACAAGGGGAAGGTTTAATCACCTATATGGTGAACAAAGGTTTTTGTAGGCTAGAGATTAGATGATCCTAAATTTATTTTCTCCGAAGGGAAGGTTGGCTACAACGAGGTCCCAATCTCTTCCACAGCGCGAATCTCGTACCCCCGTCCGAAAACTCTGAGAACGATTTTCCGAACCGTCCACAGCGGGGAACAAACCCCAGTACACGAGGATCATGAAACTGTTTATGAGCGACCGTGTTTTTTTAGAACATAAAGAAAGTCAATAGTGCTAGGCATCATTCTGATTTTGAACAAAGAAGACACAAACAATAGACTGCACAATTTATTGCCTGGCATATTTCGCTGTATCTCGTCAGGTGCATACTACAGTAACAAGTGAATAAATGAAGCAAATAGCTGAATCCTAAAAACTGAAACACAAATTCGAGTACATTCTACACTGTCTGTTTCACCAAGGTAACCTTAAGGAAACTACCATTTCTTTCTGCCTACAGAGATCCGGTTTTAACCGGTGGATCGCGGACGCTTCCGCGTATCTAAGTAATCTACGGTTGGCCGATGTGTAAATAATTCGAAATGCATCATCCCTGTTAATGATGTGCCCGGAATTTAGAATGTGGCACGCAATTGCTGATGATGGATTTTGTCGACCAGTCACCTGATTCGTTGTTGTTGAGGTGTTAGTGTTTTGCATTGCTTTTACCAACCACAGTGGAATATGTTCAGCAACCCGTTTCTCCAGTCGTCGATCGGTTCTGCCCACATATGCAGCGTTACAGGTGCATTTAAATTGGTATAAACAGTTAGATCTGGCGTACGTCGAGACTGGTTCTTTTACAGGTGGCGTAGGAATCGTGGTGGTTTTGAATCTCATAACGGGCATGGCTGCGTAAAAGGTTTGACCGACTGCTGTTTTGAGTCGGTCATATACACGTTGCATGACGTCATCTCCCCGAAACGTTAGATGTATATAAACTTGTTTTTTTGGCACCGACATTTCTAAGGTAACTGGTTTAGGTGGCTGGCAATGGCACTTAATAAAACCACCTGGATATCCATTAGAAAGCAGTGTTTGTTTAATCGTTTCGAATTCAGCTTGTAGAGTTTCGCTGGAACAAATCTTTCTAGCACGGTGCAGTTTTAGAAGCACTGACACCCCCACTTATTTTCGCTGAGGTGACTGAAATATGAAACAATATCTGACGTTGCGTATTAACACGTAGATACTCATGCCATCCTAACACGATACATGCATGCGAGTTAAAATATATAAATTCCCTTCGCTTTCACGGAGAGAAAGAGAGGGAGAGACAGCTACGGTTGAACAAACACACATACACATTCAGACGTGCACGCACGCAACTGCTTTCAACAACGGGCTGCACTGGTTAGCGCCAAGCCTGTCTGTCGTCTGCTGTGCGATTCTTCCCGCGTTCCGGGCACACCGCGGCAAGTACACAGAACCCTGGTTGGCAAGGCACAGGCAGAACGGTCCGCTGAATATAATGCGACAGTGGAAAGTAGGCGAAGTTAGGTGCTCAATATACAGGCAGGAGGAGGAATACTGGAGTGTTAGAAGCAAATTGCGCTAGGGGGAAATCCCAAGGGGATATTGTCAAGTGGAATGTGTCCCGTTCTCTCCACACACTCCCTGACGTTTCGCCTCAATCATCGCGTCCTTTATAATGAAAAACCAGGCGAAGTCTCTCTTCCACTAGCGCCCCTTACCATAATGGTAGGCTGAAACGGACCGAAGGAACGCATTCGGATACAAATAATTTCATGTAGGCTCGTCAGAAGTTGTGTGTAAACCTGGTTGAGGTTTCAACGTCACTGCAATCGGACCACCCCATATTTGATCTGTCCCCGTGCCAGTGAAAATGAAATGAAATATCCCTCAGTGTCCAATTTGAAGGGGAAAAAAACCGGTGAACAAACAAGGGTCCCGGCAAAATCGAGAAAGATGCACAAGTAGTAAAACATATGGTGCTAGAGGCACCAAAGCTAACAGTCGCCACCATAAATGCAGTTGGTCGTTGGTAATAAGATGGCTATACACACAAAATTATTCCATAAAGTATTTCACCGGCCTATACTTAAACCGACTACCTACCATTTTGAATGCCACGACACAACCGCTGCACTAATGAAAGTAATTCCACATGAAAAATACAGCTCACAGTGCTGCGCCAAATTCACAACAAGAGGACTGTGTCCCCCTATAAATGCCCCGGTCCGGTGCCAGCGGAAATCGCACACATTATCCATCGCAAATGGAGTTTCTAATATCCATTTTAAAACTACTAAAAAAATTGTCGGTTCCAGCTAAATTTTAAAGCTTGCACGTGCAAAGTAAAAATGTAGGCAGCTGTCTGATGTACCAATACTAACGGTCCAAAACCAGAAATGCAGCTCATGCTGGCGCACACGATGTATCACGAACAGGGGCTATGCATCGTGACAGAAATTAACCCACAAAGAGAGCTGGTTAAGCATATCAGAAAAAATTCACATTATTTTGGCACGCGAACAGAAGGACAAAAAGTGTGACACCAAGAAACACCTACATCATAAATGACAGAAAGGAGGGGTGTGGAAAGGTTAGCTTTAGTTGGTGAGGTAAACAGACAACACTAAAGCTACTAAATTCTAGGCTGTTGTCATTGTTTATTTTGTCATCATTTCTAGTGTGTGACTTTCGTTCACTCGTCGTCGTCATCACTGTGCCCTCTTCACAAGCGGTGTTCTTACTTCGTGTCTTCGCCGTGGAATTCCTTGACCCGTGAGCATTCCTGCATCTAAACCTAACTAACGAGTATGCATATACATGGAGACTCTGGCTCCTTTTTAGGGACCTCACCCGCCGACACCCCAGGATGGCTCTTTTCAGGGCCCGCACCAAAATACCCCTCCCCTAAATTCTCATCCCACAGCCAAGGTCTGCCCGAGAGAAACCACCAGTTCAAGCCGAACTTTATGACGATATGGGGTGAACCAGATTAAAAGTATCGACGGTTGTGGAACACACATGATGATCAATAGTTTATTATTGCATGAAATCTATGACAGGTCACACATTTGTTGGACGAAACAATACTTACCCGCCGCTGTTGACTATACACTACTTCGCAGTTCTACATTTCGTTTGGTCAAACATCTTTTAGTGATAATTATATAATCTACACTTTGAAACGATGTTCATGAAACAATGCCAACAACCCATCCTTTCTGATAACGATGTTTTTCCCACAATGTCAAACTGTCCAACAACCCATAATTTCGGATAACGATGTTGTTCCCATAATGTCAAACTATCCAACATCCCATCAATTCTGATAAGGATGTTCTTCCCACAATGTTAAATAAACTATCCAACATCCTATAATTTCTGATAACGATGTTCTTCCCATAATGTCAAACTATTCAACATCCCATCATTTCTGATAACGATGCTCTTCACACAATGTCAAAGTATCCAACATTCCACCATTTCTGAAAACGATGCTCTTCAAACAGTGTCAAACTATCCAACATCCCTACAATACTAATAACGACGTTCTTCCCACAGTGTCAAAGTATCTAACATTACATCATTTCTGAAAACGATGCTCTTCCCACAATGTCAAAGTATCCAACATTACATCATTTCTGAAAACGATGCTCTTCAAACAGTTTCAAACTATCCAACATCCCTACAATACTAATAACGACGTTCTTCCCACAGTGTCAAACTATCCAACATTCCATCATTTTTGATAACGATGCTCTTCCCACAATATCAAACTATCCAACATCCCATCATTTCTGATAAAGACGTTCTTTCCACAGTGTCAAACTTTCCAACATCCCATCATTTCTGTTAACGATGCTCTTCCCACAGTGTCAAACTAACAACATCTGTCTTGGTCTTTCCCTGCCCCTCTTCGCTTGCAACTTTCCCGGTGTTAGACGCACTCCAACTTTCCCGGTGTTAGACGCACTCAAACTTTCCCGGTGTTAGACGCACTCCAACTTTCCCGGTGTTAGACGCACTCCAACTTCCCCGGTGTTAGACGCACTCCAACTTCCCCGGTGTTAGACGCACTCCAACTTTCCCGGTGTTAGACGCACTCCAACTTTCCCGGTGTTAGACGCACTCCAACTTCCCCGGTGTTAGACGCACTCCAACTTCCCCGGTGTTAGACGCACTCCAACTTTCCCGGTGATAGACGCACTCCAACTTCCCCGGTGTTAGACGCACTCCAACTTCCCCGGTGTTAGACGCACTCCAACTTCCCCGGTGTTAGACGCACTCCAACTGTTCCTCTTCTCGTGACGTGCCCACAAAATGTGTATTGTCTCTTCCGAGGATGCGGGTAATCAGTTCTCTTTGTGATTTAATTTCTTTCAACCCGAGTCCGTGTCACAAACTTCCAACCCTGCGCTTAGAACAGATGCGGAACCCCACCCACCCCACGCCCTGCACATCACGGAATTTTATTAGTGACTGGAATTACAGCCATAGTTGTGTAACTCGAAACCTGCTATTTACAGCAATCCTGTTGGTGTTAACTAATCACTGCATACGCAGCTTAATATGTGAGTGTCAAACAACAAAAGACACATGGAGCTGCTCAACTCTGGCACTTTTCAATGTTTAATTCTTAGATAAACTCTATACCTACGCGACCGATTCCCCCCCCCCCCCCCACTTTTAATTTTTTTCAACTATTTGCGTTGTTCTATCCTTCTTAGTCGTCCCTGTACTATTTTATTTAGTTTCTGTAGAAAGCATCAACGCCATTGTACGCGGATAGCTCTATGAATACTTCAATCTCCAATAGATTACACACGATTCTCACCACAGTGTGCGGACTCCGTAGCAGTGGCGAAGATCCACATGTAGCTGCAAAAGTCGTAATCACCTGAGCCATATTTAATGTGTGGGAAGGAGATTTAATTCCCTCATGTGACATAAGAAGCAATATATTCCAAACACACTTTTAAAATCCATAGCCTTGTCACGGTGTGTGTACACAGAAAACATTATGTGCCAAGAGTATGGAAAACCTCATCTTTTACAAAGGCTGCATCTGCTTTTCTTGAGTAAGTGGTAGTAAGAAAAGCGTTCGACGTTAGTCTCCCCAAACAAAGTAGGTCACGTTCCATTTATAACTTGTTGGAGTGGCCTACTTTCCTGGGGTTACGGATGTGTCGCTCTGTTGTGTGCTTTCTCGCTTGTCTTGCATTTACGGTTTTCTTCCGAGAAAGAGAATGCCCGTGACATATGTTGCAGCACTCTATAGGGGAGTTGTGTGTTAGACCCAGTTTGTCGATATTTATAGAGTGTTAAAGGCTCTGGTATGCTGAAATATACAACAAGCGATATCAACGGCAATGGAGATCACCCCCGTCGCCTTGTGGCAAGGTCGGGTATAATTCCTTTGGACTCTGACCCAGAACGAAAGAACTCTGCTTTGTTGTTACAAACCTAACGTCAAAACAAGATTACTGCTGGAGTTGTCTCGACGCACAGTAATTGAACAACCAGTTGCAGAGCGTCCCCGCTTCTAGTCTCTTACGATTATGAGACCAATTACAGAAATAATACAACCATAAAGGTTGCATGAGACCGAAGTTCAAAGAGACAACATGGCAAGTGATGACACATGATTCGATTGCAGACCATACTTCAACGAACGGAAAAGGAGGGGGGGGGGGGCTTACAAGGAGCATTAGGCAGATGGGAAGAGACTTAAAGAAACATGGGATGTGGGGGACACTACAAGGAGCATTAGGGGGAGGGGGAAGAGACTTCAAGGAACATGGGTGGAGGGGGCGTAGTTCGAAGTGCAGGGTTTAAAGAAGAGACTGGAATGACAACTTGAAGATATTGACAGGATCAACGGAAGACAGAGACTTCTACGACCTCTAACGGTGCCAGGGCGGTTATGTTGGGATTTATACATTCATTACTTTATCACTCACAATGTCCGTCATGTCTTTCAATGAAAAGATGAAATGCGTCCGTCTGGTCGATAATCACAATTAGAGAATATCAAAATTGTTAACCAATGCCGCCTTGAAAAGGTTTCGCATACATGACCACGGAGGCGGGAGGCAAGCGTGCTCGCCAGTGAAATATCCCCACTCCCCAATTATAATAAATGTGTCACATAAGACTACATGTACACCTTAGTTAGCCACTGAATAGTGAGCCATAACAGGACAACATAACAATCATATCGTGTTCTGAGGTTTTTAACAGTCACTGAGACAGGCAGAAATTATAAATGAGTAGGGAGGGAAGCCGAGCGGTTTAAAAAAAAAAAAGGATAAAAAGAGAAAACTGGTCGGTTCAAATCGTTACAGCCAAGGCGCACTGTAAATACCTAACTATTGAACCTCACACGACAGAAAGTGCGCATGTGCGTAGGTGAACAGAAAATAAGTGTTTAAACATAATTATAGAAATTACTGTAGCCGCACGGTGCTCCAATACCATCTGCAATGGCAGGCGTACCGTACTGTCTAGCACCATTTCTGTTTAATAAAATTCAGCCAACAGTTCTAAGAATGTCTGAGGCTGTCACAACCTCGTCCCCTGCGTTAACCATCAATGCTTCTCACATACTAACGTTGGGTTTTCCATGGCGAACCGACTACGCGTTTTTTTTTAATGCTCGGAAGATTGTGGGTTCGTTTCATGACTATGTGGTCGGATCCAAATGTGCAAAACTTTTTTTTTTTTTTACAAATTTCCATTAGGGTCGTCATCGGAGGGATGAAATTTTAAAAAATAGAATTCTTTTAAAGATCCCTTTATTCTGAAGATAATGTTGATTTAGTTGGCACGCTGATGGACTCTGCAACGTCATTTTTGCACAAAATTAGTAAACTGTACCCGACTCTTGCGCTAGTTTAATTAAGAAACCTGAGCTAGACCGCTTAATTAAGAAATGACATTACAGCACCCGGGATATTTCCATAAGCGCCCCGTCCCCATCTTCAGCAGCAAGCACAGAATTACTATTCCGATGATACCAGTAACAGACTGATTTCACATCTGTCTCGCCTTACCCTTGAGTGTTGATCGTCGGCCAGATCCCCTGGTCACTTCTGGCAGTGCCATTCTACTCAGACTGTGATGATTCATCTCTGCCTCCGTACTGTTTACTTATCACCAACAAAGTGCTCTGACAACACGTAGCAAGCCATTTATCAAATCCCCATTAAGCAGAACCAGCCAGTCTATCTTCCTGTTCACTTCCTACTACATCGGCATATCCTGGGGAAATATCCAAAGGACACTAACTAGCCTTGACAGTATGACAAAAGAAAAGTCTTCTTCTTCGTTCACAGGCTGTGAATTTCGGTAGAAGGTCCCGGTTAATCGTCCGCTGGGACTTTTGGCTTTTACCTGGACCTGAGTTTTGCATGTACAACCGTTTTGCTGTTCCCTGCCTCGCGGGCAGATGTACCCCTGTTGAAGGACCAAGAGTACACTGATATCAGGTAACCAATCAGGGTATCCATGACAAAGTGGTCAAGTCGTTTGCCTGACTCTGAAAGTTAAGGATTCAGTTTCGAATTCCTCCGAGTGCAAATGTTCCAGAGATCCTTTGGGGCAGGAAAAAAAACGGGGGGGGGGGGGTGTCATTAATGAAATTAGTTCCTGTACTTTGTGTGACGTTCCTGTACTTTGTGTGACGCTCTGTGTGGAAGAACAACCGCTCTTCAGAGAGGTCCTATTGGAAAGAATACTCCAACAGCCCCCCTAACAAGTATGTCGTAAAAGGCAATTAATCAGGTATGTTTCCTTCGAAGTCGGAGTGCATCTGCCTGAGAGGCAAGGAAATAACAGGTTTGTAAAATGGGTGCGCACGCAAAACTCAAAATCCTGAACAGAACGAAAATCTAGAAGCGGGCGAAAAACAGAACTTTCTGTCGGAGTTTACACCCGGTAAAAGCTAAGAAGAAAAAGAAGCAATAGCAACAGAAGAAGAAGAAACACGCTGCAGGGCAACTAGAATCTAAAAGGGCACATCTTTAGTGGCAAAATAATCTTAAAACAAGTACACAAAAATAAAAAAAAAGGCTGACTCTTGATCTGTAATGGCAAGTAGCATCCACAAAAGTGTACAAAGACATTTAAGGGCAACTAGCATCCACAAAAGTGTACAAAGACATTAAGGGCAACTAGCATCCACAAAAGTAAACAAAGACATTTAAGGGTAACTAGCATTCACAAAAGTGTACAAAGACATTAAAGGGCAACTAGAGATCTCAAAATGTTAACAGTAACGACGCTATGCACCAATTTGTTACGTCAATTAATTCGTAGTAAGCCAGACCCTCCCACAATACGGTAATGGGGGTAGGAAAAATACAATTAATTGTGGACACTGGCAGGGGAAACGAAGCAGAGCGAAAAAAGGGACAAGGCGGTGAAAAACTAAATGTGTGTTTGTGTATCACACAGGTGGCAGAATGTCGACAGTCTTAAACCTGGCATTAGCTACCAGGTGTTTCTGGAAGGAGAGATCATGCATACCAGCCAACTACTTATCCTTCTTGTCGCTGCGCTCTCTCTCTCTCTCGCTCTCTCTGTATATATATATATATATATATATATATATATATATATATATATATATATATATATATATATATATATATATATACACACACACACACACACCAACACTGGCTCCAGCACCTATTATTATACCAGTTACTGATCCCCGAGTCTCCGCAACTTTTTCATTTTTTTCATCGCACCTGTATACACATACACACAGAAGTTAGGTTAGTTGCGTATCCTTTACAGGACGTTGCAAGACCAACCCCAGCAGCTCCTGGCTTTTGTGTGGTTTCTCAAGGCAAATTTATGTCCACTGGTTTGCCATTGCCTTCTGGGAGGTCGGCCCCCTGATACCACTGTCGAAACCAAAGCAAGGCGCATGGCCCGCAGCTGGTATCGAACCCGGCACCCCGGCATTATGAAGCGTTCGCATCGACTTAGCCACAGAGCCGACTAACACACAGAGGTACAGAAACAAATATGTAACTACACTTAGACACTTATCCATAACGCAAGCACACACATACATACACACACAGGCGCGCCATCATGAAGTAGATCCTGAAACGTGGTACCAACTGTTCAGTCCCGATTGTTATTTCTTAACAAAAGCATGCAGAAGACTGGTTTGTCGTGCAAGCCGCGTTTGTTTACCAACCACCGTTCCCTCGTGTTCGAATGTTTGTCGAGGTCTATTTGGAATGTCCGTTCGCATACAGTACATTCTTCTTCATGCTCAACAGCTGCAAACTCCAGCGGAAAGTTCTGGTTGTTCGTCGACTTCTGGACTTTAGTCCTCTCCCAAAACCCGATTGTTGCATGCATTAACGTTTTACAGATCTGACTTTTGTATGCAGGCTATTGGTTCATTGTCTCTTTAGGCACGTGCACTCTGACTTTGAAGGAAGCCCCCAATCAGTCGACTCTTATGATATACGTGTCGAAGAGGCAGTGGGTCTATTCTTGTCTCCCCCCATAATGGGGCCCCAGAACCCACAGAGGGAATCACAGACCGAGTGCCGATTAGATATTAAAAAATTTAGGTCTAACCCTATATGCCCAGGGCGCTCGAATGCGTGAAAAAAAGCCCTTTACTTGTACCTTAACATGATGGCCGTGTATTCTGCACAGCAGCAGTGGTCACAGTAATAACAAGCAAGGAAGGGACCCTTTAGGCGCCAGTGGTGCATCGGGCATACGATTCTAGACTCATATTTAATATACCAACAGATGTTTGATGTGGTCAAACATGACGCCGGTAACCTTCACTTCCAGGGAAGTTAGACCCGATTTAGGATCTATTTGATCAGCCGGCTACCTTAACGACCAAGTAGCAAGCTTACGGTTGGTTCATCTGACACATGTCAGACTTTGCAACTGGCAGAGGGGAACTGGCAGACATTTCGGACACGATGGACTTAAGAGATAAGACTTTTTTTCCCGACTAGAAACCCGGACCAGCCTACCGATTCCCGTCCCCCACGACGTTCCGTTGCGTCCAAAGCCAGCTCGAAGCTCTTTTAGCAGCTTCTCCCGGCTGTTTTAGTGATCGTTTTGCGCTCCTTTGGGTTCGACTAAAGGCTAGAATCAATTTGTACACACACACACACACACAAACACTCCGTCTAGATCAGTGGCTCTCAACCTTCCTAACGCCGCGACCTTTTAATACAGTTCCCTCACGTTGTGGCAACCCCCAAACAATTATTTTTCTTCATAGCTTCGATAAAGATTTGCTTATCAGTGGTCTTGAGCGACCCCTGTGAAAGGGTCGTTCGACAAACACAAAAAAGAGTCGCAACCCGCAGGTTGAGAACCGCTAGTCTATATGCACATTAAAACCCAAGAGCTTCGCTTAGCATCGGTAGGCGTGGCTCTAACCACAAAGCTACCGCCCACAGGCGATAGTAAAAAAAAGGGTCCTTACCCCCACCCCCACGTTCGGGCGCACTGGACTACATCGGGCTAGACCTAAATAATTTACAGATCAATGGGCTCTCAGCAACCTGGGAGGCCAAGGTTTTTGTAGAAACAAGCTCGGCTCCATCAAAACCTGAACCCACGAGTTTAGGATACGTAGGCGAGCGTCTGGCCGCTACAACACGACGGCGGCTTACCCCCCCCCCCCCCCCCCCCCACGTGAAAGTGTTCCTCTAAATGGTAATCCTAACGACTATGATCCATTCAGCTCTGCTTCTCCATTCAGGATCTTTCAAACCTTTATATCTGAAGTCAATTTTCCGGCATCCGCAGCGCCCCCCCCCCCCCCCCTTTTTCCCCTTTTTTTTTACCCTCCCTCTCCCCCTGCTCCAAGTAATTAGACATTTTTTTTTCTACTAAAATTTATTTTGCAAACGTTTGCTTAACAATTATAATTATTTCTGCTATAAACAGGCATTATGTTCACTCAGCCCACACACGCCATAATGTATATAATTACTGACCTACAAAGGCCACGCTGGCAAATCAATGGCACCAGCTGCAGTGTCTTCCGGGTGAAAACCCTGGCCGGCCCGAAGCGCGACAAAGTTCATGTGTTGTGCACAGACTTCACTTTCTTTACTCTACCGGCTGCCTTAAATCTATAAACCCTATTAACACACCCTCACCTCCCATTTTCTTATTCCCCACAAGGAATATGTGGTCATAAGAAACTTATAAAGGGGGAAGTGATATAACCGAGCGAGAGAAGATGCAAGCAATAAATGCTAACAAGACAGAGGGAGAGATAGAGACAGAGACAGGTTTAAGAAAACTTAACGAGACAAAGAAATTGATGTCAAGGCACTCCTGTATGTTTCAGCAGTATATTATGTTGGTTCAATAGCACTTTCTTCACCAGTCTCTCATCAACGCTCCCTTCAGGGTTCAGCACTTTATTAAAGTTTAGACCCCCTTTCTAGGAAGCCAGTGTGAAAATTCACATAGCAAACACTACTCCATATGGATTAAAACTGCATTTACTTGCTGTGTATTTTCTGAAACATTTTTTTTTTTTAGACAGATACCGGCGGTGTGTGTGCAAAATCGGTATATCTGTCGGTGATTGTATGTCTTCTAGGTAATTTTACGTTCGGTAATTTATCGCTGGTTTCTGAACGATTCGACGCTCATGCTGTTGTCAAAAGCAACGTAAGGCGGTCTGCTCTTAAATCTTCTGCAGCTGAATCGAACCCAGGATGTCGGAATTATAAATCTGCAATCATAATCTCGAAAGCTTCAGGTTTATTCAAAACATACTATTGAAATCACGTTATAACTAACCAACTGCCTGCCTGGCTACGAATGATAGGCTGGTGTCCTCTCCTATCCGCACCTATATCTCCTACTCACCCAACTACTGACCTAATCCTAGAGCAGAGGTTCTCAACCTGTTCGTCGCGACCCTTTTATTTACAGGGGTCGTCTTAGACATTGAAGAACACATATTCACAGAAGTTCTGAAGTAGCAGCGAAAAGTTTGTATGGTTTGGGGTCACCATAAAGTGAGGAATTGTTTTAAAGGGTCGTGGCATTCGGAAGGCTGGGAACCTCTGCCCTAGAGGAAAGGGAGGGGCTTCAACCAACACCGAGGACTGAACCCCGAATCAATATATAGACATACAAGCCAGAGTAACTACTGCACCACCACCACCACTGCACTTTTGCAAAATGAGAAACTAAAAGCTAAACAGGCTATGTGGGGATAGGAAAGGGAGAGCGAGGAAGAAATGAGGAGAGAAAATCACAGGGAACACAGCGGGATAAAGAACTAAAACTGTCGACACCCTAACTAGGGCTCTGCTGCAGCTCATGTCCTCAACCAGCGCTCGTCTCAAGTCTAAAGCCCCAGAAGTCGAATTCTTTCCCTGAATGCCCCACCACCATCCACACCAAATCCCTCGCATTAGTACTATAGTCCAATAACCCAGAATGCAGACGAAGAATAATAAGATAACGTCACATGTTTGTGCGTTGGTGTGTCCGTGAACGTGCTCGACTACCGATTAAAGAGATCACAAACGAAGCTGTGCAGGATGAGGAGTGGGGAAGGAATAAAACAAAGGAATGACAGACACGGCTGGATGTGAAGTTAACAGCCAGAAAGTGGAGGCTGCAGACGTGGAAAGGAAGACTGGTTGAAGCTGAGAAAGAATAATCAATGGTGTATTCGGCCGTGGGTCGAGCTGAGAGGCAGACAATGACCCAGTCGATAACCACGCTGTGCAGAAGAGAATGGGAGAGGGCAGAGCGACAGAGAAGCGAACTAATGGGAGAAAGAGAAGTGAGAGTGACACCGTTAAAGCCTGATGTACAGAAAAGAAACACACTTTTCACGCGTGCATTGCAGCCTAGAGAACTCCAGGGAAATGGAAAGCGTTGAGGATGAGCTTCGGATCGGAGTAGCAGTCGCATGTTTCGCATTCTTAAAGCAGGTTATGTATCTGGATTAAATAGAGGACGGCTTGAGAGAGAGAGAGAGAGAGAGAGAGAGAGAGAGAGAGAGAGAGAGAGAGAGAGAGAGAGAGAGGGGGGGGAGAGAGAGAGGCTAAGAGCAACAATAATCAATGCGTGCAAAGGCAGAAAAGAGAGAAGCAGTCAATGAACTGCAGTAGCGTGATGTTCACTGGACGTCTCTCAACTGAATCCGCTTACCACATGCGACAGATTTCCACGCATTAGCTTCCTGTATTTGTTCTCGGTGTCACACATAGGCGCACACAAGTAACATCTGGCAACTAGGCTGTTACTCCCCGCATCCTCTACCACCCCACCCTATCGTGCTCAAAGTTGCCCTAATTTAGCCAGTAAAGGCTGCCAAACGACCGTTAGTTACCACAGATGACAGGAAAATAAGTTTGACAATACAACAGCACATTTTTGTTTTCAAAGCACGCAAGGAAAATGCCTCGTCCGTTGCAGCAAAAATAAATGACAAGCAAATTTATAACTCAGGATAATGCACGTCCATCAACAATTATAAACACTATTATTACGAATGGCGAATCACTGATGTGCGAGTAACAGTCTGTACTGGTGTTCCTAATCCTTCCAACAAATTGCGTGCTTCATTTACTGATGTGCTAAAAATAAATCAGAGGTTCTCAAACTGGGTGCCGCAAGCGTATGCAATGAGTGCCGCGGCAATGGTTTGGTTTGGACAACGTATCAACATCATGGCACAAGGGTAGTAAGGGTAGTGCTCCATTCTACTTTTAACTCAAGCTTGAGTCTGAAGATGGTTACACAAAAACAGTTTTATTGTGCTCTTGAGTCTGAAGATGCCTGGAGGAGAAATCAAACTCTTCAATAACAGGGCTGCCACCAGTAAACAAACCGGCAGACTGAATGCAACATAATCATCCACCTGCACAATAAACTACCTGTAGCAATGTTCAACCATTGCCACACTGATATCTACATTCTGCAATTATCGGCCATAGGTTAGTAGCGTATCCTTTACAGGACGTTGCAGAACCAACCCCAACAGCCGCTGGCTGTTGTGTGGTTTTTCTAGGCAAATTTGCGTCCAGTAGTTTGCCATTGCTTTCTGGATGCTTTCTTGATACCACTGTCGAAACCAACCCAAGGCTCATGGCTCGCAGTTGGGATCGAACCCGTCATCCCGGCATGACAAATATCAGCCATAGATGGGTCTATAAATAATGATTCATAACCTGTTTCAATCAATTAGTGGCATCACTGAGGACTTAAAGGCCACATAGTTGCAGCATTTATAGAAAATGTCAGACAGCGGAGACAAAAACTTGTGTACACACAAGATAAATGGGAGTAGACCAAAGGTAGACCCAGGAGATGGTGGAAAGATATATAGGCAGTGTCACCAACTAAAATTAAAAGGTCAGTTACTTAGATGAATGAAGGCAGGTCATATGTGCAGCAACAAACCAAGGGATGGAAGTATCATCTTTTATCATCTACACCTGGCAATGAATCACCAAATTTATACAGTGTACTCTAAGACTGTCGGCTCTGTGGCTAAGTCGATGCAAACGCTTCGTAATGCTGGGATGCCGGGTTCGATCCCAGCTGCGGGCCATGCGCCTTGCGTTGGTTTCGACAGTGGTATCAAGAAAGCTGACCATCCAGAAAGCAATGGCAAACTACTGGACGTAAATTTGCCTAGAAAAACCACACAACAGCCAGGGGCTGTTGGGGTTGGTTCTGCAACGTCCTGTAACTAACCTACTCTAAGACTTACTGTTCAACCATTCCTATTTAAGTTACTAGCATTCATGACATAATTACCTAGTTAAGGACCCCTTCTCTCACCTTTAGGCATATAGGGCTGGACTCTATTTCACAGACACATCGACACTGTTTTGATCATGTGGTCAGCCCCCTATACTTCCCAGGACTCTGCCAAGTACCAATTCAGAGCTGGGTGGACCCTGGGGCCAAGGTCTTTTTTTGAAATAAGTCCGTTACTGTCAGGACCTGAACAAAGGAACTTCTGATCTGCAGGTGAGCATCTAGCCGTTACACCCCCGTTACATCTAGCCCTAGACACCTTGTATCACCGTGTGGGTTCCGGGGCCCCATTGTAGGGAAAACAAGAATAGACCCACTGCCATCCCAAAAGCATGACGTAAGAGTCGAATAATTGGGGAGCTTCCTTTGAAGTCGGAGCGCATCTGCCGGAGAGGCAAGGAACCAACAGTCTGTATTCAAGAGAATAAGATCTGTAAAACTGATGCACACGCAACACTCAGGTTCTGGAGCAGGACTGCAGTTCAGTAGTGGACGAGCAACCAGAACTTTCCGCCAGAGTTTACAGCTGGTGAACGCGAAGAAGAAGAAGAAGAAGATATGCTATATGATGTAACAAATTTAAGGAGTCTGCCAAATACAAATATGCAATTCAGTGCTGCTTTCATATATGACATGAACATGCACAACACTAGACAACACATACCTTCCTCCCTGAGTCTTCAACAGTAATGTATCCAGATATCACCTGAGGAGAGTGTTGCATTGGGTAGTTACTGCTATGAGGATCTGTGGAAAAACAAGGAAAGGCTCAGTAAGTATAAACTCCAAAGTTTCTCCAAATTAGCCTTAAATAGATTATGCACCAATGATAGGCTGCAGGTAAGTAGGATAAGGCTTTCAAGCATCATGGGATCCAAGATCTAATCCACTGTAAGATTGTTTTCTTCTTTCAGGGACTTTTATCTCCCAATGTCACTGTGTGAGTTCTGGAACACCATCATGGGGGAAACAAGAACAGACACACTGCCTCTCAAACAAGCATGTGGAAGAGCTGACTGAATGACAGCTTCCTTCAAAGTTGGAGTGCATCTGCCTGAATACCAAGGAACCAACAATCTGCATCCAGATAAGTCACGTTTGTAAAACGGATTTGCACGTAACGCTCAGGTTCTGGGACACGACTAAAGTCCGGAGATGGGCTAGCAACCAGAACTTTCCGCCTGAATTTACAACTGGTGAACGCGAAGAAGATTTCCCAATGCAAAATAAGCCCTCAACCAACTGACGCTAGCACCTCTATATAACTTGACTAGGTTGACTCTACTTGTACCTTTAAGCTAAAAATGCACCTAATTTAAAAATAACAAACATAAACTAGCAGTGGATCTAATAAACAGCTCTAGCTCTATTCTTGGACTTTGTTTTTTCTGGTATGAGATTGCGAGTTTTCAATCTTAAGGTGTAAGCAAAATCAATGTGGTCTTTTCTCCCCATCACAAGACAGTTGTGGCCATTACAGTCCAATGACCCACAAACTAAATACACAGCAATATGAACAACAAACTGGCAATCATGTGGACAGAACACTCTACAACCACAGAACACAATTATCAATCTGCTCTGAATATGAATTGCGATAATTCAATTTATTAACTAAGTATTTATGCTGTTTAGCGTTATATATTGCTCGCTGGTTGTAAGCTCCAACGGAATATGCAGTATCAACTCGACAATAGGCAACGATATATACTCAGCGCTATGAGAGAGAGAGAGAGAGAGAGAGAGAGAGAGAGAGAGAGAGAGACAGACAGAGAGAGGAGAGAGAGAGAGACAGAGAGAGAGAGACAGGCAGACAGACAGAGAGAGGAGAGAGAGAGAGACAGACAGACAGAGAGAAACAGACAGACAGAGAGAGACAGACAGACAGAGAGAGACAGAGAGAGAGAGAGAGAGAGAGAGAGAGACAGACAAACATAGAAACAGGGGAGAGAGACACAGAGAGAGACACACACAGAGAGAGACAGACAGACAGAGAGAGAGAGCAATCATTAAATAAAGATGACAAGGGGGACAGTTTTTTTAAACACGTGGGCGGTTCTGGGATAGTCAAAGAGCGTGGGGTGTGGGGGATGGAAACTACAATTCTTTATTGGCGAGCACTTTTGCAGAGACATAGAGAGAGAGAGAGAGAGAGAGAGAGAGAGAGAGAGAGAGAGAGAGAGAGAGAGAGAGAGAGAGAGAGAGAGAGAGAGATAAATGGGGTTGGGGGAGTTATCAAAACAACAAAGAACAATCAGCAACCACACTCTAACGCCACACAGAATTTCGTTGAAACTTATTCATTAACAAGCTAGCCAACATTCGGCGCTACGGTTTATTCTATACTGCGACAACTGGGACCATCCTAAAACTGGTGGGTAACGTACAGTGCAAATGTATGGTAATTTTTGACAAAAACCATCTCAACAAGAGGATTTAGGGATGATGTGCAAACTGGGTTGCATCGACCAGCTATGGCTCTGCACTGCTTCAACACATGATCTATAATGGGTGTGGGACATTGAGCGCAGGCGGTGACAGAAAGCTGAGCCTAACAGGATTAACAACTAAAATATATTCGCTTGCATCTCTAACTGCATCATCAGCTACCGGGTCGTTCATTGGCTGGCTGGTAGACGACTTCGTCGCCGGTCGGGACTGTCTTCTTTGATCGAATCAACACTGCAAGAGTCAGGGCTACTTTCTAGCGAGAAATACTAAGCCATTTTATATGCCGCAAATAACCTAGTCACAATTATAACCTAAAGCTGCCCCTTCGGGGATGCTGGTTGAAAGTGACAAGGTTTTTAGGCAAAGCATCGAATCGGATCTCCAACTGAAGCCTATGACTTCGACCAACATACGCTTAGCTTCCTGTATGTAGACGTATTGGACTTTGTAGCTATGCGATGTACAAGTTAACTTCGGGATGCAGGGGTTAATTTAAGGTCAACCTTTCTTTGTCATCTATTAGGACATGCATGACAGATTAGAATAAATGATTCTTCTTCTTCTTCTTGTCCACCGGCTGAAAGTTCAACCTCTGGACTTTATGTTATTGTTCAAGAACTTGAGTTTAGAGTGCATAACCGTTTTTATAGATCTTGCTTCGTTGTATGCAGACTGTTGTTTCTAGCCTCTCAAGCAGGTGTACACTGACTTGGAAGGAAACACGCCTAATCAGTTGACGGTTGGGCCACTATTAGGGTACAGTGAGTCTATTCACCCCCCCCCCCCCCACCACCAGAGGTCAAGGAACTCATGCAGGGAGGTTAGAGTAAGTGAAGGAACACAAAATGTAACTGAAGAAGTTTGGCATCAAAAATATACAGACATAACAGAAAGACACACACATCAGAAAAGTTACAGTGCTGGTGTTTTTCTCTTCCTCTGGACCATAGACACCCACGGGGCCTATGTAGTGGTAAGCTAGGCTGCAAGATCTGTGCCTTTCGATCCAAAGTTTGAGTTCAGCAATCTTAATTATTTGCTTGATAAGTGGCAATGGGTCCAAGCCCCCCCCCCCCCTCACTTATTTAGGGGCTGCACTATCTGCGCATTTCGGTCCAACGTCCGAGTTCAGCAATCTTAATTATTTGCTTGATAAGTTTCAATGGGTCCAAGCCCCTCACGCTATTGGGCCTCCACATGGAATACTAATGCAATATTTGTTACATATTCAACAGTCACACCTTTGTCAGTTATGCCTTCTATGTGGTTGGTTAGGGTAATGAATCTGTAAGCAATTATAACCCAAAAAAATGGAAAGAATGAAAGCAGCTAAACCCGTTAGTGGTTAAGAGAGAGCCTGCAGAGACAATAAACACAGATAAGTTCACAGAAAACATCCCAGACCTAACGTCTAGTTTGTGTAATGATACGTTTACTGTGAAGAACACAACGCAAACCAGGACTAGCGTCTAGTTTATGTTAACACACACAGAAGTGACAGGTCCACACAGCACGACGCTGGCTTATTACGGGTCAGAAAGCGAGAGAAGGGTAGGGGGTGGGAAGGAAAGTCGGTAATGACGGGACAGGAAATGGAACTTATATGTGAGTCAGCCAGAGAGAGAGAGAGAGAGAGAGAGAGAGAGAGAGAGAGAGAGAGAGAGAGAGAGAGAGAGAGATAGAGTGGATATGGGAGCCAATGAAGGCAAATAAATGAGAAGGGGGTGGGACAGCACAAATACAACGCAAAAGACGCTAAAGCGGGATGAACACGGCAGCAGGTTAATGAAAGGGGGGGGGGGGGAGAACTGTGCCTGACAACCACACATCAACAAACCTATTCGCAGACAACGGCTGTTTTCTTTTATGTTTAACACCACACACAAATGGCAAAGTAAGGAAAAGAAGCACGATGGTAGTGATGAGCTACACATTAAAATACACATACAGAAGTCAGAACACGGCAAGCAGCTCCCGTGTCAGGCAGACAGAACATAGTAACACTCCTCTAGCTCGCGCCCCATCCACACAGAACAGAACAACGGCTGGGTACTGTTGGTCCTAACTGTTGACTGACTCGGGTTAGCTGGCTCCTAAGAGACGCCGCTGCAAGTCGGCCAGCCAGACGGGCTGGTAACCTCCGTTATCGTGCCCAACAGTCATGGCTGGATATCTGGGGGAAACCCAGAATTAACATTTGTTTAGAAGAGAAATTCCCTCGTCTATAGCTGAGAACGTATACAGCAGGCTGGATTCTGGGGCTGGCTGACCGTAGTCTGACGTGGGCATGACAGTACTTTTGGGAAAGGGGGGGGGGGGTATAGACAACTAGTTCAATCAACGAATTGGGATATGGGGCGGAAACAAGGAGAAATAAAACAATTACTACTGAACTACAAACATATGTAACTGGTGCAGAGTAGAGAGAATTCAGATAGACAGCAGCATGTGATATCTGTTTTCGCACAGTGGTATGAGAGTCGCACCGCAGAGATGCGATACCCACTGCAGCCTACTTTCACTGTGGAGACGGTATGATTAGGAAGCCTTCTGTCAGAACAACATGACCTGACACCGCCAATGAGCAAACTATTCACAACTACAGAAAACCCAGACCTGTTCACGTTTCCCGGCCCCTCTACACACCTTCTCAGTGTGATCAAGGTCAGAGGGGTATCACGTTGTACTGCTTTCTTCGAAAAGAGTCGTTCGTGTGACCTATATTGAGGCTTTGGATAGGGGTTTTCAAGGTTTGGGCCAGTTCTACATGTTCTGGGGTCGTCGGAAGATGTGTCGTCGTGAAGTTTTGAACACGTAACATCGGCGCTGATGTAAATGGAGGACAGACAATGTGACAACCCTCCGACGTAGACGAGTCTGAGACAGCAGGTCCTTCTGTATACATAGAGAAGGCCGTGGAGAAGGTAAGAATTATAGGTTAGGTCATGTGTAGATGGACCGGGAAACGTAAACAGGACCGAAAAGCCGAAGCTACGCGTAACGCCAGTGACCCTCTCCCACAGCCAGGAGTCGACTGTGTGATGGCAAGAAAGAGCCAGAAGTTGACAAACAGCCAGAAATACTGATTCCCCGAGAGATTCAACAAAGCTGGCTCAGGCTGGAGTGGCTTTAAAGAGAAATCCAGACAGTAAACAGACTTTTACGGGGTTTATTTTTTTAATTTGTTTTAAGGTCAGGAAAGAACCGAGCAAATAAGAACCTAGAATCAGCCTGCAGAAAAGTCTTGCTATTATAATGAAAAGGATCCTTTTCCACATCTCCAGGCGTATTGGGCATATAGTGCTAGACTTAATGTTTATAGACCAACCAGCACAGTGTATCTCAAGACCAACTAGCGCTCGGTGTATCTCAAGCCTGAGTCCGAAGAATCTCAGCGCAGTGCACAAACTCTGTTGCACCGACGAGGATCCAGAAATACTTTTGATTAGATGTTAAACTCTGGGTGCCCGGGAGCGCCGTAAGGCTACTCTTTTCGATTTCCAACTGCCAAGGGATTTTTTACTTGGGGAACAATAGACAGTCTGTCCTTACTACCCAGAGACCAGGTAGGAATTACTAAAGTCCACGTCAAAAAATCCCAACACACCGGGGCTAGAACCCGGGACTTTTAACACTCGAGGCCGGCACCATGCCTCGAGACCTAAGCAGCTGCCCTTTGAGTGACTAATAATGCTCATGAATGCAAGTTTATCCTTTTTACAGTAGCCTATAGGTTTCCCCGCGAGACTGAAAATTCTGTATACATTCCATCCCGTGTGGTTTCTGAGGCTAACTAGGGACTTCCTTTGAAGTCAGAGTGCATCTGACCGAGTGGCAAGGAACAATCAACCGCACACAAAAAAGCCACTAAAAGATGTACAAGCAAAACACAGGGCCTGGCACAAAGCTAAAATCCAAATGGATGAACAACCAGGACTTTCCACCCCAGCTTACAGCCGGTGAATGAAGAAGTAGTACACATTCCACTGTTGAATGGAATAGCTTGTAGTAACAATGACAAAAATCACTGAATGTGATAAGGAGAAATGGGTAATTATTGAACAGTGAAGGGGAAAAGGCCTTTTACTAAAGGATTTGTAAAACTGACGTGGGAGTGCCCAAACAGCTGCCAATGTAGAAACTAGAATACCTTACCTCAGATCCCTAAGATTTGTTATCTTATACAACAAACCAAAGACCCGAAGATGTGACATGGGCGTCTCTAACACCTTGGCCATGTGCAAGAATGAGAGCAAATATCACAAAACTGGAGTGAAATGCTAAGCAAAGAGAGAAGTGTCTTCATCTTCTGTCACATTATTTCCCAACAGAGGCTAGGCCCTCAACCAACTAAAATAACCACTTGAAACATACATCCATTGGTCCCTAACCACTTTTCAGAAAATACTGTTATACTGAGTTTAAAAAAAGCAAGGTAAACACCACTGATGACGACGGCAAGACCTGCTCACATAAAGAAGTCTTCCACAATTAGTACATCTGGATTTCAGGTCCATTGTTACCATAGGATGTTTTTGATCATTTTCATAGTTCCTTCCTGACTTTCCATCCTCTATACAATAAAGGTCACGACATCCTATCACTTTGAATCTACCGCAATACCTGTATCATTCATGACCTGACTGCATACGTCTTTATACCACAGTAGAGTTCAACCTCTGTATCTACTCAACAGCAATTTATCACAGATGGTTTCTTTGGGGACTCTACCATCCTCAATGTGTATCCTAGGCTTGAAAGACTGAGCACAGAAACAAACTGTTGTGACACCTACCCTTTCCAATACTTTAGGTATTTGTGATCTTGTATTAAAGACACTCTAGGCCTTCACAGCATGATAATAACCAGTGGCAGCCAAAGTGCACTGGATCGCAAATTATTCCTCCCCACGAGGCTTAACGGCAGAAGTGGTTTATGATGATGATGATCTTGTATTGCCATCAAAATATTTTTCTTAAGAATCAAATGTTAAATATCAAGCTTCTCCATAAAATATTATATGCTACTGATAAACAATGCCGCCCCAAAAATATTTTAAAACCCCGTAGTAACTTTCACAGAACAAACAGTAACATAGTTAATTGAACGTATATAATCTAAAATATACTTTTTGAAACCTAATCTTTGAGAGTACTGTTTGTGCCAACTGCATTTAATACTGTGCAAAAAAAGCCACAAACAACACAAAAATTCTTCAACAATTTTGCTCATGTTATGCACAGAATTACACATGTTTAACATTGTTAATAGTATTATTGCACTGATTATTATTACTGGATCTAGGTGCTTATATACTAGGTTCACCATGTACTGTGTTCATTCCCTGTGTGTGTTCCAGAGCCCCATTTTTGGGAGAAAAAACAAACTCAGCTCCTCAACAGCACAGTAAAAGGTGACTAAATAAGGGCTTGATGAAATCAGAAGTGTTTGGCCAAAGGCAGTTACAGCAGCCTAGCTGTAAACCAGAACGTACCAACTGCTCTTTTAATGGTAAACAAAGATGATAAAGAAACATAACAAGGAAAAAAGAAGACTGCTCAAAAACAATCCTTTGAAGTCAGAGTGAATCTGCCTAAAAGGCAATGAACCAACAGTCTGCATGCAAAAAACATAAGATCTGTAAAACGTGTGCATGCAAACCTCAAGTTCTGTAAATGTAACAGAGTCAAAAAGTGGACGAACAACCAAAACTTTATGTCAGAGTTTATAGACGGTTAACGTGAAGACCAAAAAGAAATACAAACATTTCAAGATGAACTCACCTTGGGCACTCCGTCTGCGGGTAGTCTCTCTAAAATCATAAAATGGTGAAAACCGCGACTCTGAAGACGGGCTGAGGTTGGGGCTTAAGTTTATCAGTGGTGGACTATGGGTACTGATAAGACTGTCGTTGCTTTCAAGTGTCAAAGCAGCTGTTGCAGCCGAAGCAGAAATACGTTCTCCTGTAGTTGTGAGACACAGGTCATCTGGTCTTGACACAAGGTCTAAATCATCAGCGTAGCATGGCAGGAAATGATGGTGGTGGTGGTGGCGGCTGGGATGATACTGCACAAATGGCGTGTCCTGCGATGACTCTACTGGCATAATCCACACAACCTATTGATTTGACCTGAAAACAAACAATAAGTTTGCTTGAAAATTATTTTCATCTATGACCACCAGACACTTTTGTTAACACACTACAGATGCATTGGTGAACCAGGACCATAGCTCAAACCAGCTTAGACTTATTTACACCTCTCTAAGGATCAATCCTAGGAACAAGTTCCCTACTGGGTGCCTGGCCAATGGAGATAGGATCAACATTTCATTCAGAGTGTAACGTCCTCTGAGGCAAGGAACCAACGGTATGCATGCGCACACACAAAACTATATATGTAAAATGGATTAACACTTGTCCTGAAACAAGACCAACCTCCAGACATGGACGAACAACTGTGTAGTTCATAGCTGGCAAATGGGGCTATGATAATGAGCCTTTCTAACTTGAGTGTTGTAAAAATATCTTCTAGAACAGGGCTATTCAACTGTTTACTCTGGGGCCAAAATGTTGAAAATGCGCATCTTAACATCTCGGACATCTGATCCGTGAGCACAGAAAGATTATTAATACAATACAACTGGCAATGTTCATTGGGCCACAACTGGTCCGTGGACCACCAGTTGAATTGCCCTGAACATCACTGATAAAGAAAAACTACAATATTCCACAAAATCTAAACACTTAAGAAAACTGGCTCCTAAGCAGCAGCACCATGCCGTAAACTGAAACAATTCAACCAGTTCCACAACTTGAGTTTTGCATGCACATCCGTGTTACAGATTTAGCATATCTTCTGGTTCCTGACCTCACAGACAGATGTACTCTGAACTCAAAGGGAGCCCCCCCCCCCCCCCCCCCCACTAATCTTACGACAAGATTGTTAGGGGGGCAGCAGGTCTAATTTTTTTCTCCAATAATGTGGCCTGGAATCCACCAGGGAACCTCGATATCATAAATAACAAAAGAATGTTTCTAAATACACACGTATCGAGAAAAATTAAAGATGTGGCAATCAACTTGATTGCATCAGGTTTTATGCAGAATGACTGCCCTTCTGCTGAGAGCGGTGTACATACTATGAATACCGTAACCCCGGCGACAATCCCCAGTGGTATTTTAAAAACATTTGTGAAGGCTGCAGTTAAAAAATGACCAGATGACCTTTAGGTGAGGCAAATGATTTGACCACTTTGTCATACAGACCCCCATTTATTATTTTACCTTAATGCACATGAACTCATTGTTCAAATGTCTCATTTTTTAATAAAGGGTATTCCATTTTCTCCTGCCATTACAAAGTTCAAAACGTATCTATAAGATCAGAACCGCCATTGAAAGTTTATAAACATTATTTCAACTACAATTTTTACTATACATCCAATAATTAAATATGATGTGAAAGGTAAGAATTTTATATCGGGATCACAAAAGTTACAAGTGCAGTGACTACTAATTTTTCACTGCCAACTAGCAGTCATGGGTTCACATCTCTTTGAAGGGAGAGATGTGGTGATTAACCTGGACTTCTAGTTAACACCCTCTGAAAACTGACACCCCAAAACTTTCTGCTGGAATACTGACCACCTACTGTTTGCTGCATGCTCTAGAAATACCATAAACCTGCCTTCTCCCTAAGATCAAGTGTGGAAATCCTCAAGACAGAGTTTTCTTTCAAACTGAATGAAGCTTCCAAGTAGATCTAGCTTTCAATGAGCACCAAGAAAGTTGTTTTTTAATGTCACCTTGCCTCGGGAGCTCTGAGATTTCAAAGGGAATTCTCGGGAAAGTCCAATATTGGTTGGGGGAAGGGGAGGGTAGTATTAGTCAGGGTTCATTTCACACCCTAACACTCCTATACTATTGAACTTTCCAAAGAATACCCTACCCACCCCCCACCCCACTTCCATGAGATGGGGGTGAAAGAAAAGAATCAATAAAATTGCTATGAAATTTTACATTATCCAGTTTCCACATAAGCTACACACACACACACACAAAAGGCTTGTTGACTTATCAACTCTTTAGTCCATGACAGGCATTATTTAACTCATACTCGTAAGCCGTCATTTTAATCTAACCTCCCTTGAGGGTTCCAGAAAAAACAGACACATCCCATTCCTCATCAAGCATGTCGCAAAAGTAGACTAATTAGGGTTTATCCTTCAAAGTTGAGTGCATCTGCCTGAGATGAGGAACCAACAGTCTGCATAAAAATGACCTGTAAAACAGATGTGCACATGAAATGCATGTTCTGGAACAAGACCAAATGTCCAAAGTTGGTGAACAGCCAGAAATTTTCTTTCGGAGTTTACAGCCTATGAATGCGAAGAAGATTTTCTCTAATAAATGCCTGAGTCTACAGAAATTAAAATAATACAAGACAAGGAATTAACCACACTATAACAAAGAAGGCATCATGACTTTAGGATATCATAGCTATTCCTTTACCCTCTTAACCCCACAGGGCTATTATTATTTTAATTCCTTCAGGCACACTAATATTTATCATTTAAAGATATTAATTACTGGTTATGAGAGAATAAGTTAAAATAACAGACAAATGCTGAAAGAGTTAACATAAAAGGAAATGCAACAGGTAGATGAATCAAAAGGATATTAGAAGAACCTATGAGACAAATTCAAACTGTTTTTAGCACTGGCTGCTGCTTGATACTAACTATTTTTATTCTCTGTTTTCAGTGTCTTAACAAGCCATGTTAAAGCATCATACTCTTAGTTTTAACATTTCACAACACATTATTAATTATACTTATACTAGCAATAAAGTAAACATCCTAAACATAAGATTTAAAAAAACAAAAACAAATGAAATTAAATGTGTTAGGATTAGGTGCATTCATTTTTGTTATGTCCTTCACATCTTGATTTTATACACAAAATACATATATATTATCATCAGGTGCCTTGCCGACTGGCATGGGCGATCATGCCTCTCCACAATCTGCGATCTCCTGCAGCATGTATCAGTTCTAGTGGTCACAACATGTTCTATTTTCCCTCTTCTCATAACATGGCCGAAAAATTATGACTGTCTCTCTCTGCTGTCTGTGATAAGTTGTCTTCAGGCTCCTGCTTCCTTCCATATATATATATATATATATATATATATATATATATATATATATATATATATATATATATATATATATATATATATATGTGTGTGTGTATATGTGTGTGTGTGTGTGTGTGTGTGTGTGTGGCTCCTGAAAGTTTTAGTATTGCCTGTCACGGTATATAGTTTTATACTCACAACTCACACACATAATAACTATGGGCACATATACTATATACAGTAGATTTGCTCAGTGTTAATTGCTAAATTAGAATATATTTTATACAAAACCGAACGCAAAGAAGAAGGAGAAGATTTCCCAACTATTACTATCAACATCAACTTCTACTAACTAGCTTGTCATATTTAAAAAAAGATACAGCAGTTTTGCAAATAAAATATATATTTCTGCCTTTCTACCAACAAATTTAAAAACATTCGCTCAAAGGGACAGTCACACTTGCTGAGAACCAAGTAAAGTGGCTTGCTAAGAGCTGTGGTCGGTTACTTAGTTCACTCAAATTCACAGGCTAAAACCTGCTTTAGGCTAGTTTGCTACAACTAATTTTTCCTTAAATTTAGTTTAGATCACTTACTAAGCACTAGGTAAGAACTACAGGTTCTCCAAAGATATGAACACTGCTCTCTGTGTTATTCTACTTATACACAGCTTTAATTATGGCAACTTTACTTACGTAAAACCTACATTACAAAAAATGTTTGTTTCATCCACAAACACTCCTGAAATACTGAATCCTGTTTGAAATTGAAATTGCATATAATATATAAATTTATATGTTAATGTTACGCGGTAACCTTGGAAAACTCGCGGTCTGCTAGCTTAAACTAAACTTACCGCTAACTAAACATCTTTCAGTTTTCTCTTTTCGGGAAAACTATTTTTTGCAATGGTTCATAAATGGGACAGACCCCACGAAGAACCAGCTCAACAGTACGAGAATAAAACGACGTAGTATAAAGCCGTGCCTTGCCCGTCGTCCGCCTAGTCGAAATGCCTTTCTTATTGGCCGCTAGTACTGCGCAACGACGACTTCTAGGCCCTCGACTAGCTAGCTCCACACACTATCTGACTTGGCTTTGCGTGCGAGCCTGTCCTATTTCCCATGCTAGAGACACAATTTCAATAAACCAGCAGGATATTACCCGTGCACTGAACAGAAAACATGCAAATAAGACTACGTACCCTACTACACTGCAAAGCATCGATGTTTCTATGCATTGGTGATGTAAAAGATGTATAATCCACCAAGAACAACGACTCCACCCCAGCCGTGGTAGCCTGCCCGAGACCTGAACTAGAATGAGGAAACAGACGAAATCCGATACAATCTTCTGTTCCTGGAGGCAAGACTGGCACGTCACTTCCTGTTCCCAACAAGAGACGAGAGGGAGAGGCGGTCATATTCAGGCAGGTCATGGCGATGCTGACGCTTTTGAGCTCTAGTCCTTATGTGTGTTTTTTTTTAAAACCATATTTCCATTTGAATCATTCGAAATATATCGCATTTAAGTGGGAAAAGGTGATACAATTAAGACACGCGATGGCAACGCAAACGATAGCTCAGGCTTTAATTTCAGTTAACTTTCTTTACAACTTATATTACAGGAGAAGTTAATTTTAATAAACTGTACTGTATATCTGGGAGCCACCATTGTATTCTAGACGCTCGTCTGCGGATCGGGAGGTCGTGGGTTCAGGTTCTAAAGGGGCCGGACTTTTCACATATCTTGGTAGTGTTGTGTCCTACTGGGAGGGACAGAGGAAAACATACAGTCACGCCTGAACAAAGCTAGAGCTGCTTTTGGAAGGATGGGGCAAATCTGGAAATCCAACAGTTACTGCAGAGGAACGAAACCTCGACTCTACAAGAGCATTATTTTGCCAGTTCTTCTTTATGGAGCAGAATGCTTGAGAATGAGTAAAAATGATGCACACAAGCTGTCCACCTTCCACCACACATGTCTACGTAGAATTATCAATTTTTTTTGGCCAGATACAATCTCAAACACTAAACTACTTCAAGTCATAAACCAAGAAATTCCGGACAGTATGATAACCAAGAGAAAATGGAAATGGCTTGGCCACGTCATGAGAATGAATCCTGATATACCTGCCAAAACAGCTTTCACATGGACACCAGAGGGTAAGAGAAAGAAGAGGCGCCCAAAAACAACATGGAGACGAACGATGAAGAGTGATCTGAATGCGGCATCTCTGACATGGAAAACTGAATTGAAGATTGCACAGGACAGGATAGCATGGAAAGTCCTCTCTGAAGCCTCGTGTGCCACTAGGCATAAAGAGAACTGATGATGATGATTTCTATGTCTACTAATGGAAATATGACGCATTCAATCTAGAAAAGGTTTTAAAATTCAGGTAAAGATGTAAAACCGAACGAAAAATATATCATCACGCTTCACAATATAACGAACACAAACAAGGCAGAGATGATTGTGATACTGAAGTTTTAAACTCTAACGTTAATTTAAATTAAATGCGGGGGGTGCTGGAAGGATGTCGGAGGGAAGCTTCGACAGGCGAACAGACAGAATACTGCCCTTCTAAACAAAAAGCTTCTGGAGCAAGCCCTGTCCCATACGTATTTGTGTTGCCTTTTGTTTGGAGTTAATAAAACTGCCTTAGAGGGGCGATTATGCTGCCATCAATTCACATGATCTTTACAGTGCTACCAAAGTTTTGTGCTGTGGAGATAGATAACCCCTGCAGATAGGTTAAAAGCTGGGAATATGAGAAGAAAAAATGTCAGATATATTTGAAGTATATTATGGTCAAGAAATCTCAGACACTTTTGTGGGAGATTATTTTTAACGCCAGCAGGTTCCGGCTCGCTAGCGTAGTTGGTTAAACCTGACTTCGCGGCGACCTGGTGACGAACTGCTTGTGATTCGGGTTCACGACCAGGGGTAGGTTGAAAATCCACATTGCTCCCAAATTTACGATACCTATCATGGAATCAATGCCGAAGGTTTGCGATATCCATAGTTCCGAGCCAAAGGGTTAACAACTCATGGTTTCTGGATATTTAAAAAACGCCAGCAGGTCTAGCTAGTCACACTCGCCATTGGCTTTGATTCCCATGCCTCCATGAAGTACAGTGAAATGGTAACATCTCAAAATACAGATTGGTGCCAATAATTTAATAGTAATTTTATATACATCTCTTCGTCTTCAAGAGGCTGGTCGGCAAAGAATATTAGTGATCTTAGCGTTCCAGTTAATGCCGTCTTCAATATTGAAGACGGCCTTGTTCCAATTCGGTGGTTATTATAGTTACGTCCTTTTCAGGACAACTTTTTGTTCTTTGAAGCCCCACCCTGGCTTTTGCCAGGGGTCGCAATATATGCAGCCCATAAATGTGGCAAATTGTCTGAACGCGGTTTCTAAGACCTCTCCACGGTGATCCTCATCCACATGGTGGCACATTGTGTCATCGGGTGTTTATCTCTTGTGTGATGTCCTGGTGGGGAAGAAAGTCAGTCAGTCAGCCCAATTCGTTCTGACTTTAAATATGTTAGTGTAGCTGACGCTGTTAATTTTTATTAATTAAAGTCACGCTTTTTAAGCTTCCACAAGCATCTTCTTTCTTTCTGTGTACGAGCTTGTCTACATGTATGTCTCTGTCTCTCCATCTCTCTCGTACCCCATGTGTGTAGCTATGTGTGCGTGTATGTTGCCTAACATTTTCCCATGTGAGGTTATTTTCTCTAGTCTATTTTTAGTGTTGATATGCGTCATAAATTCCATGACTTTGTGCTTTTCAGATAAATAAGTAGTCTTGTAACATCTGCTGTCCTAATCCTCTATGTCTTTGTATATTTGGATGAAACGAGTACTGCTTTTATAATTACTTATGTTCCAGGTATTTGAGCTTTCCTTATTTATTTTTCTTGCTTTCTTTCTCCCTGTTTCAGTGTGCCTTTTCTTCTTTTTTTTTTAATTCTTAGTATTCATCGGCTGTAATCTCAGTCGGAAAGTTTTGGTTGTTCGTCTATTTATTTAATTTAGTTCCAGAACTGAGTGTGGCATGCATATCCGTTTTACAGATCTATCTTATTTGTATCGAGACCACTGGCTCCTCCCCTCTCAGGCAGATGCACTCTTGACTTCAAAGGAAACATTCCTAATTACTCGTCTTTCATGCTATGCTTATTTAGGACCGTGGGTCTATTCTCTTACCCCCCCCCCCCCCTCTTTTCCCTAAGTGGGGCCCCCGAACCTACACGGGAAATGAGTGGAAAAATATGGTATATGTAGAACTAGTGGGTTGTTGAAATAATTAGAGGCCAAACCTTAGATATAGACATAGTAACATGTGAATAAAAGACTTTGAACCTAGTGAGGAATGGGTACAAATACCAACGGGTGCTGTATGACCTTTTCTGTTTGCATCCATCGACAGAAAATGCGGACAAGAACGTCCTGCCGCTGTTGATGCAGAAGTGCAGGCTTTGATTTTTGAGAATTCTCTACGGGAGATGCTGTCATGCACACATATGGGTCTGTAATTCGCCATGTGAGAAGCTCTTGGACTTTTACTGCTCGGGCTGGAGTTAGAAATGTAAACAAGATTTTGGTGCCGATGCCTTGACCACAAGTAGTCTGACTATGGAGGTCATGGCAGTGACCAAAGCAGTAACATGGCTGGAGACACAGACCTTTTCCCGTGCATGCTTTCTCCGTAATTCAATGAGTATGTTCAGGAAGACAGAGGAGGGTCGGATTTGAAGACGGTGGCTGGAGTCTCTACAGTGATCAGGGTTGCCACATATCAGTTTCATATTTGTACTAGGGCACGCAGGCGTGCAAAGAAATTAGCAAGTTGATCGGCTTGCAGATCCGCTGTGGAAGGCGGACGAGCCATAGACTATGGTGATATCCTGAATGCTCTACAAGAAGCAAGACGTTTGCGAGAACCAGGTGATGACTGTAAATTTGCAACAATGAACAGACTGCAAGAATTACATGTTAAAAGGGTATGGCCAGACAAGAGCAATTTGGAGGAAGCCAAAAAAAAAAAAAAAAAAAAAACAACAACACAGAACTGGTGTCGTGAGCCGATGGGAGATTTACTGAGGAGGGGATCCGAGCACTTATGGACTGAATGGTTCGATGTGCAGTGAGGTTAATCTTTTCTTGTTCGTCTTCTTCTTCTTCTTCTTCTTCACGGTGACCGGCTGTAAACTCCGGCGCAAATTTCTGGCTGCTCGTCCACTTCTGGATTCTAACCTCCTGCATAAAGCCCTGGATAGAGCTAAGGCTCACGGTCTCGAAAAGATGAAAGTCTTGGATGGCGCAAGCTGAAGACACAAATGGACATGTGTGCAAGCGTGATAAATTTAGGCGAGGAGAGGAGTGGGTCAAAGTGTCCGATCAGGTTTCAGACTTGAGTAGGGTTTTAATCACTGGGAATTGAGTGCAGTGACTGGCCAGCTGGTGCTGCAGAATCAGAAGTTCACCAAATGATTCATGCAAATTCTCGCCCAGGTTATGTGATTTTATATACAGATGGCTTTGTGTTGAGGGGCAGACGAAGTGCTTAGGGGTTCATAGCGAAGGTGAATGGACGTCGCTTGGTGCAACAAAGCCTGGCATATGATTTCACAAGGTCTAGTTTGAGAATGGAGGTGGAGGCAGTCACTGCTGCCTTCCGTTTGCTTGAGAATCAGCTGTACACACATGCCGTCATTTTAACTGACTCACAGAGCATGTTGAGAAAGGTGGAGACAGTAATGCTCCTTGCAGAGTGGCAAGCATCACTTCAAAGGTCCCGGATAGCTAGCATCCTTTGGATATTTTCTCCAGGTAATGCCGGTGTGTTGGCAAATGAGCAAGCAGATGGACTGGCCTGTTCTGCACCAGTTGGTGGTGAACTGATGTACACAAGCTATATGTTGTGAGGGCCCTTTGTGGGCGAGTGAGCAGTGCCGAGGTACAGATAGATCATTACGGTCGGAGGAGAATCGCGCTGCGAAGAATTACAAGGGGATCTGGCGTAAAGATGTTTTCATTTTCCATAAAGGATGGGTAAAGCCCTCAGATATTGGAACGGTCGCCTCTAGTTCACAGAAATTACTATGTACCCCATTTAGACGTCGCAGTTGGGCCTAGAGCCAGTCTTGGTTGGTTTGAGGAAATCCGAACATCAAGGCGAACGTTAATGAGAAAAGTAAAAGGTGTTAGACTGATTGTGGGAAAAAGAATAGGTCCACTGCCTACACAAAAGAATGTCGCAAGAGTCGACTAAGTGGGAGCTTCTTTCGAAGTCTGAATGCATCAGCCTTACAACTGGTGAACGCGAAGAAGAAGGAGAGACAAAAAGCCCTATGCGACTTCTTAACTGCACAATAGAATGCTCGTAATTTTAATGATGGTGATGATGATTTCGACCTGGGGCCTAAAGAAAATGTTTTTTCCAACGTCACCTTGGTTCCCGTGTCGATCCAGCCTTAAATGGGTACCAGCGACGTCATGGAAAGTAAAGGTGGCCGGCGTGATGCTGACCATATCACCCATCAAAGGTCTTTAAAAATATGAGTATAATCGAATATGCCCAATGCGTCAATGCCGAGTAAAGCTACCTTACATTTTTTTCTTCTGCTCCTGCAGCTTCTACAGTCAGCGTTGTTCCAAACGTACTGGTGTTACCTTTCCTTTGGAGTAAACAAGGCAGGTCGAAAGGGATCATAATGCATAGGCAATTTATGGTCTCTGCAATACTGCCCAGGCGTTGTGCTATGGAGAGGGTGAACTTCATCCCTAATCATAACTGGAGGGGCTGCGAGTCCCATGCTTCCTCATAGGACAATATAACTCTGCCGTCTGGAAAGACGGAAAGGTGCCAGTCGAATCAATCAAGCTAGGTTAAAGGATCCCTTTCCACGCCTTTGTTGGGCATACAGGGCTAGAACTTTTTCTTTTTACTTTTATTTAGAAAAGATTTTAAAAAAAAATTATTGCTTCCCTTTTCCGTTTTTCCCCTGAGCTAAGCGAACCACCAGATAATAAATAATAGATCGCTGCCTCTCCTATGACGTTATTGAACACACTACTAAATATAAATATACCTAGGCTTCCATTGGCCTGGACTACGTCATGCTCCCCATTTAAAATAACAAACAAACAACATCAGCCACGAAATTGATTGCAGGATCAGTAGAGAAAATATTTAGGTCATGTGTAGTCGCTAACTATTGACAGTATGTGATAGTCAATACACAGTCTAGATGTTTTATTGCGTGTTGTATGAGTGCTCTTTCAGGGTTAAAAAGTAGGTTTTGTTTGTCATTTAAAAACTGATGTATACTGAGCTGTTTTATTATTATTATTATTCTTAAACCGACGCATTTCGTTTCTCCTTGTTAACCTTGGCAAGCTTCTTTCAGTTTGCTGTTTTCAAATTTAGTTTGTTACTGACTGAAATATATAGTTTATTATTTGTAAACTATTATTTATTGTCATGTTGGATATTTAGTATATAGTTAAGTGTAAGTTTATGTTTTAACTTGACAATTGTTAAGTTGTTATATTTGAACTTAATAGTTTATGTTTTAAGTATGTTTTCTTCCAGGAAATTAAATAACCTGTTGTTCACTAATCGTTCAATGGAGGACTTCCAGAAGTGGACAAACAAGTAGAACTGACAACTGGAGTTTTCCGCTGGTGAACAGAAACTAAGAAAAAGGATTGCTTCTGCCAAAACTTCGTCACTATATCAACTTTGCCCTAAACTACTTCTCATATGATTTAATAACTCATCTCATATTTTTTTAAACCTGTCATTACCCATTTTTTACGCAATACTCAATGACATGTAAACACAAGTAACATAAGTGAAGGAACATTTTTTAACACCTTCAGGCATATAGGGCTAGACCTGTATTTGTTAGACCAATCAGCACTCAATGGCTGAAATGACTGCATCACACTGGCCGGGCTATCTTCCGAATAACGGTCCCAAATTATCGTGGCCGAAAATATACCCTAACAGAGCCTCAGTCACGTGTCAATTGTGAACTTCTGGTGACTTAAATTGCGCACTACCGGCGACTTACGGCACCACCGTGAGTATTCCACACGCCGCTCACGCGGCGTGGATTGGGTCTAAAATAGATGGCTGGGACTCACGAGCAGCAGCTACCGCATCTCCTGCAGCTTCCTTCATTTTATTTGCTCGTGAGTCCAAGCCATCTAGTTTAGCCCCAATCCATCTCGGCGGTGGCAATATAGTCCCCGGAAGTTCGCAATTCAGGGGGGGGTGGCAGTTTAGTCCTCGGAAGTGCGCAATTGACCCGTGACTGAGGCTCTGTTAGGGTATATTTCCGCCTCGATAAATTGGGACCGTTATTTGGAAGATAGCCCACTGGCTGCCTTCACTTCACAGGACTTTACCTAGTACCCATTTAAGGCTGGGTCTGCCTGGGAACCAAGGTCATTATAAAAAATATAGTCAGGCTCCTTCAGGACCTGCAGTCACAACCTTTGGATCTACAGGTAAGCATCTAGCCACTACACCACGGCGGCTTCCAACATAAGTTAAAGTATAAAATACAGACCAATGAAAAATTTGTCATGAAAAAAATATAAATGAAATTTTAAATGTGAAGCATTCTGTAATGTAAAGTAAAGATTAATGACCCACATAAGATGAGGTTCGTGGGATGATCTAGGTACAGTACAATGCTGGTCTGTGAAGTCACTATAAACCTAGCAGATATGCCTTCTTTTTCTTCTTAGCTGTCACCAAACTCAGGTAAAAAGTTCTGGTTGTTTATCCACTTCTCAACTTTGGTCTAATACCCGAACTTGAGTTTTGAGTGAACATCCGCTTACAGATCTGCTAAAACAAATAATTGTGTTGGTAGTGAATTTAGGAAATACCTAATTGACATTTTTAGAGTAAGTAAAGTTAAATGATTTTTTCCACTTCATACTGATGATAAATGTGGTCCAGGTTCCATCTCGATTTGTTAGACCAGTAATCATTCGTCATTACCACCATGACAGGAATGGGTACTAGAGATTTAGTTGTTTAGTGTAATGGAATGAAAGACAGAGAGGAAGGAAACAGGACATCTCTCCTGTGTTTGCTGTTGCCTGTAACTTACAAAGACCTAAAATTTAACACCAAATCCCCTGTGTGGGTTCAGGGGTCCCGCTTTAGTGAGAAAGAAGAAAAACCCCACTTCCTCCTATCAGGCGTATTGTAATAGGTGACTAATGAGGGGTTTGATGAACTCTGATCTTTTGGACTAAAAAACTGCAGATATTGCGGCCTAGCTGTAAACCACAGAACAAAATGCCAACCATCCTTTTAAGGGCAAATGTAACAAACAAACAAGAAGTATATGTCATGGGACTAGTTTTATCAGAGCCATTTTCAGTAACTGGAAGACTACATAATTGATTGTATATGTTATCATCAATCAGTATATGCTATTATCTGTCAGTATATGTTATCATTGATCAGTATATGCTATCATCTGTCAGTATATGTTATCATCAATCAGTATATGCTATCATCTGTCAGTATATGTTATCATCAATCAGTATATGCCATCATCTGTCAGTATATGTTATCATCAATCAGTATATGCTATCATCTGTCAGTATATGTTATCATCAATCAGTATATGCTATCATCTGTCAGTATATGTTATCATCAATCAGTATATGCTATCATCTGTCAGTATATGTTATCATCAATCAGTATATGCTATCATCTGTCAGTATATGTTATCATCAATCAGTATATGCTATCATCTGTCAGTATATGTTATCATCAATCAGTATATGCTATCATCTGTCAGTATATGTTATCATCAATCAGTATATGCTATCATCGGTCAGTATATGCTATCATCAATATGTACAATTGTCAGTTTCAGGTTTTGAAACAACAATGCCATCAGCAGTAAGACAAAATCTTCCTACTGACCAGCGGCAATGTCAGAGTCACAGAAAACTTTACACTGGCAACTCGGGCCTGATCTTTCACACTCAGAACATCCGAGCCAGCCCTTGTGACTTATCTCAGAAAGACAAGAAACAGAAGTACCAGGGCAACCAAAGATATGTTTATAAACCACAGAGAATTTATTCCAGAAACCAAAGAAAATCTAAGACTATTCTAAGAAGAGATTGTGATAATACACCAATGACTCGACTTTCAGATTCAGAAAAAAACAGTGCATATGGAAGAATTGAGGCATGTGAACTGTCTGGCCTAGCAAAGCCAGGCATTTGCATTAACACCTGTCCTGATCTGTGTAATGAATCTTATGCAGTGGATTCATTTGTTTCACCAGACCCAAGCCAGTTGCCTTTACCTCCCCTTGAGTGGCTGCATTTCAAAACAGTGCTTCCTGTTGATGATCACATGATGCTTCAATCTGTTTTATGCTGCCCTATTGCAGCATGATTGTTATAATTATGATGGATTTAAGTTATCATGAGAATACCTTGCCAGAAAAAGCTGAACTAAATTATTTTATGCTTTCAGTCTGTGATTTTTCTGTTTTATACACCCATTTCCAAATTTATACATTCGTAAAGGTTCATATTTTCATAATTTGGCTTAATATTGCATCTTGTTTCAAATATGGTGTTGTATGTCCTGTGAGTTTTCTGTTTTGAGGTTGTGCATAAGGTTGGCCTTGACCCATGGTTCTCACAATTGGCTGTATTTTACTGTTCTCATCCTGGTAGCTTTGCCTTATTTATAAGGTTTGATCCCTGTGTGGGTTCCGGGGTCCCATTGTGGGGAAAACAAGAATAGACCCACTGCCTACCCAAAAGCATGTTGTAAGAGTCGACTAATTGGGGAGCTTTCTTTGAAGTCGGAGTGCATCTGCCTGAGAGGCAAGGAACCAACCGTCTGCATTCAAGCGAATCAGATCTGTAAAACTGATGCACACGCATCAGGTTCTGGAGCAGGACTGCAGTTCAGAAGTGAACGAACAACCAGAACTTTCCGCCAGAGTGTACAGCTGGTGAACGCGAAGAAGAAGAAGAAGAAGAAAAGGTTAGAGGTGTTGGGGAATTGTAAATTCAACTGCTATTTATATGATCAATTATTTAATATTTTTGTTGGGTGGATTTTACTTTTCTCTGAATGCAGTGTCTTCAGTGATTATGCTTTTGGTTATAGTAGTAGGTTTACAGACATTTAATTTAAGGTGTTTTTTTATAATATACCCATTGAATAACTCATTATTTGTATCAGAGAGAAGTCTGGCTTAGCAGAGGCTGTGATCTGAATGTAACGTAGTTTTGTAGAGATGCATTAGAAACTAATAATAATTGATTAATTCTGGGGGGAAAAAGAAGTTTTGTATGCAAGAATATAAAAGATAACAATTTTGTCCCCTTCACTCATTAATTTATTAATTTGCTGTATGAATTATCAGGTTCAAAAGTTATCAGTAAAATTAGGTAAAATTTCAAACTTGTGAAAGTGTTAAATATGGTAAATATATGAGACACTGATCTGCACAAGTTTGGCTTTTAGTTGCAAAAAGCAGAAGTTGGCCACTCAAACACCATGGAATAAATAATTAACTACTTGGGAAAGATGGTTATTACAATGAAATAAACATGATAGATATATAATGTATCGCTCTGTGGTAATGTCTTACTTGTCATCAGTAGTAGTAATTTAAACATTATCATCCTGTTCAACCAGTCTGGTGTTGGGATATTTATAATTTGTCCATGTCATTTATTGTTGGATATTTGTGCTTGCCAATTGCATTTCGTTATTTTAATATAAAATAAAAATAATAGTTTGAGCTGACAAGTAATATCAACAGATTTAGAAGAGATATATTTAGAAGCTTTTGCCGGAGGCCAAAAATATAGCCTGACGCCTGAACAGGGTTTCTGGGACTTCTCCACCGGTGATCCTTAAATGCATGGTGGCACTTTGTGTCACTGGGTGTTTATTGCTTGTGTGATGTCCTGGTGGGATACAACTTACTTACTTAGAGGATATATTTTGGCTACACTATCAGAAGAAATTAAGGAATGATAACATTGGATCTTTAATGCTAAATTAGACAAATTATAGGATGGATAAGCTCAACATTAATGAGTTGCTTGGCAACAGTCTATGCAGTTTTTAAACAACTGACCGTAGCTTCACTTTCAGGAGTCAGTGTGAATGTCAATCTTGTGCAGGGAAGATTCCTAAAGCAGCTAACTTCTGTTTATCATGACATTTTCATCTCCAAATTGCAGTGTTCACTTTCATGTTTAATGTTTAATGTTAGAGGAATATAGAATTATTCGATTTCCTTACATTAACTGAATATTTATCCATATTCTTGCTGATCAAGTTAAGTTAAACTGCTACTCTGATCAAGATTGTCCTTTATGCCTTCTTAGGAATTTCCATGTTTTCTTAGAACATTAACTGGTAAGTAAGCAGTTAACTGTTTCTATCCCAAAGAGTGGGATCGCCATTTGTGATCAGCTATAGTGTGTTATTATATTTTGTTAAAATTTGGAGTGAACATACTACAAGCATCTGGCTAGATATTTGCACATTCAACTCAGTAAATGTTGTAACATTGATAGTATTACAATCTTATTTTCATTAAGCTTGTGAGCAGGCACGTTTTTAGAATGTATGATGCCTCTGTGCAGTCATTTATTTTGTGCTAACAAATGTTAACATTTTTGCTATGTTATATTTTGCCACTGTCATGAGTTCCTTGTGGATAGTTGTTTTTGGGATGAGAGAAAGTCTGAACCTCAAAACTCCAGCTCTACAGGGAAAACTGAACTAGTGTCTGAGTTAAGTTGATAACAAAGTCCTGGGTATCCAAGAAAACCGCCATATTTGGCTTGTAGTATCAATTAACAGTAGCTGCATTTGGTACCCACAGATAGAGAAAGGGGTTTTAGATGTCTAATTACTTTATATAATCAATTGTTAGATAGGGCAGGTGATCCCTTCTTACAACCTCCTCCTGGTAAAGAATTATTAAAGAACCCCCACAAAATTTAATATTTTTCTAACAGTTTAGTTAAACATGTAGGAAGAAATACACTTGGAATTTGACGAAAGATGTAGTATAAAACCTGATATAGTGATTTATTATACTATCAGTTATTTAGATGACATTTGTCAGACAGTGACTGGCTAATGATATGGTGGTAATAAAATACTTCAGCTAGAACAATGAGCATTTGAGATTAGAGTGATATTTTTTTTATGATGAAAAGTTTTATGACTAAATATGATGAATATAACTTTAGGTTCAAGAAAATAAAACCTAGGACAGCCCTCAATTTGAGGCTCTGCCTATCTTCTCCCAGCCAGCCGATCTCCTATGCAATGTAGGTTCATACACTGGACCAGCTGCCTAGAATAGGTGCTGATTGGTCCTTGCCATCGACATAAACTGTTGTAGATTACACACAGCAAGCAAATTCAAATAAAAACATATTTCACCTCTCCTTCTCAAACTCATGCAATGCTATACCATCTGTATCAAATGGTGAAACATGCATGTTTTAAAGATAGGACTTATTTGTATGCAGACTGTTAGTTCCTTGCCTCTCAGGCAGATGCATTCTGACTTCGAAGGACACGGCCAATTAGTTGACTGTTACCACATGCCTGATGGGGAGCCAGTGGCTCTGTTCTTCTTTTCTCCATAACCCACATAGAGAAGTGTCTCTACATGTTGATGCGGTTTAATGTTGATCCCTCAATTCCAAAATGAGGCCGCCGAACTCACATGGGAAATGTTTGATGTGTGTAACCATTTCTCTTTATGAGTTTCAAGATATTTGCAACCTCTAAATAATTTATGCCTTAACTGTTCATTATCCATGATTCACTTCATCATTATCAAGTGCCTTGCTGACTAGGCTGGGCGATCATGCCTTTCCGTAATCTGTGATCTGCAACTGTGTGTATCAGTTCATGTGCTGACACCTCTCCATGCCATGACAAATGACTGTCAAGAATCTTCTCACACTGTCTTCCTCTATCTCTTGTTCCACAGATCTTTCCAGTGGTCACAACTTGTTCCATTTTCCCACTACTCATACATGACAGAAAAATGATGTCTCTTTCTGATGTTTGTTCTGTGAAACCTTATCTCCGTATATTCACGGCTAACCTCTGTATCTAGGGAATGTCAGAACAGTTGGAATTCCACGTACAGCTGTTTGTTTGCTCTGTTGTTAGTGCAGTATTTTTCCAGAGTAAATTTATATTTACCATTTTTGTTTAATTATAAATATTTGGTAAATAGCCGTCTAGTATGTGAATGATACTAGTTTTTATACATTTTTAGATGTTATAGTAAAATATTGTTTCTACAGACCTGTGTTATGGCATAATTGTTAGCATAGGAAGTGTTCTAGTATTTCACTCAATAGCTGTATAGCAAGATTGGTGTTTGCCCAGTGGAAGAGTTATGACAAGATTGGAGTTTTTCCAGCTGTACACTTATGGCAGAATTGGAGTTTTCCCAGTGGTACAGCTGTGGCAGGATTGGAGTTTGCTTGTTGGCACAGTTGTGGTAGGATTTTTTCTGTAGAATAGACCCACTGCCCTCCCCTAACAAGCATGCCATAAAAAGTAACGAATTAGGGGTATTTAACTCGAAGCTAGAGAACATGTGCCTAAGAGGAGAAAAACCAACAGTCTGCATAGATGCCAGATCTGGAAATGTTATGAGCAGGCAACTCAAGTTCTGGAGCAAAACCTGAGTCCAGAAGTAGATCAACAGACAGAACTTGTCAGTTCACAGCCAATGAAAGCTAAACAGATTTTTTTTTTAAACCTGGGGGTTAAACTAGCACTGAAAAAAGAAAGAGGTATCTCTTTCTTTTCGTCCATTTTCAGTGAAAACCAGTGCCCATACATTTGATGTGTGGTCCAACTCTTTCGACTTATTTCGTCATCTTTTCTTAACCCTCCAAATGCGTCAATGACCACACGCGTCCGTTTTTACAGTCGCTGTCATACTATCTTCCAGATTTCTTCAGTAGTTCACCATCATTTGTGAACATTTGTAACAATTGAGAAAATGTAGAACTGAGATATTTAAAGATAAGATTTTGTTCATTTCACTGTACAGCACTTTTCTAATAGTTAAAGGTGAGTTACACAACACTCTTGTAAACTTGTATGTATATTCATATGTTATTTAATGTGGTTTCCTGGTGGATTATGCTTTTTGGTGAAAAAAAATGCATTTCACAAAATTATTTTTGCATCTTTCATGATTTTTAATTTCAGTATTATTATTGTCCTTGACAGGTGAAATTAGCTTTGGGTGCCTAATTAAGAAAATAGACTGTCTGTCACAGGTTAAAGATCAATTATGTTTGTTTTCCAGTGTTTTCTACAAGGTGTCCCATAAGTTTCCTTACAAATGAAAAATAAATGATGACCTATGCAATTTCAAGCATAGCTCCAGCTGTTCTTATACATGTTCAGATATAGATAAAAATTGTTTTTATAAAAAAATTTATATTTTTCCTATGTATGGGCACCCTGTCTAATTTGAGTATAGTATAGAGAAAGGAGAACCGCTGTGGTATAGCGACTAGAAGCTCGTTGCGGATCTGAAGGTCGTAGATTTAGATCCTGATGGATCCGGACCTTTTTTTTTTTAGCTGCCTGGTCGACCCAGCCTTATATGGGTAAAATGTAAAGCCATGGAAAGTAAAGGCAGCCGGCGTGATGTTGAATTGAGTGACCTTTGGTCTATAAAATATATGTCTTGCCCTATATGCCTGAAGGTGTGGAAAAGGATCCTTTATAGAGAAGTCACATTTGGAAAGAATTTTACTTCAGTGTAATCTTCTTCTTCTTTGCGTTCACCAGCTGTAAACTCTGACAGAAAGTTCTAGATGTTTATCCACTTCTGGACTGCAGTCCTGTTTTCCAGAACGCCCCCCCCCCCCCCCCCCCCCCAAAAAATGAGGCCTAGGACTCACAGGGATAAAGTAGACAACCATTTATATGAAATAGACAAAAATTAAAAGTCGTCATCCTAAAAAAATATTACTTTGCACAGGTTTATGAAACTTCTGATTTTGTACCCTCCTTGTTGAGATGGTACAAGTCAACCTGCAAGGGTTAGCTTTATGTCTTTTTGTGTACCCCTTATCCCAGTTTGAGATCCTGTCAGTTGCTTGAGAACCTGTGGGTGACAAATATCACTGGGTAAAACTTACAGCACACACCCCTCTTTTACACAGGGAAGATTGTTGTGCTCAAAACTTGAGGGTAAAGCCTTTACAGCTTGCATATGTTTCATTTTGTTATTTTATGCTTTGTTGTGTGTGTAACGGTTTTCCATATTTGGGTTTTTGTAACACAGATTACATTATGTATATTTTTTTTAAAAGAAGATTTTGCCGTGTTTGGATTTTTGTAAAATAAAACACTAACATCTTACAGAAATGACTGTATTCCTGTTGTTTATCTTTAGTTACATCTACACATATTGTCTGAGGTTTAGGTAAACCCTTTATCAGCACTTTCCATGTAGATGAGGAAAAAAGTCGCTGGCTTTTGATAGGACATGCATTTAAAAAAAAAAAAAAACCCACACCGAATAACAATATAATGAGAATGTCTGTACAGTTAAACTCACATAGTCAAAGGAATAAGGCAGATCAAAAAAAAAATAAAAAGACATGGATAAGAGAACAGATTGAAGTTAAAAAGATGGTGAGGACATGGGGTAAAAACTACATGGCAACAGAAAAGGATAGGCGCATTGGCATGAGTTGGTTGAGGGGTATGCTCCACTGGGGAAAAAAAGGGCACAAGAAGAAAATATGTTTTATTACTGTTTATTCTCTACTTGTCTTTGAGCATTGTGATGGGGTTCTGTTGACAACCAAATACATTAAACCAGTGAAGTTCTTGTACGGGTTCTGGGGCCACATAATGGAGCCAGTAACTCTTCCTCCTCCCCCCCCCAAGCATGACTTCCAAGGCAACTAGTTAAGGATATTTCCTTCAAAGCTGGAGTGCATCTCCCTGAGAGGCAAGGAACCAACAGTCTGCATATGAAGAAGCCAGATCTGTGAAATATATGCCCATAAAACTCAAGTTATGGAACAAGACAAAAGTCCAGAAGTGGATGAACAACCAAAACGTTCCGATGGAGTTTACAGCTGATGAATGTCTAGGCATAATGGCATCTTGTCCGTGTGCTGGGCTGAATCATGACCAGCCAGTTTCACTTCCTTCTTCACAAGCAGATATTGTTCATATCTCCTTTGTGCGGTGGGAATTATGTAAGTGATGTATGCTGGACACAGGTGTCAAACTATCTTTAATTTTTGAAGCATATCAGTGTTATAATTACACTTGTCCAGTACAGATCCTTTGTGCTTGGCACTAGGACAATTCCAGTAGCTCATTTAACATGCTGAATCCTATGTGCTCCAGATTTTACTTTATTTTTAGCTTGACTCTCCAGGCTCCCGCTGTCCTATTTCTGTGCCTTCTTCTGTCTCCATTTCCTTTTCTCTTCTTCCAACTCTCTTAATTGCCAGCTGAAGATGTTATCAAGCATTGAGGGAGCACTCTGTAGCTCCGGCAATAATTCTTTTTATTTTAAAGTACAAAATCAATAGAAACAGTTCTTTCATTGCAGGAAATATTAATGCCAAACATACACAAATACCCATATACATACCATTCATGCCCAAACATACTTAGATGTACACAGCCCTTTTAAGAGTAGTGTACGTCTCACGATTTAGGGCCGCATGGATCCCGATGTGAGTTCCGAGGCCCTGTTATAGGGAAAACAAGAATAGATCCACTGCCTACATAAAAGCATGTTGTAAAAGTCGACTAATTGGGAGCTTTCTTCGAAATCAGAGTGCATCTGCCTGAGAGGCAAAGAACCAACAGTCTGCATACAAATTAGTCAGATCTGTCAAACGGATGCACATGCACCACTCAGGTTCTGGAACAGGGCTGCAGTCCAGTAGTGAATGAACAACCAGAACTTTCCGCTGGAGTTTACAGCTGGTGAACGGGAAGAAGAAGAAGATGGGCTGCATGGCTAATGCAGTTTGATTCTGGCCTCTAACAGATTAAAAACCCATCACATTGAAGATTCAGACCCAGGTCTCTCACACAAGAGTCGAGCATTCTAGCCACGCCTAAAAAAACTAGTTAAACATAATTAAGTGAGTAGCACACAAAACCACACAATGAGCGCGTAGAACTGAAGACATTTCAACATGTTTGTGATTTACACTGCTGTTTTCAGTTTTATTTTTAATCATTTGTAGTCTGAAACAGAAACAGCAAACGAGTTGAATAATATAACCAAATACAACTAGGATACAGAAACAGCATATGTGGCTCAATACTAACTAATATATGTATAAATATAATACGGATAATATTTTCAATACAACCATAAAGCAATCACCATAAGATAATCCAAAAATAATAATGTTGGTTCACCAGTTAATTCCAGTTATCTGATCAGTTCCCTCCATCTCTGTCGGCCAGATGCAGTGGACTTGATGTTTGCATATTTGAGGTCTGTCCACGTTATAATCATAAATAAAAGTTATTTGATTTAGAATAACCATTTTCTTACAATTCATGTCATGTGGCATTGGTTGTTATGTCTATCCACGGCCTTCTGCCATTTTGACAAAATACTCCTAAGAAAATCTATCTGGTATTAAGTAATGTTATCTAGATTTACAAAAGTTGAGTTGACCCTTTGAGTACCAAGCAAACCACCATGCATTTGCTGGATTAGATTGATAATTTTTAATTTTCTAAATCCCTTGTGACCCATCCAGTTGTTACAATCTTCACCTTCTATTGCGTTCACTCTAAAAAAGCGTGGTTGACCCACAGAGAGTTTTACATTAGTCTGTTCAAATGTCCTACAGAACTCCGGGAAGGCTAACCTGGATAACGAATGAGTAAAGAAGTTGGACACACCGGCCGAAAGATGAAGATATTTGCCTGTTCTGCCCATTCTTACTTAACTCTTTGAGTCCCAAAGAACGCATCATACATTCATAGGTTCCTACCTAGAAGCCCAATGAATGCATGATGCGCCGATTTTATGATTCTCTTTAATACCCCCTGGGCCTGTGATGCAAAACCCCCTGGAGTTAAACCTATGGGCCTCACATTGTGTTATAACTGACTCCTGAGACCCAGATTTACCCATGTGGATTCTGGGGCTCCTTTTTAGAGAACAAAAAATACACCCACTGCTCCTCCTAACAATCATGTTGTAGGAGGCAAATAATTAGCAGTCTTTGCTTCAAAGTTGGAGTGCATCTGCCTGAGGCAACGTACCAACAGTCTGCACACAAATAAGCCGGATCTGTAAAACGGGTGTATAGACAAAACTCAAGTTATGGGTTCAGGAGTGGGTGAACAACCATAACTTTTTGCTGAAGTTTTACAGCCAGTTAACGCTAAGAAGACCCAGACTATTAAGGTAACATCTTTTCAGAACAGAATGAGTTAGCTCTTTCACCCCCAAACAGATTTTACTTTAACCTGCTGTGTCCTAATAAGTTGTCCCTTAAACTAACAACTCTGGGCATTTGTGGGCATACAAAAAAACTTACCACCACGAGGTAGACAGAGCTAAAGTGACAAATGAGATATGGTATGTTCATGTAATATTTGAATTATATAAGTGTTAAGTAAAGTATATGCCCGGCTCTCTAGCGTAGTTGGCTAAACCGGACTGCGCGGTGACCGGGTGACGAATTCCTTGTGGTCCAGGTTCACGCCCGGGGGTAGGCAGGAAAGCCACATTTCTCCTAGATTTACGGTATTTACAATGGAATCAAGGCCGAAGGGTTGCGATATCCATAATACCGAGCACAAGGGTTAACAACTCATGGCTTCTGGATACTAAAAAAAAAAATTAAAAAAAAAAAAAAAAAAAAAATGTAAAGTATATCTTCTTCTTTTGTCAAAATCTGCTTGTGCCGCTAGGCGTCGCAGTCTATCAAATGATCGGCAACCGAGCCAGGGCGTGCTCAGTCGCTTCATATGCCGTGATGTTATGAAGTCTCAAGTTGTCCGTGACTCCTTCAATCCATCTTCTTCTTGGTCTTCCCCTGCCTCTTGTTGTTTCGATTTTCATGTTGTATGCTCTTGATGCTGGCATCGTTGGTTCCATTCTCATTAGGTGACCAAACCATTTCATTCTTTGCTTCTCAATAAATTTAACGATGGGTATGGTTCCAATAGTTCTTGTAATCACATCGTTTCTCACTCGATCTCTTCTGGTTTTTATTCGCAGCCATTCTCAAACATCTCATTTCACAGGTGGTTAGTCTTCTCTCATGTTCTTTTGTTAATGTCCAAGTCTGACATTGATAACCTAATGTCGGTATAAAGATTGTATTTATAATTTGTCTTTTTATCTCAGCTGGGACAGCAGGGTGTTTTAAAATTGGGGCAAGCTGGTATGCGACATTGTTGGCTTGTTGGATTCTTGCTTCAATCTCTCTGTCTATTTTACCATTGGATGTAAAGATACTTCCCAGGTATTTAAATTCTTGCACTTGTTTTAGGCTGTGATCTAGAATCTTTATGTCGATGGTCTGTTGCTCTCTACTTATGCTCATGACAAAAGTATATCATCATGGTGAAATAAACAACTGTACAGTGCTAAGAAATGCGTGTCATTAGGGAAAAAACTCAAATGCATGATGAGCTGTTTGGTAATGAAAAGCTTAAAAACCAAATTAAATTTGTAAACATACATAAAAATAAACAAAATCAGTTGGTTGTAACCTATAATAATCCATAGTATTAAAAAAAAATGCAAGTAAATAGTCAAATGTGACATACAAATAATGTACAGAATAAATGTACATAACAAAGTGATATGCTTAACAGGAAAATTTACTCTGAATTTACACTGTATAGGTTTCCTGATCACAGAAATGTTTCTTTACTATAGACAAACCCCCGCATGATCAGTCATTGCAAATGTTGAAGATGTAGTCTCTGCTTTCAAATTCTAGCCAACATGATAACCAGCACAGGGCTTAACTGTTTTTTTAAAGGTGAAAAAGAGGCTGGCTCTGTATCTTTTCATCCCCCCCCCCCCCTAAACTGCCAGGGGGATCCAGACGGCTGGATGCAGGCCTCGATAAAGGCTGTGGTACCATGTATGTCCTCTATTGATCCATAGAACTTGGTTTCCACCAGAATGATGCTAACTCGCCAGACCTGACATCTCCTGCTGCACAGAGAGCATGTCTGCAGCATAGGTTCAGTATTCTGGGGTGCCTGCCCACTTGAACTGCCCTCACAGTTTTATCTCTAACCCCTTTAGTTATGGCCCCTGGTACTTCATAGGGGGTATTTATTCCCCCAGACGACACGTGTAGGCAGTGTGCTGAGAAACCATCGAGATACCAGCTAAGTGATTTTGTGTAGTATTGTTTGGTTTGTATGTGATGATAAAGGCTGCATAGCTGCAACGTTCACGTTTTGTTTGTATTTATTAAATTGTGAAACTTGCTTATATACTTTTTGTTCGGTTTTATATCTTTTTCTGTCCACTTGGGCAAAGTTCTGAGTTCCGAATCTTGAATTTCCTGATATACTGCTGCACAGTGCAGTCTGCTGGCTGGTTCAAATCTAGTATGTTAACAGTTTTCACAAGTTTATTAATTTATTTGTTTCTAATTAACTGCTCCACTCCATGTGAACCAGTCACTACCAATTAATTTTTCTAGCTTCCTTAATTGCTAGCACAGTATGCCATAGGAGAAATAAGGTAACCAATTGAACATGATCACTTTGTGACACCTCTGCTACCCTAGGGTATAATCAAAGCTAGACTTCAAGTGTACCAGAAAAAAACAAATAAAGTAATTACAAATATTAACATGCATTGCATATGTGATACTAGTAACAGTAAGGCTAAAAATAAATATAATACACGTGATTCACTGAGTATGTTTATCTGAAACAAGGGATGCAAAGGGAAACCACATTGTTTCCCAGAATGCAATGGGCCACCTGAGTGTTATATGGGCACTTAAAGGAAACAAAGAATAGTGACACTGCTCCCTACCAGGCATGTCAGGAGAGGCAACTCCCTGTGTGCTTTTTGAGACCCCATTGTGGGATAGGGCAGAAAGAATAGACCCACTGCCTACCTAACAAGCATGTCGTAAGAGTCGACTAATCAGGGGTTTCTTTTGAAGCTGGAGTGCAGTCTGTGTACAAACAAGCCAGACCTGTAAACCAGATGTGCATGCAAAACTCAAGTTCTAGAGCAAGACTAAAGTCCTGAAGTGGAAAAACAGCTAGAACTTTCTGATGGAGTTTACAGTCAGTCAACCTGAAGAAGAAGAAGGCGTAAGAGACAATTGAGAGTAGGGTTGGGCTTGCCTGCCTCATTATACAAACACTGTAGTTGAGGATCTAGGTGTCACTTGGGTATATGGGCAGAAAAATCAACAGCTTACATCTACTTCACTGGGCCGGGTTTCACCCCACACCCTACGGATGTTTGAATGTGTCCATGAAAGAACTCATGACCTTCAGAGCGTGCAGGAAAACCACTTGACCACTCTTCCATGGAGACCACTGGAATGACGATTCAAAGGAATTCATATTAGTCGTCTTTCAACTTTGGATCCAATAGGGCAGATATGCAATATTTTGTGTGCAGCTACTGATTTGTTGTAATTGCTGCTTTTATCAACGACATATTGCAACTCTAGAAGCGGACTGTTTGTACTGGCACTTCAGACAGCTGCCTTAAGCTTGCAATGCATGTATATGTTATTGACTTTTCAAAGACTGCAGTTTGTTTTCAGTTGTTTTTTTACCACAGAGGACAGCAGTGGGCATTCTGTGTAGTTTCTGTCGGCACAGGAATGAAGCAACTATGGGGTGACCCAACTACCATGAAGTTGGAGCTGAAATTAAACTTCCCAGTGAATGGTCTGACATGACATACCCTAGACATTTGCAGACACAAAAGATTGTCTCTAACATTCTGAAGGTCCAGATCATGCAACCGTAGTCTTCTTTTCTCTACCTTTTACACCCCAATCAGAGAGTCTGTGTGGTTTACTTCAAGTTCTGATGATCACTGGCTTTTTTTTTTGGACTGTCAATTAAAAGGTGCAATTTTTATGGAAATTGTTGCTGGAGCTATGGAGTTTGTGCTTGTATGGCCTTTTGGTAGGACATTCACAGCAGTAGGCGACGCTGCTAGTGCTCTGCCATAGAGATCTTTAGAGTGGATTCATAAGAATTACCTTCAAACAAGAAATCTGGCTGACCCACTTTTTAGTTTTGGTGACATAATACTAATCTGTAGTAGCTGACTTCCAGGAAAGTTGGACAGTGTTACTAGTGAAGACTGGTCAGGAGATGTCAAGTAACTATCAATCTAGGCTTCAGTGAACAGTATCTCGCCTAATCAACTTCAATATCTCGCCTAATCAACTTCAATATCTTCCCTAATCAACTTCAATATCTTCCCTAATCAACTTCAATATCTTCCCTTATCAACTTCAATATCTTCCCTTATCAACTTCAATGAACAGTAACTTGCCTAATCAAATCTATCTATCTAGTTACCTACTTCTTCTGGATTCACCCTTAAAAGGACAGTCGGGCTGCTGAGTTGTGGTTTACAGCTAGGCTGAGATATATGTGCCTTTTGGCCCAGCACATCTGATTTCTTCAGCAAACCCTTAATTAGTCACCTTTTACAACAAGCGAGCAGTGGGTTTATTCTTGTCCACCATCATGGGACCCTGAAACCCACATGGGGAACCTAATTATCTCCATACGTAACAACCTACTATCAACTGTCTATCTACACATTCAACCATCAACAAAGTGTTAAAATTATACCAAAACCGGAAACTCGGATTCATCTGTGCACATTATAATACAACTGGAACTCCATGTCATTCACTTATGGAACGCCATGTCATTCGTTGATGGAACTCCATGTCATTCGTTGACAAATGACAAGATGCTGCTGTGACTATCTGGTTTTGACAAGCCCACCTGAAAATAAAATCAGAATTGCTTTAGTGTTTCATAAACTATTTCGAAGGCAATATACAATTGTCAGTTAAATATCTGAAAGTTTTGTAGAGACCACATTAGCCATAGAGTTTCATCTACTGATGCTTTTTTTCTTCACGTTTTAACCTTACAGTTGTAGGTTTGTCTTTCCATTTAATGGTCTGCAGAACAAACTGAAAAGCTTTGTGAAATAATAATAATTAAAAAAAAAAAAAAAAAAAAAACAGCACATGTTGAGAATGTAATCTTTTGTTGCAATTCTAACAATTATAAATTATCTTTAGTGCGACTTCTAGAAAGCATTTGATCCGTGGCAACCTTTAAAGAAAAAAAAAAAGAGAGATTGTTTTTTCTAGATCATGGGTTGATGTGATTATTGAAAGGAGACAACTGGCAATACTGTTTCTAGCATGTCAGACTAATGGTTACCAGGACTGCCCAAGTTGGTACTCTCGTACAAATCTGGTTCTATTTGACCCTTACCCAACATAACTGTATTTTTGGCACCATACCAGATGCTTTGGTATGTTTGAGAAATTTCACATCAATATTTTCAATGTTGGCATTGTGCGCTGGATCAAGTAAGTGTTAGTGAAGGAAGACCGAAATCATGATGCTATGGGTCATATAATTTTCCAGCCTTGTTAAAGAAGAAGATTATTAACAAATAAACAAAGAATTGAGGACTCTAATAGTGCAGGATGAACCATCTTCTGCTGGGGAAAAGACAAAACTGCCAGGAAAATTGTGATTTACAATCTCAGGAGAAAAATGTGTGGAGGATAATCACTTTTCTTTATTATCACAATTTATGCTTAGTCTTTTACCATTTCAACATTCCTCTGCAGTCGTAGAAAGGGTTCCTTTCTTTTCTGCTTAATAATATTAGGATAAAGAAACCGGTCTTCTTTGAAGACTAAAAATAAATGTACTGAGATCTACGTTATTACTACAGGACATTAACTGCATGTACTAGAAACTGCCACAGCAGCTGAGCAAAGAAATGGTAAAGCAATGATGTAATGCACAAATAATTTCATTTCTGATCAAAAGCCAGTTTTGTATGTATTAATTAACTATCCTGTTGTGCCATTATATGTCACAAAGGGCTCGCAGTCTATTCCTCCATTCTACTGTATCCTGTGCAATCAGTTCAGTATCACGGATGGAATCCAGTCCAGCAGCTTTGGCCTCTCTCATCAACCTTCATCTTAGGTTTTTTTTTTTGGAATTCCTTGCCTCCTTATCCCCTTTATTTCCCATTTTCAATGCCAGCTTGGTTATTCTCAGGATGTACCGAGTGTAGTGCCATCTTCTCTGTCTTATACATGTGTATGTGTTTAAAGACGGTTTACTGTTTGTTTTTTAAAACAAAACAAAAAAAATTTGAGACCTTTTGATGCGTGCTGTACCCTTTTAAAGAAAAATCTGGTACTATTCCCCAACAATTTTGACAGCCCTGGTGGTTACATGGTTAAATTCATAGAAAGAGGTGGGGGAGGCAAATATATATAGAGAGAGAGAGAGAGAGAGAGAGAGAGAGAGAGAGAGAGAGAGAGAGAGAGAGAGAGAGAGAGAGAGAGAGAGAGAGAGAGAAGTGGATGGAAAGAGAAATCTGGATTTAAATCATAACAAAAAAGACCTCCTAAATTGGCCCAATCAAAAATAAGTTTAAGATAATGTAAAATGTGTAGTGACGAATAAACCATCCCCACAAACTGCTGCTAATGTTGATGGTACAGGTAGTATGCTGGTTAGTGCAAGACCAGCAGTTCATTTCTCACTAGGGCAGGATTTTCCCCAACTAGTGTGCCTCTAGGGACACCTGCATCTAACACAAAACAGACAACAGAGATATGTGACAAGGCTGCAGGGGGCTTGTGGGAAACTGATTTCCCCTGCATTTATGTTTACTCAGTATTATTATTATAGTTTTAAAATGTAGCTATACTTGGAACACATTCCAGCATTTGTAATTAAGAGTTAGATGCTGTTTATTATTATTATCAGCTAAAGTGATGTATGAATGAATCTTTTTCACTGTTCGTCAGAGTGACGTAATTAAGCTGTGCCTGTTTACAGTTAGCGTTTACTCTGGTATTTTCTTTAGGAACAAGCAACGGAATCGGTAGAGAAACAAGATTACTATGGCCTGGAGAGAATGAGGCACCTGGGTGTAACCAGAGGGTCTGGCTGGCTCACTACACTCGGAGGAAAGGCAAGACGGACAAATAACCAGACTGTGACTGGTACCATCAGTATGGAACTTTTGCGCTGGTTGCTGAAGACGAGGACGGAGCATGCATGGGAATGCTCCGAGTGCTGTGATATCAATTCTTGACTCAACTCAAAGGGATGCAGGAGTTTCGGGAAATGAACATGCATACAGACTGGTTGGTTCTGTATCAATGGGTGGTGAATTTATGTATAACAAGCTAGATGTGCTGGATGAGCTCTCTGAGAGCAACTAAACAATGGGAAGGCACGAACAGATCATTATGATCTGAGGAGAATGGTCCGGCTATGAGTGAACAGGTGATGTCAACTGCTACTGTCACCTTCAGAATTGAAACTCTTGGCTGGCTGCCGAAGATGAGGTTGCAGCACATAAGGGAATGTCCCAAGTGCTGTGATATCAGTTTTTAACTTCCCTGTGTGGGTTCCAGAGCCCCACTGTGGGGAAAACAAGAAAAGATGCACTGCCTCCCCAACAAGCATGTCGAAGGTCCACTAATTGGGGACATATTTTGAAGTCGGAGTACATCTGCCTGAGAGGCATGAGACCACAAGTCTGCATACAAATAAGCCGAAACTGTGAAATGGTTGTGCACGGCACACTCAGGTTCTGGAGCAAGACTGACATCTGGAGGTGGATGAACATCCAGGGTTTTCCGCTGAAGTTTACTGCCAGTAAACACGAAGAAGAAGAAGTTCTTAGCTTAGCTCAACACTTAACCCATATCCCCATTAATTAACCTGGGTGACATATCAATTCACATTCTCTTTGTGATGCACATCATGAAAATACCATCTTACAAACCATCTGTTTATGTGGATGTCAAGGGAAAACTATCACAGCATCTTCCCAAGAATGAACCTGAAATGGAAGAATGGTGTGTCCAGACTTCATTCCAGTCTTTAGCCTGAAGAACTAGTGGCATGGACAGGCTGCCAAATCTGAATGAAAGCTGAACTATTTGACCAGCATACTTAACTGGAATTTAACATTTGAGCAGAAAATGTAAGCAGAAGGGAAAAATTAGAATATTATTTTTTGATATGTGTTGCAAGCCCTCGCTATTAGCCCATTATGAGAAGATTCAAAAGGAATGACTATTCCAGGCAAAATAAAACCCATTTTTTTAATTTGTTAAAATGAAATTCACAATTTTCGTTTAACACTAGCCCTAGTTATTAGCCAGTTACGATGAGGCTGACATTAAATGACTACTCCAGGATCAAGGGATTCTTTTATTGGTTTGTAAAAAACTAAATCATTGCCAACACTGAAATATACCAGTTTTTTAACAGTCAGAAACAGAAATCCTCACTCTACTCTACTCCATAACGACTGTTACTTAAAGTATAGTGAACAACTGTATGGCCCAGAGCAAGCAAAAGATTTTCTCAGTCAAGATAAAAATCATGTTCACAAGCACTAAAAAATGTCCATAGTGCTGATACATGTGTACAGTTGTGTGTGTGTGCGTGTGTGTGTGTGCATTAACCCAGAGTAGTGACAAATCTATTAGATAAAAAATGCATACACAAAAAATATATATAGGATTATAAGGATATATTAAGCCAAAAAAAAAAAAAAAAAAAACCCAACCCCAAAGCATGCTCACCTCCCATTAGAACCTTAAGTATGTTGTGTATCAGGTGACGAGGCTTTAGATGCGATGACACAATTCTAGTATGAGATATCAGGAAAACAAATTACAGGAAGAATGAGTAATATGCGCTGTTATGTATGAATTAAAATTTTTTGGTTTGATAATCTTTATAAACTCTCATTCATACATTCTCACATACACAGATGCACTCACAAATGCATACATACACACACTCATTATCACCCATACATATACTCACACTCTCATATACAGATATACACAAACATGTCAGCATCTGTGGCTTCCAGGTTACAGGTATCAATCATCGCCAGTTCCCCGTGTGGGTTCCGGGGTCCCATTGTGGGGAAAACAAGAATAGACCCTCTGCCTACACAAAAGCATGTCGTAAGAGTCGACTAATTGGGGAGCTTCCTTTGAAGTTGGAGTGCATCTGCCTGAGGGGCAAGGAACCAACAATCTGGTTCAAGTGAGTCAGATCTGTAAAACTGATGCACACACAACACTCAGGTTCTGGAGCAGGACTGCAGTTCAGAAGTGGACGAACAACCAGAACTTTCCACCAGAGTGTACAGCTGGTGAACACGAAGAAGAAGAAGAATCGCCAGTTCAGTATGCAATGGCAAATTAATAAATGTAAAATCTGAAGCCCAAAAATGTAGGGGCTGGTTTTGCAACGTCCTGTGAAGGACACGCAGCTAACTAACATACATGGTCATGCCCTTGCAGGAATATATAACGCATAAGTGCTTACAGATCACACAAAAATATGCCTCGGCCCGCAATAAACAGAATGGCCATAGCCCCACATTTATAAATATCAACCGGCACTCGATAGGTAATGTGGTCAACAGAACAATCCTGGCGCTCAGATTTGTAGACAAAGCAATTTTTTTTTTTTTAAAAGGATGAGATGTGGATGAAATAATTTCTTCTTCCTTGTTCACTGGCTGTAACGTCCGGCGGAAAATCCTGGTTGTTCGTCTATTTGGACTTTGGCTTTGTGCCAGGACCTGAGTTTTGTGTGTACATTTGTTTTAATGGCTTATTCGTATACAGGCAATTGCTCCTTGCCACTCAGGCAGATGCAGTCTGAAGGAAGCTCCCAATTAATCGACTCCTATGACATGCTTTTCTTTGAGTAGGCAGTGTGTCTATTAGTTTTTCCACAATTTGACCCTAGAAACCATATAGGGGACGAAATAATTTGAAAACAAGTCGCAACCCCCCCCCCCCCCCCCCATGAAAAAAATCACCCAGAACATACAGTGAAATCCTGGTAAGATCCATGTGCAGCCAAAGATGCAGAGCTGTCATTCCTCTTGTTTTCTACTCCTTGGGCAAATATGTCTCTGGACTTGCGCCGGTTTTTGCTACTTAGACTATGTTTTGCAGCTGACCTCCTCTTAAGGCGTGAGGATCTTCTCTTTGCTGATTTGCTGAGTGGCGTCTGCAACAAGACATTTGATATTGGTAAATGAGTACCAGAAAACTCAGCACAGGTTTCTTTGTCATTCCTAATACAATTTAAGTTCTCGCTATCTTCAGTCACCGGCAATCGTTATATAAACTCATTTGCTCCGAGAAGCATAAAAACACCTGTGCTTCTGGTCTGTGCCATGGCCCCCGAAAATGTCCAGTTTCCATTGTTTTGCTATGGTAGGGGAGGGGGAAATGATGGTTATATACCCAAGAAAAGCACGGGGGTCTTGCCATACACTCAAGGGGGGGGGGGGGGGCGGAGGTTCCTTGCCATACACTCAAGGGGAAGGGAGGGGAGGGGGGGGGGGGTCTTGCCATACACTCTAGGGGGCTGTGGATCCTGCCTTATACTCAAGGGGGTAGACCTGAAAAAGGTTGGAGACCACTACTATAGAGGCTTGTTTACAAGGAACACTGCTAACCGCACTGATTCCATTTTTGCAGGTGCAACTTTTATTAAAAATGACTGGCAACGAGCACAGGTGCTATGGCTTTAATTGTTTAAATTAGGACGTGATATAATTTTCCTTTTAGTTACCGTGGTAAGTTGCAGGGAGGTAAAAAAAAAAAAAAAAAAAAAAGGTCCGCTAGACATTTAAAAAAAAAAAAAGCTCAGACAGATGTGCTCAGTCAATTCTCTCCTGCACTTCTCTCTCTTACTGATTCACAATCATCAAGTGCCTTGCTGACTAGAGTAGGTGATCATGTCTCTCCACAATTGTGCGATCTTAAACGGCATGTATCAGTTTTTGTGCTGACACCCCTCCATACCATGACAAAAGGCTGTCAAGAATCATCTTGCAGTGACTTCCCCTGTCTCTTTTTCCACAGATCTTTTCAGTGGTCACAACATGTTTCAGTTTCCTTCTCATAACATGACCCAAAAATGACAACTGTCTCTTTCTGATGTTTTGTGATAAGTTTTCTTTGAGCCCTCACCTCTTTCAAAACACCTAGATTGCTCTTTTTCGCTGTCCAAGGAATTCTAAGGACTTTTCTGTGAAACCACATCTCTTAGGCCTCAGAAATTGATTGGCTTGTTTATTTAACTGTCCAGGATTCACAGCCATATTGATTATTCTTGCTATTTTGTATGCAGTTAAATTTAGTTTTAGCCCATTAACGAACTGTTTGGATTTGTTGTCTAATTGTGTAAAACGAATGTCTTAAGAATTTTTTTTAGGAATACCCAAAATACAAGTGTTTGTACTTTTTTTTTAGGTACCGGAAGTGAAAGGGTTAACCTTTTCTATTCAAATTATTCACTGGTCTGTTACTGGGGTTCATTAGGGATGCAAAAAACAGTAACACTATCTCACCAAGCATGTCATAGGGGGTGACTAAGGGGGTTTGGACAAGCCTGGCTACCTCATTCCTTAAAAATGTAAGCTGCAAAATGAATAAATCAACAGAGGGCTTGTGCAAGTTGGTTGAAGAGAGTGAGAAAAAGAGAAGAGGAGAAAGAGATAGTTTTAAAAATGTATTTTTAAAACCCTTCTTTTTAGTGTTCACCGGCTGAGAACCCCTGTAGAAAGTAAGTCCTGGTTGTCTGGACTTTGGCCGTGTTCCAGAACTGGACTTTTGCGTGCATCACCATTTAACTGATCTGGCCTATTTGTGTGCAAACTTAGTTCCTTGCCTTTCAGGCAGATGCACTTCAACTTCAAAGGAAACACCTCTAATTAGTAACTTTGTATGACATGCTTGTTTGGAAGGGGTCTATTACCCCTTTTCCCATAATAGGGCCTCAAAACCCACACTGGAAAAAAAAAAAAAAAAGGGGGGGGGGGGGGCGGGGGGTTGGTGTTAGAATGGGAATTAATTAAATAGACAGCAAGAAAAATAAAGAAAGGAGATAAGAACGAGAGGAGATGAAAAAGATATCAAGAGACAAACATTTTACAGAAAACAAAAGGTAAATAAAAGTAAAGTCGGGAGATTTGAACCAGCGTCATTGCACACGGTTATAAACCATAAGTGCTCTGCCACTAGTACGGACAGCTGATAAGAAACTGTCCGCCTGTGTTGCCGTCCGCATGCAACTCCATAGCTACAGCGATGTTCCTCCATTTACCCCAGAGTGTTAACTCTGGTACCCATTACCTAGAGGCCAGGTGAACCCCGGGAACCGCCCCGTTTCGAACACCGGTCGTGAGTTGCAGCTGGATTTGAAAGCCAGTCTCCTATCGATTGTGCTAGTGCGGCTTATAATGATAATAACTCCATTAATACAATTCAGCTACAGGCAATAACACAAGGGCTCCCCAAATACCCTGCTGAAACAATTTCATTTACCTTTGGTGTGAAGGTAGACTGTTTTCCCGGAGTATGTACAAGAGTGTTGTGTTGATATCGAGTTGGCAGTTTGCTAGTGGTGCTAGGAGTTGTGGGGACATCATTCAGCTGAAATATAAAAACAGACATGTAAATGACCGAAGGAAAGCAATGGCAAACTACTATCCTCAGATAGTCATGTTTTCACAACTTACAAATAATTGTCACGGTAAAGGTGGCCTTTAAAAAGATTAACAAGATTCTCATCAATAAGAAGATGTCCCTTGCAGTGAGAATAAGAGTGTTAAAGTGTTATGTAGAACCTGTGTTGTTATACGCAAGTGAAACATGGACAACAAGCAGACGAGCTGAAAACATTTACTCAAGGCAGAGACGTTTCTGAGAAGAATTTAAAGAATATCATGGAGGGAAAGAAAAACAAATGAAGCAGTCCTCGCTGAGACAGATGAAAGTCTTAAACTTATTTACAGTTACACGCAGACAGTATTTGGACATATGAGAACGAATCGATGGAAAGAGAGCAAGAGGAGGGAAAAGAGAGCAAGAAAAGGGGAAAGAGAGCAAGAGAAGGGGAAAGAGAGCAAGAGGAAGCAACTCTGTATTTCAAAAGAACTCATGTTTTTGCTTCAATTGTCACTCTAGTATGCACCAGACGAGATACAGTATAATATTTCAGGCGACAGACTGTGCAAAGAGATAAATACTTGGATGACTGGCCACACAAAAATGCTGAACTGATCTGTAATTCTGGTGATCGTGTGAGGTGGCAAAACATGACAGCCTAAGCTTACCGGCATGGCTCATGATTATGACTTGACAGGAGGTGCTTGCCTGCCGGCCTGAAGGTTATGGGGTTCAAATCTGTATCAAGTTATATTTTTTCCTCCAAAACCTAATTGCCCCCCATGTGGACTTAGCCTAAAATGAGTATCAGGTAATGTCCTGGGAAGTAAAGGTGAGGTTGGCGTGACATTGACCACATCACTTAATGAGTGCTGACTGGTCTATACAAATATGAGCCTAACATCATGTGCTTGATGCACCACTTTATACATATATAAATAATATATATATATTTAACCCTTTGAGTCCCAAAGAACACATCATACGTTCATAGGTTACTGTCTAGAAGCCCAATGAACGCAGGATGCGCCGATTTTACCTCTTTCTTGACTACCCCTTGGGCCTGTGATGCTAAATCCTCTGTGACTCAAAGAGTTAAAAGAATATTTTGTCGTAAAAGTGAGCTAATTAGTCAGCTAATCAACACTGGCACAGACACTTCGGAGAGATCAGCTACAGACCGTCTCCTTTGGAGGTCGACAGTAAAAACAGAACGTTGCAGTCTGAGAGGCCAAATGCAACAAGAGAGGTGACAGCTGAAAGAAAAATCAGCCTTAGGATGGTATCCATGATTTTATGTGGACTATGTGGCAGACTGCCACTCCCGCACTAGACTTTACAGTTATAGCAGACGCTATTTCCAAGACGAGCGCCACAACTCCATGGTTGCCAGGGATTGATGGTTGCCTATGAACTTCCTGCAAAATCTGAGTGCATCTGCCCAAGAGGTGAGGAATTAAGTCTGCATACAAATAAGTTACATCTGTAAAACGGATGTGCAGACAAAACTCAAGTTCTCAAATAAGAGATCAATGTTTAGAAGTGGATGAACAACCAGAGGTTTCCACCAGAGTTTACAGCTGGTAAACATTAAGACGAAGAAAGTGTACAGCTTCTCACCATTTAAGGATAAACATAAAGCTTTCAACAACCATAACAATTTACAGTTAATGCATCTTTCAAAAATTGTAATGTTTAACAATTTGCATGCAATGGAAAATAGGAATTACTTTATATTCGTCGCCTGTAAGTTTTTATATAAGCCAGCAGTATAGTGAAGAAAATAATTATTTTATTAAAATAATGTAGTAAATATACTTTTAACAATTATTCGGCTGCATTTTAAGCAGCTAAGTAACTACTATATCTCCTCAAAAAATTTGAAGATTTGTTTTTAATCAGGATACTACAAATTATTTTATAATAAACTTAAGCTTAACACAATGTAGATCCACTCATGTGTTGCTTAATGCCTTAGGTTCAAACCTTATGAAGACAGACTTCTTCAAGGAAAAAAAAAAAAGGAACACAGGTGCTAACCAAATGGCCTTGGAAATTAGTGTGCAAGAGACATAAACCAATTGGATACACTTTTAAAGTTTTTTTCTCATTTACAAAACAAACAACAAGTCAATAAAACTGAAAGAAAAAACTAGAAAAAATATCAAAGAGGTGTAGGATCCCAACAAGTTTACAAATGTTAATGAAGAAAAAAAAAAATTAACAAAAAAAAAAAGTGGATCTTGCTTAAAAAAAAAAAATAGTCACCATATCATATTGAATTCTGACTTTCACAGAGACTGATGGACCCATCTCAACCTAAAGTTTGAAAACATAATCAGATTCACTCATTTACAATAAGTAAGACTTATAATTTATACACTATGATAAGTTGCAATTATCTTTACAGCAATCATTTCTCAATGAAGGCTCAGAAGAATACACTGCTACACGAGGTCAATTCACAAAGGGAAATTATTACATATATTAGAACACGGCAATCTCCATTTGTTTAGTTATCTAAGAGAAGGTAAGAGTTGGAAATAGTTGAGACAACTTCTTGATTTGTAGGTTGAAAATCCTCTGGGAAACTGACTTTAAATGACAAGATGAAGTCTGATACCTTCAGGTCATAAACAGGCAGATAGACTGGCTGGTTCTGCATAGCTTGGTGGTAGACTGATGCATGACAAGCTAGATCAAGTGATCAAGGGCTTGGGGTGGGGGGTGGGGGTAAAATAACAGTGCAGAAATACAAACAGATCTTCAGTCTGGAAAGAATGATGTAGCGAGGAATGGGTAGGGGATTTGGTCAACACTCAACAGCAAGAAAGACAGACAATCAAACAGTTACTGTTACCATTAGAACTGAAACTCTGCACTGGAAGCTGAAGATGAGACTGAGTGCTTACAGGAATGTCCTGAGTGCTGGGATGTTGATTCTCAACTCAACAGGGTCATGAAAAGGACTTGTATCTATTTGAGTGAGGTAGGTCTAGAAACTTTTATCAACCTGATACAGAAGTAACATTCCAACGGTGATTGTTGCCCAGCTCTTCTGTCCCTCTCCACACTGAGAAACTAACAGGGTGTGCAAGAAGACTGGTACTAAAACTCCACATCTGCAGGCAGGCATATTAGGATGTAACTAGGTCATGGTTCAACACACTGTGTCAAGATTTGGTACAATGTGTACAGATTGGCTAAGATTAGGCAAAAGGAATGGTGGCATGATCACTCACAGGTGGGCCATGTTGATGTTTCTATTAGTAGGTGTCGCTAATTCCAGGAACCCGTGATTTCATTGCGCATTAAAAGATTTTGTAATGGTAAAAAAAAAAAAAAAAGTAATTACATGACAGAATGAAGAGATGAAAATCAACAACTAAGCACATAAGGGAATCATATATTCCTGTCTGCCCTTTTTTTGCCCTTAAAAGGGCATGTGGGATGCCATATTGTGGTTTGCAGCTAGGCTGTGATGTCTGCATCTTTCAGTCCAACAAATCTGATTTGAGCAAATCCTTAATTAGTCGCCTTGGAATACATGCTTCTTAGGGATAGTGGATCTATATCAACCCTCTCCCACCCCTGTGAGGCCCAGAACCCACATCGGAAGAATAAGAAACCTAAAACTAAACATGTAAGGTTATAAGGAACAAAAATAAGCAAACCTTTCTGGCTTTAAGGGGTGTCCGCACAGGAGTAGAAGCAGACTGTGGCACTTTACGCTTGCTGGGAGTCTGTGACCCAGATTTGCTCCCATATGCCACATCATCTTGTGCTTGCTTTACCCGAGCTTTGAGCTGAGGATTGTATTTCTTCAAGGATTAATGGAGCAATTAACAGAACATGATAACATAAATACAAATTACTGGTGTCCCCCATAGACAATGGAAAAAAAAAGAGAAAAAAAAAAATTATAATAAATAAATAACAATATAAAAGGTCATGGTGGATATGAGTCTGACACATAAAATGCCACTCTCTAAATTTGGCTTACAACACTGCCACACTGTCATATGACAGTCGGGCATCTATACATGTCACCATATTTTATGTTGCCAAAAGACACTAAGTAATTAGCTGCAAAAAACATTTATTTTAAATAACATCCTTCAAATCCACTGTCTGTGGGGAACACATAAATGAATTGTATGAGAAATATTTAATGTTTAGTCTGTTAAAAAAGTCCTGGCCAACTGTAAAAAATCTGTAACTCAGTAACCTGTTTTTTTAAGTCCTGCAAATAAGGCAAAATGAAAACTAAATGTTCACATTAAAAACTTATACCGAATGTCCATGAAAGACATTTTTTTAATGTAAACAAATATCTAGGTTTCATTTGGCCTTATTTGCAGTACATGAAAAAAACAACAACAGATACCAATTCAAAGCTAACAGTCAGCTTGCTTACAGTTAACTGAGTAACAGGAGCTTTTCATTAAACTGCATGCCTGTCATAGGTGTTTGACTCACAGGTAGTCACCTCCAGCATGAGTCTTCTGTGAGTTGCAGATAGATTTTTTATTTATGTCAAATGGGAAAAAAAAAATAATCAGCACGCATCGCTGCACAACTAAATTAATTTCCGAACAATCTCAAAGCGTGTGTAAATTACAGTATATTCTTTGTTGGGGGAGGGCAATTATATAGTCAAAGATCAAAGAAATTCGCCACTTTAAGAAAACAGCAGCACCTGTGCAATTGTCAATTATAAAATCATAAGAAGTGGGAAATCTAAGGCCACACACAAAGTTTTTGTTGATCTGCACAGAAAATTTGGAAATATTTGTTAAAGTGTGACAGAATGAGTTTTGAAACCCACTATAAATTATTTTAATCAAAGCAATGTTTTCCCTTTGTGAATTTGAACAAAGAAGACACAAACAATAGATTGCACAATTTATTGCCTGACATTTCTCGCTTTATCTCGTCAGGTGCATGCTACTGTAAAAACTGATTTAAATGAAGCCAAACAAATGAATACTAATTTTAAATTGGAAACAAAATTGTCTCCATAATAAAGGCTGGCCACACTGCAACCACTATTGTCATTGGGAGTATTGTGATGCTTTAATCTCTTCCATGGTGTGACTCTATACAAGTTCAAAAACTCAGTTAAAAAAACAAACCTATTAAACCTACCCATTACAGAAATCAAACTTTTGTGCTGAGGAGCATGAAACTGTTAAATACATTAACTAATCTCTGAGCCGCTTATATTTTAAATAACAAAACCTTTAAAAGTGTTACACTAAGAAGTATAATCCAATTCAACTACAGTAGAACATTTCTAGTAATTATTTGTTTTGTTGATATATGGCGAGGAAACGAAACAAACAAATACTGACAGGAGTAGCATCTAATGTTTAATTTAGAATTGACATCACAGCACCTGGGACATTCCCATGAGCATCCGCCCCCATCTTCAGCAGCAAACACAGAGTTCCAATTCTAATAGTACCAATAACAGTCTGATTGTATATCCAGCTCAAATTTGCCTGGAGGGCTGATTGCCGACTAAATCCCCTGGTCACTCCTCGCAGTACCCTTCTTTTCAGACCATGATGCTCTTCTGCACTGTTCGCTCGCCTCCAAAAGGTCTTTACAATATCTAGCTTGTCATGCATCAAGTCACCACCAAGCTGTGCAGAACCAGCCAGTCTATCTGCCTGTTATTTGTCTAATACACAGGCACATCCTGGGGAAAATATCCAAAGGACTAGCATCTAAAAAAATGTCATCCCAGTGTGGGTCCCGGGGCCCCACTGGGGATGGGGTTGGGGTGTGGGAGGAAGGAATAGACCCACTTCCCCCAACAAGCAGGTCATAAAAGTCAACTAACTAGGGGTGTTTCCTTTGAAGTCAGAGTGCATCTGAATGAGAGGCAAGGAACCAACAGTCTGCATACACATAAAACAGATCTGTAAAATGGATGTGCAGGTAAAACTCAAGTGCTGAAATAAAACTAAAGTCAAAAAAGGGACTAACAGAAATTTCTGCCGAAGTTCACAGCCAGTGAACGGGAAGAAGAAGATGAAAGAAAATATCATGCCCAAACTCACTCTTAACTGTTTCTGTTGATCTTTCTGTGACTGGAAATTCTCCCACGAATTCTTCACAAAGTCTGGAAACTTCATACCATTGACAAGGAAGTCCTTCTGGTTGTCACTTTCCCACTTCAAGATGGCTTCCGTTACTTCCTCTTCAACCTTAAAAAATAAAAAAAAGTTAAATGAGATAAGCCATGTTTTATAAGCTTTTCTTTCTTTCATTACACATTTTGCATCAGAACTTACATTATTTCAATTTGTTTCATTTTATAATTATTTAATTTCATTGTTTTTCAGAACGGACAACACAGCTTTTTCTTTTGCTCTACTGCTTATGCCGCAAAGCAGGGCTATTCAACTAATTCTGAAAGTGAGGATTGTCATGGGCCGGAGGTTTGAGCCCCAGCGAGAGATCATTTATATATCTGGCAAGGATCCGCAGGCAACTTACCAGGCCAGCTGATTAACCTTGCCGCAAAGCATCGCAGAGAGGAACTGTATGTTGCTTGCTAGTTGCGTAGCTTGTGCACTATTACATTTCTGTAGTATATCTTTAACTTCTTTAACCCCCCCATCTCTTTCTTGGTCAGACCCTTGCCTTGTAGCTTGCTGTTCTTATGTAGCAGGCTCTAGAGGCTGGCTGATCCTACAGCATATTCAGTTGTGTGATACATAGCACTGATGTTGTCTAGCTATTGACTATTTACACAATAATCTTTAAGCCTGCCTCAGTTTACCCAGCTGAAAGCTATTTCTTGATTAATAAAAGCCCAATTTGGCAATATAGCACTTGAGATAAATGCTTTTGCTCCATCTTCCTCTGAAAATGTAAGGTTTAACTCTTTCGGCAGCAGAGGACATTTAAATTAAATATAATTCATCTCGTGGTGAGATCTTTGGCACCTACAGAGTTAAATGCAAATCTTTCCAGTATCTAATTGGTTACAAGCATCAAATTTGTTCCCGGTGTTTCTCTCCTGGCTAGAACCACATTTAAAGCCAAGTTTAAGTCATTCTTAAATATGTTATTTCATCTGTCAGTGTGCCTTCAACATGCTAGTCTTAATAAAGCAATAACTAAAAGATGTTAAAATGTCATTCACTTATTTGTAAAATTAATGTGTCTGCAAAACTCAAGTTCTGGACCAAGACTAAAGTCCAGAAGTAAACAAACAACAAGTTTACAGCCAGTGAACATTAAGAAGAAGAAAAATACACTGGCTGTAAAATTAATAACAAAAAAAAAAAGACAATAAGAAAACTGGCCCGAGCAATGCAGAGGGTACAAACACCGGTAAGGTCAAAACCAGGCATGGAAAAGACAAAACAACTTTCCAGTGGCAAGATCTTTTTCTTCTTTTGTTGTCTGACTAAACATGTAGGAGTGGCATGATAAAGACCTAAAATAGAGACCTTCTAAACACCGAAGAAAAGTGGCTCATAAATATGCATGACCTAGAAGCATTGACAAAAAGACTAATAATTTTTGTTAGCAAGTTGTGGCGAGTGGTATCTTGCAAAGGTTTTGTTACACGATGTTGACATCTTTAAAAAAAGGTTAGTTGCGTATCCTTTACAGGACATTGCAGAACCAACTCCAACAGCCCCTGGCTGCTGTGTGGTTTTTCTAGGCAAATTTACGTCCAGTAGTTTGCCATGGCTTTCTAGACGGTCGGTTTTCTTGATACCACTGCCGAAATCAACGCGAGGCGCATGGCCCGCAGCTGGGATCAAACCCCGCATTACGAAGCGTTCGCATCGACTTAGCCACAGAGCCGACAACATCTTTAATAGACGAAGAAAATACTAACCTTTGGCAATTCTTTCATAAGCTTCTTTCTAGCCTTTTCTTCTTGAAGTAACCTTCCTCCCCTGTCAGAGAAGAATCTGTTTGGGTCACTAGCTTTTTCCTGAGGAGAAAAATGTCCCAACAATAAGTATCTACCAGCTTGTGTAAAAAAATCTGGCTAAATGTTTAACATGCACTATCAAGACTGTAGCACCTTCTTCTGCTAGCTTGTGACGACTTCTCCACTCACCTTGAAAAGGGTGGTGGCACATTATGTTGCGGTTTACAGCTAGGATGAGTTACCTGAACTTTTCAGCACAATACATATGATTTCAGCAAATCCCTAATCCCTATCTAGTTGCCTTTTACCCAAAATATTTTGAGATCAGTGGGTCTATTCCCCCCCCCACCCCCCACCAAAAAAAAGGGGTACTAGAACCCATCAGGGAGCTGGCACTTTAATTTCACATTATAGTTCCAACGAGAGAGAGAGAGAGAGAGAGAGAGAGAGAGAGAGAGAGAGAGAGAGAGAGGAGAGAGAGAGAGAGGAGAGAGAGAGAGGAGAGAGAGAGAGAGAGAGAGAGAGGAGAGAGAGAGAGAGAGAGAGAGAGAGGAGAGAGAGGAGAGAGAGAGAGACACACACACACACACACATATATAGACAGTTGCGCATCCTTTACAGGATGTTGGAGAACTAACCCCAGCATTTTTATGCTGTTGTAGGTTTTCTATGCAAATTTTACGTTCAGTAGTTTGCCACTGCTTCTGAATGGTCAGTTCTCTGTACCACTGTATAACCAGCTAGAGACGTTCTGCTGTCAAACTGTCTGCAGCTGGGATCAAACCCAGCACACCAGCATTACAAAGCATGTTCGCGCGGCCTAAGCATGGCACAAGGTGGTAACCCATAAGTGCTCTGTTCCACTTCTAACTCGAGTCCGAAGAATCTCAGCGCCGTGCACAAACTCCATAACTCCAGCAACGATCCTGAAATACTTTGGGTAGATTTGTAACTCCAAATTTTGCCCAGGCAGTGTCGTTAGCTACTCTTTTCGATTTCCAACTGACAAGAGATTTTTACATGCGCAACAACACACACGGGCTTCTGATCTTACTACCCAGAGATGAGGGGAAGTTACTAGAAGTCCACGTGAAAAAAAGCCCAGCTTTCACCGAGGCCTACAACACCATGCCTCGAGACCACTTTGCCCCCATATATATATTAACTACCAGACTAAAGCAACTAATAACATTTTCAATGACCAAAAACAAATCATACCTCAAAGACTACCATGTTTCTGAACAGTTCTTCTCTACGTGCTATTTTCTCCAAAATGTCCTTGTTTGTATTGTAATACTGTCGCACACTTTCTAGTTCTTGTTCATGAATTTGTAGAAGTTCTTCTGTGCATTCTCCTATAATAATAAAAGCACAGATGATTTAATCATGCTGTATACATCTGCTGTGACATTTCATAGTAGAATCAACAAAAACCTGTTGAATGCTGCAAAAGTCCTTTCTCTTTCTCACAAATACAAGCTGAGAAAAAAAAAAAAAGGTCTAACACAAAGACGAATGAAACACAAAAGATGAATGAAGGATAAAAATGCTGAAAAATGGTAAGAAGAAATGGCATTGCTTTTTCTTCTCTTCCACCTTGTGCCTCAAGGACTGAAATAAAACATTTCGTCACTTAATCATTTCTCTTCACTGCTGAATGAAACTGGCAACCAGGGTGGTGCAGCAGTTAGCATCTTCTCTGCTGGCCATAGATTCAAATCTTTATTGGCCCAGCCTAAAAATGGGTGCTAGAAAATGTTACAGGAAGTAAAGGTGGCCAATCATGTGGAAACTGATCCTTTAGTTACCAGATATGTATGGAAATGGGTCCTTGACTAACTTTCTTGTTCTTTTGTCAATATCTGCTTTGTGCCACTAGGCCTTGCAGTTTAACAAAAGATAGGCAGCCAAGCCAGGGTGTGGTCTATTGCATGATAAATGAAGACTCAGGATGTTAGTGACTCCCTCCCTCGATTAATATTCTTCTGGGTCTCCCTCTGCCTTTTGGTGTTTCCATTTTCATACTGTACGCTCTCACTGCTGTCATGGTTAGATTCAGTCTTATATACCTTAAAGAGTTTGCATGTGTTCACTGGCTGAAAACCCTAGCGGAAAATCCAGGATGTTCATCTATTGTTAGACCTTAACTTTGTTCAAGGATCTGAGTTTTGTGTGTGCCCTGTTTTAATGATCTAGCAAAACTGTAGGCAGACTGCTGTTTCTTTGCCTCTCGGGCAGATGCACTCTGACTTTGAAGGAATCCCCTAATTAGTTCACTTCTACGACATGACTTTCAGGGGGGCAATCAGTCTATTCTTGTTTCCCCCACAATAGGTCCTGGAATCCATAAGGGGTCTTACAGGGTGAACAAGGATCCTTTACTAACTACTTCTGGTATAGAAATCCTTCCTATACTTAATTAGTGCGTGAAACTATTTCAAACAACAGAATAATACCTTCACTGAAAGCCTTGAATCCACTTCTCTGCTCCTCACTGAAGTAGCACTTATCCCACCAAGAAATCAGCTCACTCCGAATTCCATCCACAAATTTACGAATATTTTGAAGCTTCAGAAGTTCACATGCCTCAATCTCCCCTTTCAGAGCTGCAACTGCTTTGGTCCCATGACCATTAATCTTCAGTTCAAACTCCTCTCTGTCAATGTCACAAGTGTCTAGTCTGTTCCACAAGGATCTAAGCCGCTCCCACAAATTATCCGTTTCAGTTTTCATGGCCTCATTCTTTCTGACCAGCTGGAAAGAAAATATATAATACAAACTGCATGATTATCTTTATATTTGAATCTTTATCCCCACAGTCTGTACGTCAAATGTGACCACAAAAGCCTCAGTACTTTCTGAAGTCCTGCTTATACTTACAACAACAAAGAAAAACCTGACTCCAAGAGCAGAGCGTGTAGAGCAAGCTAGGGGGCACCACGAGGGACCTGCAACTGACATGCAAATTCATAGAGGCGGCCTACTTGACGATCTTACCTAAGCATATGAAAGCAATGCAAAGAAGACTTTTTATCTTATCTTATTTCACCTAAATAAAAATAACAAAAAAAAAAAAAAAAAACTCCATGATTATCCTAATTTTGAATCCATGTTAACAATAAATGCTCTGCTTAACTTAGGTAGAGCTGTTCCCACTTATTCTGTGGGATACAGGCTTTTCTAAACTTATGACAGAGTTCCTGTTCCGAATAACAGGTCATAAGTCATTTTTATATATTTCAACACTATTTTAATTGAAATGGGCTATACATTTTTTTTATTTGAAACACAAAAATTATATCTATGCACACAGAATTATTGTGTAAAAAATACATAATATATACTCCACAGCAACAGTTACTGGAACTTTTTCACCTACCTATATAGCTATCTTTATTTATTTGCTTTTTTTTTTGTAGTCATAAATGCGATGGTCGTAAATCATATAGGTTGTAAGTCGCATAGCTCATAAGTCAAGGAGAAGGTGTACTTAGTTCTGTAAACTGCATCTGCCCCCTCTGTGTATCCATCCTCTATGACCAGAAGGTGCCATTAGAGACATTCTACTACAATTTGAAGCAGTAAAATTAAGGACCCTAATTCTGTACACCAGTCGCATATCAGACATATGATGCACTTCATATTTTATAGATCAATTGGCTGTCAGCAGGTTATATGGTCAGGATCAACCAAGCCCTCATTTCCCAGGATATTATCTGGTATCCATTTTAGACTTGGCGACCTGGGAGTCCAAGCCAGTTTTGAAAAAAAAAAAAACTTCTTCATGTAGACTTGAACCCAACACTTTCAATCCAGCAGTTAAACATATAGCTACTATACTACTATGGCTCCATAAGTTACAACAATCCCTTTCATTACCATATTTGCTTTCACTGTTAGTGTAGTTGACAGAATTCCTATTAGAATCAGTTAAAACCTCTGCATACATTGTGTCTTCTGCTTCTGACTTTTATCTCCGAATGTGTGGGTTCTGATGCTCCATTCTAAAGAGCAAACAGATGCACTGCCCCCCCCCCCCCCCCCTCCAACAAGCATGCTGAAGGAGGAATTAGGGTGCCTCCTCCAAAATCAGAGTGCACTTGCCTGAGAGACAAAGGAAGCAACATTACACATACAAATAAGCCAGATCTGTAAAACATGTGCATGCAAAGCTCAGGTTCTGTTACCAAAGTCCAGAAGTGGACAAACAAACCAGAACATTCTGCCAGTTTAAAGCCGATGAACGCTAAGAAGAAAAAGATCAGATAGATATCAAAACACACACAAATGGAGCATGACCTCTGTGAATTTTGTGAATTTTACGGACATACCTCGTCATGTAGCTTGCTTAGTTTGTCCATGTTCTCTGTAGACAGCCCCAAACTATCATCATCTTCACAGATCAGCTCACAGCCAAATGGTGTATCTGGTTCAAACTCTATGAGACTGTAGAGTTCCATGATTTTTTTCTTAGTTGTTACTAGCTCTGTAAAACGTTTATCCTGCACACAAAAATAGACCACTGATTTATATAAAAAAAAAAAAAAAAGCATGTGAAATTGAAATGAATTACAAATAATGACATACATCAGGAGGAGACAATCTATATTCTTTGGTCACACTATGAGCAGGGAAAAAGTGGAGTACATTGTGATAATAGGAAGGTCGGAGGGGAAGACCAAGAGAGATGATGATGCTAGAAAGTCTGGTACAGAATTTCCTGTGTGGGTTTAGGATAATCATACTGGGATTTCCCTGTGTGGGTTCCGTGGTCCCATTGTGGAGGGAGACAAGACAAGACCCACATGTCCTAAGAGTCAACTAATTGGGGGCTTCCTTGGAAGTCGGAGTGCATCTGCCTGAGAGGCAAGGAACAATATTCTGCATACAGTCAAGTCAGATCTGTTAAACGAATGTGCATGCAACACCCAGGTTCTGGAACAAGACTAAAGTCCAGAGGTGGTGGACAATCAGAACTTTCTGCTGGAGTTTACAGCCAGTGAATACGAAGAAGTAGAAGAGGATTCTGGGATATTAGAAAAAAAAAAGATTACATTTATTGAAAAAAAAAAAAAACAACAACCTAGAATAGACCTACAGCCGCATAACAAGTATGTTGTAAAAGAGTACCAATTAGGTATGCTGAAACCGAATGTGTTTGGCCAAAAGGTGCAGATATTGCAGCCTTGCTGTAAACCACAACACAACGTGCCTATTGAGGGCGAATGCAGAAGAAGGCACAGAAAAAAATTTGTACTGGAAATAATTATGAACGCAACATAGCATGAACTATAGTTGAATAAAAAAGACTGGAAACTAATTTAGAATACAAATATTTAGCAGGAAAATAAGTAATATTGATATAACACTAATAAAGCAAAAGCCTGAAGAACAAATCTGAAAATTACCCTCTCTTCCTGCAGACGTGCGACATGCTTCTCAAGCTCTCTCAACTGTTCTAGTGTAGGCACTTTCCCAGGGGAGACAGTGTATGTCGGAGTAGACAGAACTTCACTCAAGTGTTCATCACGGCTGTGCAAGATGTCATACTTTGCCATCCTGTCTTTCTTCTCTTTAGCCATAGTTTCCACTTTACTGCGCAGAATTTTCTCTTTCTGTACCATGGTGAGACCTCCTGACAGCTGCAAGGAAAGCAAAATTAACAAACATGAGAAATATTCAAATAAGTTATCCAAAAACAATTTATTCAGAGGCTATAATGATTAAAGGCCCTGCTGTGGTGCAGCGGCTAGACCCTCGGCTGCGGATCCGAAGGTTGTGGGTTCAGGTTATGACGGAGCCAGACTTTTCAGAAAACGACCTTGGCTCCCAGGTCAATCCAGCCTTGAGGGGGTACCAGGTAAAGTCTTGGGAAGTAAAGGTGGTTGATAGGGCACTGACCACATCACTCACAGTGTGCTAAATGGTCTCTAAATTTATAGGTCTAGCCCTATATGCCCAATACACCTGAAGGCATGGAAAAAGGGTCCTTTACTTTACATTTTTTTATAATGATTATGGAAGCCAGAGGCATAATAGCTATACACTCACCTGCCGTGACCTGATAGTCTGGGGTTTGAATCAACATAGACTTTTTGGGGTCAAAACTTACCTTATCAGTGCCAAACGTGGACACTTACATCCTCCAATGAATGTAAAATTGTGACCACGGAGATGAAATGCCTTAGAAGAGCTGCAGGAGTTTGAAGGAAAGACAGAATATTACGAAATCAACCGGAGATTTCCTTAAAAGTCAGAGTGTATCTGCCTGAGTGGCAAGGAACCGAACAGTCTGCATACAAATAAGTCAGATCTGTAAAATGGATGTGTATGCAACACTCAGCTTCTGGAACATGTCTAGAGTCCAGAGGTGGATGAACAACCAGAACTTTTCGACAGAGTTCAGAGCCGGTGAACATAAACAAGAAGAAGACTGTTATCTACGTGTGTTTTTGTTTCCATGACTGGTTATATGTTTGGCTGGCTGCAAAACAATTGTCCCTGTTGTGGTGGGCTACCTGTGTAAAAAAGGGTAAGTAACAGTAGTCCTTCATCTCCTAATGAAACAAAGGCCCAAACCGCACATACGTTTCATAGATCTGTATGAGATGTCTGAGAAGGGATGCAGGTGTGACGAGAAAAGATAAAATCGGAAACGTCATAAGAGAAAAAGTCGGCACAGAACCAATTCTACATTACACACAAAGATAGCAAATCAAATGGTTTGCCTATTTAGAAAGAATACTTTGTGACAACATTCACCAAAGGCATACACCAAAAGAAGAGACAGACATAGAGCACAAAGCAGACCAAGAACAAGATGAAAAGATAACATCAGGGAAACTCTACAAAAGCACGAGTCTAGGGTCAAGGCGGCCAGAAAAGAAAGAAGCAGAACCTTATTTCTCCCTCAACACGCAAAGCAGTAAAAGAGGAAGTGAAGAAGAATAAGATGTACACATACAAACTCACATGCACACACATACTATAACTCAAGAATCATTACCCTGATGTGAGGAAGAGAAAGATCATTGCACAGCAGATCCAGCTTCTCTGTATATTCATCTATAGTCTGTGCAACCTGCTTCATCAGTGCCTCTTCCTCCGCTATCATGTGCTGCATCAAGTTTTTCATGTGTGCTACAGCAGTGTCGCCCCTGGCCTTTTTCTGACTCTCATCTATGCCCATTTTATCCCATATCTGGTAGAGGGCTCGAATGGAAGTATCAATGATTTTATTACAGGCAAACCGAGTTTGCTCCCTGCAAGGGCTTGAACTTCTGAAAGTAAGAAAATTATAATAATTAAAATTCATCAAATTTACTACATTGCAAAGTGGTTAAGTCATTTGTGTGTGTGTGTAAATATATATATATAGTATAGAGTTAATACAGTATGTCCAAAAGAGCTCAAAGCACTAACATTATGAAATCATCCGCTAAGGCCGAGATGTCCAAACTGGGCATTGTGCTGGGGTAACCCATTTTTAAAATTGGTGCATGTGTACTTGTATTTATTTGGTATACTAAAATTGTTTCCCTTCCAGGTCAACTATAAACATTGCATTCTAGGGGTACCATTCAACAGGTTCATCAGGACATGAAATTGCTGACAAATTTGCTAAGAAAGGGGGAGAATTTGAACCGGAAGACAATGAAGTCACATACTTTGAGAAAACAAGGGAAATCCAGTCTATCAGAATAAAACAAAATCAGGTCAGGTATGACTACCACTTACTTGACCGGTAAGAACAAGTCATCATTCCACATTTCAAGATGGGCATAATAAACTTAAACAAATACGAAGACTCTATATGAGTAGTTCACCACTGTATCAATGTGGGTTGTGTGCACATACTGCATAATATGTTCTGCAAAACTGTCCTTTTCAAAGCCCATTAAGAAGGGAATATTTGCTCTATAAGTCAACTTCTTCTTCTTCTTCTCTTCCACCTTGTACCTCATCGAAGTGTTGGGGGAGATGTAATGTATGTTGATGAGCTCTGTCAAGAGCACTATTAAGACTGATGTTAATTTCTGTAAGGCTGTTCTTAATGCCATCACTCCATATTTTCCGAGGTCTTCCACTGGCTCTATACCCGTTGTAACGTTTTAGTGTGGCTCGCTGTGGCAGATAGCACTAGGGCATTCTTGTTAGGTGTCCAAACCACTTTATTTGTTGTTCTTTGATGACCTGTAAGACTGGCTTTATTCCTAGCATTCTTCTGATTTCATATCCTGTCTTTCCTTGAAACTCCTGCAGCTCTTCTTTTATGAGTCAACACCATACTTAAAGTTGCATGTAACTGAAGAGGACTTTTAAAAAAATACTTTAATTTTATCACAAAAATGGGTCTGTCTGTGTGCATCAAGAAGGTGGTCACATGATGACGACATCCAGTACTAACCGGTGTTACGTTAAATCTGATCCTCAAGAATATACTTTCAAAGAACATACGCATCACTGTGCACCTAGCAAGGACACATTAACACTTGTAGCCAGTATTAACTCTCTTAGGACATAGCACAGATATATCAGGGCAACAATCTGCCCCGTTTTGTTGATTTATCGGCTCTTGATAAAGAAACTTTAATATTGTTTCGTTTGGTGGGAAAATGAATTTGTATGAATTTTTAAAAAAAAAACTAGATTTAGTAAAAGAAAGTATTATCGTTTTCCAAGCGTGATCAGTGTGATGCAATTCTGGTGTGATTGTTCCAGACTAAACGGTTTGGGAAAAGGTCTAGAGCTGCTCATACTACTGCTGTCGTTGACGAATCTGAGCAAGATAGTGACAGTAGTCTTGATATTATGATTAATAATGCAAGTGCAAAACCAACTGCAGATAATATGGGTTTGGATGAAGTTGAACAAAATATTTCAATTGGATCCTCCCTCTTTCAATCAGCTAAGTCTGAAAAGTGGTTGTGAAATTTGACATGTCACTCAAAAATAATCATAAAATCCAAAGTATTTAGATTAAGTGTCTCAAATAACAACTAGCTCATGCAAAATTAGGCACAGAGGACACATGAGTTCTTAGAAATTGACAGCATTTTTGATCAAGTAAAAAAGTAAGGTAAGCACAACATTTCCTGCGTACAAAATCTTCATGTGTGTCTTACATGCTTGAATGCTGGGTCATTTTAATATTTTACTGTTGTAATACTAATCCTTAAATAGTTTAGATATATTCTGTTTTCATTTCTCTTTAATTAAAAATTTTATATGTCACCATCCAGTCAACCCTATCTCTTCAGAAACGTTTTAGCTTTGTCGTGTTGCAGTAGAAAAAAAAATTTAAAATAAAATTCAGCTCAAAATTAATGCCTTCCAACGCCCCCCCCCCCCCATGTCTTCCTGAAATAGTTAAATTACAAAATTTGTAAACAGTAAACACAAACCTCCTTTCAGTTACTGTTTCAGTTTCACTCTCAGGGTAGTGTAGCATTATTAATTATTTCTGACTAAATATATAAATGTGGCTTTTAACACAGAAGAATTAGAATGTTAAAGGTAGTACATAAAACGAAATATAAGGTCGTGTTTTCAGCTCAATGCTGGAACCCTCTTAAAATGAAGACAGGGGTGTGTGTAAATAAGGAAGTGGTATTGATGTGTCTGTTGTCAAGCACTGAAGTTAATCAAATGAGCATAAGTCAGTGAACTTGTCAGAGCAGTAATGTTTTAGTGAGTACCACTCATAAACAACACTGAGTTAGGTTTATTTAATCTTGTATAGTGTTCCGTGTACGTACAACACATTTGTCATTTGTGAACTTGGTGTTCCAATAGTGACTATGACTATAGATAGTCTATACTCTATAGTCAGCTGGTAGACACTTCACACAGGTTTCAAGATCGTATCCCAAAAACATCAATGGAAGCGAAGGTTAGAAAAAATGAAAGGGTCTCTTGGTCGGTATAAGCATAAGCTAGACTACTACCTGCCTATAACGACTCCGCCTTATCTGTTTTCCCCACTACGGAACCTTACTTTTACCTTGCCGACCTCACCTGGATCGTCGTCATTCGTCAGTCAACCCACTTCTGTTTTATTTTGTTTAAAGCAAATCTACATCCTTAACCATGCATTAAACATGCACATCAACAGAGTATTAAAACACGTACGTGTTCCCCTCCATCTCTGATCAAGTTAAAATAACAATAAAAGAAAATTAAACACACTGCAAACAAAAGTTTCTGTTATCCTTTCGTAACATTATTTGTTGACAAGAGGGACGTTTTGAACTGCGCGCAGGATCAGACGGTTCCCATTGGCTGCCGCCACTTCCTGCGGAAGAGGTTGCCCAGTGATGAAAAAGGTACTGCACAGGAATGTCATATTGTCCTGAACGTCCTCACCCGCATAGGACTGCAGGTTACAACAAAATGGTGCAGCCGTTACGGGTGCCCTGATTATACCGAACGTCTGTGGAGGTTGAATGGGGTATCTGGGATTTGTCTTGCTGGTCTACCGTCCAGACTGAGAATGTTTAAATCTCATAATTAAGAAAACAATCTGGGTGAGGGGACACTATATGGGCACTGTATATCCCAGTTATAACTCCGAAGGTTGAACATGATATTATTTAGAAGATAATTACTACTTCCCGTGTGGGTTCCAGGTCCCTATTATAGGGAAAACAAGAACAGACCCACTGCCTACTCAAAAGCATTTCGTAAGAGTCGACTAATTGGGAGCTTCTTTTGAAGTCGGAGTGCATCTGTCTGAAAGGCATGGAACCAGCAGTCTGCATACAAAGGAGTCATATCTGTAAAACGGATGCACACGCAACACTCAGGTTCTGGAACAGGACTGCAGTCCAAAAGTGGATGAACAACCAGAACTTTCCACCAGAGTTTACAGCTGGTGAACGCGAAGAAGAAGACGATAATTACTACGACTACATCTGAACTGTGCATCAAATAATTCGCTATACCGTTAAACAAATGCACATACATCTTCGTGTAGCTGACGTTCCGAGTAAACAGTTCTGTTGCTTTATTATTGTAACCGTACTCAGAATTCCAACTATCGATCGATATCCTACCATTGATTTGTCTTTGATTCTTGTTGGGGCATGTTTCAAATGAAACAGTTAAGTGCCGAATCATATAATGCGACCCGTACTCGATTGGCTTACCAAATACCCAATAGTTAAAATGTTTTATGGTAGAGAGGAGGAAAAATCTTTAAAATCCTGTTTAATATTGTTCTAACAAAGGAATACATGGACCAGTGGCGCCGTTATCTAGAGGTTTGTCCAGACACCTTGAGGTACATAAACAACTGGCTTTACGGTGGTATGAGGGGGGGGGGGGAGGGGGAGGGGGTATTGCTGAAAATGAAACACAACTGCACGAAATGATGGATATAATTGTAACAGATAGTGAAAACAAGGGTCTTAGTTTAAACTGCTGGAAAACAGAAGTAAGTATAATTACAAAGAAAACTGACCCTCCAAAATGCGACATCAAAGTAAATGGGACAAACCTCTAGCAAGTTGACATGTTTAAGTACTTGGGTACCCTGATAACATCCGATTGAAAATTTATTAAAGAAGTTAAATGTCGAATAGCTCAAGTAAAAGCAGCATTTTACCAAATGAAGAAAATTTTATACAATCTTTCCTTGTCATTTGAGACGAGAAAGAGAATTTTAAAAAGCTATAGAAATCCTATATTGATGTATAGAAGTTAATCATGGACAGTTGATAGATTAGTGAAAACTTATTTGGAAGCTGCGGAGATGTGGTTTTATAGACGAATGATGAGAATACCCTCAACAAAATAAAAAGAGTAATGAAGACGTCTTGAAAGAAACTGACACACGAAGAGAAGAGAACTGATTGCCCACATCAGAAAGAGACAAACTATATTCTTTGTCATGTGATGAGAAGGAGAAAACTGAAGTACATCATGACAGTAGGAAAGTTGGAGGGAAGGAGAGGCAGACCAAGAGAACAGATACTTGACAGTTTGACAGAAGGCTGTGGATAGACATGACTACTAACACCACACTGCATGGACTTTGAGAAGAAGAAAAAAAAAAGGGGGGGGGGGGCGGGGTAGATGTGCACTGAGGGTCTGAGCATCTACAAACTCCCTTCTTAAAAATTTGCTTTGGCTAAATGCCTTTTCCCTCACCATGTCTAGGCGTTCTCTTTTAAGGATTCGTTTATTTATCTCATAATATTTCAAATGTATTATCATAATTATTTACCAATCAGCACATAATAATAATAATAATAATAATAATAATAATAATAATAATAATAATAATAAGTAAAGGACTCTTTTCCACGCCTTCAGGCGTATTGGGCATATAGGGCAAGACCTATATTTATTGAAAAATCTGTACTTGGTTGGTGATGTGGTCAGCATTACGCCAACCGCATTTACTTCCCGGGACTGTACCTGATCCCACTCAAGGCTGGGTCGACCTGGGAGCCAAAGTCATTTTGAAAAAAAGTCCGGAACCTTTCAGGACCCGAACCCACGACCTTCCGATCCAGAGGCGAGCGTCTAGCCGCTAGACCACGGAGAGTCCCAATTATAATAATAATAATAACAAAAATTTTTATTATTATTATGATTGTGCACTTTAACAACGCGGAGCACATTGATGCCTTCTAGAGAATTATACGAGGGCCGAGGCTCCTCCATCCACCCATTGTTTTTCTGTATGATATCGCCCCTGATAGGAGCTAACTACAAGTATATACTTGTCTGAATACCTGTAGATCGATATAAAGTTTCAGTATTGGAAAAACAGTATCGATCGTTTTCTTGATTGGTTTGCGCCTGGGATTGCAAGTCTGAACGTAACATTGCTGAGATCTTTCAGAATAGGTTTATGGTATCTGTTGCAGGTTTCTTTCCTCTGTAGACACTTGCAGCCTGAAGTTTATTGACAACAGCGGCCATTACTGGTTGTTGTGTGCTTGGCTGTGCTGAAAAAATTTGAGTAAGTGAGACAGTTCTTACGGATATTCTGTTGATATGTAGTAGTAGTAGTAGTAGTAGTAGTAGTAGTAGTAGTAGTAGTAGTAGTAGTAGTAGTAGAAGTAGTAGTAGTAGTAGTAGTAGTAGTTAGTGGTAATAGCAGCAGTAGTAACAGTAGCTCCAGTAGCAGCATTAACGACAGCAGCAGAACTGTTCTTGACGTAAATAATTACATGTTCTTTGTTTAGCCTATATTTTTATGTTCTGTGTCTACTTATAGTCATCGTCATACAACTTAGGTTGAAAAATTGATGTATCTTTTTTTGTACATTGCAGGATCTATCATCATCAGCATCATCAGGTGCCTTGCCGACTGGCGTGGGCGATCATGCCTCTCCATAATCTGCGATCTCCTGCAGCATGTATCAGTTCGGGTGCCGACATGCCACCATGCCATGCAACAAGACTGTCAAGCATCTTCTCTCGTTGTCTTCCTCTATCCCTTTTTCCACAGATCTTTCCAGTGGTCACAAAATATTCTGTTTTCCCTCTTCTCATAACATGGCCGAAAAATGATGACTGTCTCCTTCTGATGTCTGTGATAAGTTGTCTTCGGGCTCCCGCCTCTTTCAAAATCTCTTGGTTTATCTTTTTGGCTGTCCAAGGTATTCTAAGCATTCTTCTGTAAAACCACATCTCTGAGGCCTCTAAAAATTGTTTGGCCTGCCTACCGATTGTCCAGGATTCACATCCATATGTTAAAACTGGATGTATGTAGCAAGCAAGAATTCTTTTTCTAACTCTCAATGACAAGGATATATTGCACAAGATGTTTTTCATTTTATAAAATGCAGTTTTTGCCTGTCCAATTCTGTTTCTTATTTCAGTTATGCATCTTCCATCTGATGTTATCCATGTGCCCAGATACTTAAATTTCTGTACTTGTCCTAAAATAACCCCATTGACTTTTATTACACATTTAGGAATAATTTTTTTCTTTGATACCACCATTACTTATGTCTTCCCATTGTTCAAACTGAGGCCCATTTTTCCACCTTCTAATACTTACCTATTAAAATAACAGGATCTATACTTACCTATTAAAATAACTCCATACCAACCTTTCTAATTGCTTATATAGCTTATCCACCTATCTAAATACCTACCCGCCTGTTTGCTTACCTTCATATCTATACGCTTGCCTATCTTTCTGTTTGCCGAACTACCTACCTAATAACTTTTTTACTTGTCAGCGCAACTGCTTAGCTACATTGCTGGCTAAGAGGCTTCCAGCCTCTTGTCCTAATATCTGCCTACATTTATATCTACATAACTTACATACGCACATAGCTTCTAAACATCTACATACAGTCTTAATTAACTGCTTGCTGTCTTGGCATTTACACATCTACCGGCCTCCAAGCTTACCCTCTTTTCTTCGTTTCTATCTGCCAAATTACTCATCTTTCTTTTTACCTACCCATATATTTACTTTACTAAACCTCACTTATCTGCATCTTATAGGTTCTTGTTCTAGAATACCGTTTTTTCAGCTATCTAATTATTTGTTTGTTTAATTTGTTTCTTTATAGAAGATGACCGATTTTTCGAAGTTTCGAGAAAGCGGGGACCTCAGTGACATCAGTGTGTTTGTTGGTTCCAAGGAACACAGACTACACAAGTTCCCACTGTACGCTAGGTCAGACTACTTTTGTGAGCTAGCACGTACACAGCCACACAGTGACACCGAACCCTTCAAAGTTGAGCTTCATGATTTCCCTGGCGGGAACGATACTTTTGTCCAAGTTGCAGACTTCTGCTATAACATGCCGCTTAACTTGAACAAAAAGAATGTTGTAGCAGTTAGATGTGCTGCGGAGTATCTGAAAATGTACGGGCCAGGCAATTTGAAGGAAGTCTCCAGCAAGTTCCTAATAGACACGATCACATCCGCTAAAATAAATCGCTTTACTTCATTGATCGTTTCGATGTTGATGGAGTGTAATGAGGTAGGAGATGTGGCGGAAACTGCAGGAATAGTTGATCTATGTTTAGACGCATTTGTTGAGTGTTGGCTTAAACCCGCCGTAAAATATTCAACACTTGGAATTGGGCGCAGCTTTTTCATAGCCTCGCAAAATAGTGATGCTATATCTGGGTTTACAAGAACTAGGACAGCGAATGTTATTCAAGCTATTGACAAACTAGACGATGGCACCGTGCGTAGTTTGCTTGCCATCCGGCCTGAGTGGTTTGCCAAGTTGCTGATGAAAGCTAGGGTCAGAGGAATTAGTTCAGACGAGTTGGGCAATCTGGCAGTTAAATATATTTCATCTGCTCTAGAAGAAAAACGCAAAGATGAAGAAATTCCAAGTAATAATGCGTTGAACAACCAGGACGATGAAAAAGACATCGATACTAACAATTCAACAGCAGACACTGAATCTTTGGCATCCCATGACTTCGATGACAATGAAACCCCTCCAGTAAGTCAGAACACACGGACAGTTTTAAAGGTAAAATATGACCCCAAAAGAGTTCTGGACACAGTCATCTTAGCCCTTCCAGATCAAGCATTTAGTATTCCCGCAGTAACTATGGAATGGTTAACGAAGGTAAGATATAAACATCGCTGTACATGTTGGTCTATATATAATGAGTGCTGTCCTTTGGGTATGGCTACTTAACAGGACACCCGCGGGCTGAATCAGACTCATAGAGGTCTAGAAAGTGGCCCGCGAATCATTGCTTTGGGTTCTTTCCTAATAGCCGACCACATATGACGTCACAGGACAGCCCAATATTTTCGAGGGTGATAAGACCGGGTTTGTACTGGGACCTTTGGCCTGTGACCATCCCCATTTACACGTTCTGGCCCCTGAGTATGCTCAGCTGAATAGACCTGCCTTAAGGCCTCTGTGTGTATGTGTGTGTTCTCTATAGTACGTTCAGTGGCTAAGAATGTAAACTTCTCTAGATTGTTAGGACGTGTTCGGCTTTGGAAACTGCGATTAGACAAGTCTTGACAAACAGATAAGGAAGCAGAAAAAATCCTAAGATATGCCGGATTTGGTTGGAAAATATTAATCCTTCACACATGTAGGTTATGACATGAATCTCAAATAGTTCTGTTAAACGGTACCGTATGTGTATGTATGTGTGTGTATATATACATACACACATACACACACACACATATATATTTATAAATATATATATATACGGTACTTTCATACACACATATAAATATGTGTGTGTGTGTATATATATATATATATATATATATATATATATATATGTATATATATATATATATATTTATATTTATATGTGTGTGTGTGTGTGTGTGTTTGTGTGGGTGTGTGAGTGTGTATGTGAAGCTACAGTAGGTGGATCGACAGAACGATGGAATATTCTATAATCCTGAAAGTCCAGCTTAGATTATATTATATTTCAATTACATGTTTTTGACACAACGTGCATGTACTTCCGTCTCACCATTTGAGAAACACATTTAGAGATATGACAGATAGAAAAACAGTCAGAAAACAGACAGACCGGTAGACGGACGGATGGATAGAAAGTCAGAGAACAATAAAGACAGCATAGCACGACTGAAAGAAATGGGGTGAAATCAGGCAAGTAAATCAAAGGTTTAGAAAGAATTATGGCAATCAGTTATTACTGATTTTTTGCCATTTACAACCCTATGTCGTGTATCTATGTAGTATTGTTTATTTTGTGGGTGCTGATGAAGGCTCAATAGCCGCAACGTTCATGTTTTGTTTGTATTTGTTATATTGTGAAGCTTGCTACTATACTTTTCGTTCGGACTTATATCTTTTCTTTAGCCAGAAAAGACGATTAAGCTAGCGTTAGTTACACACGTATGTTTGTTCATTTGGCAGCGTAATTAAAGTTCTTTCATATTTCTCCCTCCTTCACCCCCCCACAACCTCTTCATGTCGCTGTTGACACATAAGACATTGACATGTTGGTTGGTTGGTAGTTGTACCCCACCAGGACATGGCACAAGCGATAAACACCCGGTGACACAAAGTGCCTCTATGCGGATGAGGATCACCCGTGGAGAGGTCCCAGAAACCCCGTTAGGCCATATCTATGGCTAGGCCATATCTATGCCCCGCTATATTCAGGGCCCGCGGTAGAAGCCAGGTTGGGGCTTCCAATAACAACAAAATTGTATCCCTCATGGGGACGACTTGATTTCCATTGCTGGCAGTCTGTGTCTCTTCTGCCCATTTTATCCGATGTCATTTTACGTTAATACTTGTCCCTGTCTACTGTCTTTCTCTAAAACTATCCTCCCCAGTGTCAGGAGTCATTTTGTAAACATGTGCAAACCTTCTCCATCTTCTTACTTTGATAATGTTTGCCAGCGACGAACATTGTGTTTTTCTTCTCTTCTCAGTTTCTTCCCGTGTGATCTTGTTTGGCGAAATAGGATTCTCCTTAGATATTTGCTTGCAGTATATTTGTAGAGCAGTACTGGTATAAGATATCGAGGCCAACCTCGTTGTATCGTTGTATGGGGCGTCACAGGTCGACCCAGCCCAAAATAGATATCAGGATGGCTGTCCTGTGGAAGTAAAGACGGCCGGCGTAATGCTGACCATATTACACACATTGTGCCAATTAGTCTGTAAAAATATGGGATACTCTTCCGATATGCCCGATGCGCCAAAGGCGTGAAAAGGGATATTTACTACTTTACTTTTATTTTATCAAGACAATTATTGCTAATTTATTATGTCACTGATCGCAGACGATCAGCATGGCCACCTTGCACAGCTGTGAGTCAAAGGACAAGCTGTTACGAGTGGCTGGAGATATGTTGACCCAACTAGACTCAAAAGATCTTTGCGTGATCTCGCCATCAGTTCTACACGACATTATTGTGGGTGCTTGCGAGGAGAAGTGTACCACTGGTCAACAAATGTCCAGTGAGAAAGCCTGCAGTCTGGTGGACAAGTACATGGTGCATAAGACGAAAGAGGTAAGTATTTTGTCTATATCAGTATTTTGTAAATACATACGAGTATTTTGTAAATTAAGAAAAACAAAATCAGTAAATAATTGTGTTTTCTTTTCTTTGAGGAGAAAGTTAAAACAATGGGACAGAAACAAAAAGCTAAGCACAAAGGAACTCATCATCATCATCATCATCATGTAGCAGGTCTTTTGCAGAACGTCGCTCTCATCACAGTCTGCCTGAAAGAAACTCGGTCTCACGCCAGTTCTCCCGCCTCATGAACTTTCATACTCAAGGATTCACTTATATCCTGTGCCCATCTTCGTGTCGGTCGGCCCCTGCCCCTCCTTCCTGGTACCGTGCCTTCTGCTATAATTTTTTTCCAATCCGTTGTGGCGCTTGATATGACACATAGGAACTACATGGTAGAAATCAGAAAAGCTATTAGCGGTGAAAAAAAAAAAAAACCCGTTTATTATAAATAAGTAAAGTAAAGTAAAGTTCCATTTTCACGTCTTAGGCGCATCGGGCACATGGGAAGAGCGTCCCATATTTTTTATAGACCAATCGGCACTAGGTGGATAATGTGGTCAGCATTACGGCGGCCGTCTTTACTTCCCCAGGACAGCCATCCTCGTACCCATTTTAGGCTGGGTCGACCTGCGACTCCCCATACCATGATAAAAATCCACGCAGCCAGCATACTTACCATAAAATAGAACAACTCCAGATGCAAGGGAAAGACAAAGGCATGCTTAAAGAAATTTATTCAATAAAAGGCGAATTCGGGCTAAATTTTCATGTCATAAATGATACAAAAATGGTAAAACATTTACAGAAACCAAAAACATATTAGAAAGATGGAAAGAATACTGTACATAATGTATCTGACAAATAATTTAGAGACAAATAATGAAAGTGAAGTTAAAGAACCAGAGAGTTTACTGGATAAGGTACGATCAGCAATACAGTCTGTAGAAAGGAAAGTCACCAGGTTGTGGCGAAATGCCAGCAGAACTAATTTAGGCATGAGGAGGGGTCAGCGTCCGAATCTACCATGCATTGTGCACGATTATGGGATGCTCTTCCCATATGCCCGATGCGCCAATGGCGTGAAAAGGGATCTTTACTACTTTACTTATATTTTATCAAGACAATTAGCCTAGAAAAACACCAAGAGCCAACAAAAGCTGTGGTTGGTTTTGCAACGTCCTGTTAAGGATACGCAAATAGGTTAGTTGCGTATCTTTTACAGGACGTTGTAGAACTAACCCTAGCAGCCCCTGGCTGTTGTGTGGTTTCTCTAGGCAAATCTACGTCCAGTGGTTTGCAATTGCTTTCTGGACGGTCAGCTTCTTGATACCACTGTCGAAACCAACACAAGGCGCATCGCCCGCGGGATCGAACCTGGCACCCCGGCATTGCGAAGCGTTCGCATCGACTTAGCCACAGAGCCGACATACGCAAATAACATACATAAATTGAACTGTTATCTAGTTACGACCAATGCAGACTATGTGTATTATAGATATGGCCAGTTAAGAAGACTAAAAATTTGTCCTATTTTGTTAAAATATCATCTGATCTTCCTTTTTTTTAAATTGAAACAGGGTAGTTTGACAGCTGAAGCATTTCGCCTTTTGGCGTCGGCAACGAAAAACTACACAAGGACGTCGCACGATTCCCTGTATACTGTACTGGAGTTTGTACTGAATTCTGGTATGTTTTCTTTTTTAGCTGTTGGCGTGTCATCGTCTTAGTTTTCATAATTAAAATCCTCCTACAAATACTAAAAAAAGGAACTTCTCAGATTTAAAGAAACAGAAGTAACAGCAGTAGTAGTTGCTGTAATCGTAATTATCATCATCGTCGGCGTCATCATCATCATCATAATCATCATCAACAACAACAACATTACCACCTCACTCATCATCAAAACAATAACGTGAACACAGCAGCTGTTTGCAAAACAGAACCGAGTATTTGCTTTAGTTATTTTTTTGTGTGAGCATCTAGCAATCCTACGAAAGAGACCAAGGTGGTCTGATGGCTAAGGACACCAGTCTCCGCCTATCACCCCCCACCCCTCGTACATTTAGCGCCATAGCCTTATCCTGATAACCCTTCCTACATTTTGCTCTTACTATCATCATCCTTGTACGGTTGTGTCATTCCATGTCCTACAGGGCTCGCAGTCTAATCCTCCGTTCCGTTCTCTCCTTGGCAATCATTTCAATGTCATGGATGGAATACAGTCCAGCATCTTTTACATATCCCCAAATGTTCCTTTTTGGGGTTTCTTTTGAGCTTACAGAATTGGACGAACAAGCAGAACTTTCCACCAGAGTTTATATCCGGTGAACGCTAAGAAAGAGGGCAGACGAAGTGCATGGGAGTTCATAGCGAAGGCGAATGGTCGTCGCTTGGCGCAACACAGCCTGGCATATGATATCACAACGTCTAGTTTGAGAATGGAGGTGGAGGCAATCACTGCTGCCTTCCGTTGGCTTGAGAATCAGCTGTACACACATGTCGTCATTGTAACTGACTCACAGAGCATGCTGAGAAAGGTGGAGACAGGCAAGCTCCGTGCAGAGTGGCAAGCATCACTTTAGAGGTTCGGGGTTGTTAGCATTTTTTGGATATTTTCTCCAGGTCCCACCGGTGTGTTGGGAAATGAGCAGGCGGATAGACTGGCCGGTTCTGCACCACTTGTTGGTGAACTGATATATGATAAGCTGGATGTTGTGAGGGCCCTTTGGGAGCGAGTGAACAGTGCCGAGGAACAGATAGATCATTACGGTCTGAAGAGAATGGCACTGCGAGGAGTTACAAAGGGATCTGGCTGACGCTCGACACTTGGGGGAGGGACGAGACGGATATACAATCAGACTGTTACTGGTACCATAGGAATTTTAACTCTTCGCTTGCTGCTGAAGATGGGGACGGGGCGCTTATGGGAGTGTACCGAGTGCTGTGATGTCGATTCTTAATTCAACATTCAACATTCGCTAAGAAAAAGAAGAAGAAGAAGGGGGAGGAGGAGGAGAAGAAGAAGAAGAAGAAGAAGAAGAAGAAGAAGAAGAAGAAGAAGAAGAAGAAGAAGAAGAAGAAGAAGAAGAAGAAGAAAAAGAAGAAGAAGAAGAGGTAGAAGAAGAAGAAGAGGTAGAAGAAGAACAAGAGGAAGAAGAAGAAGAAGAAGAAGAAGAAGAAGAAGAAGAAGAAGAAGAAGAAGAAGAAGAAGAAGGAGAAGAAGAAGAAGAAGAAGAAGAAGAAGAAAAAGAAGAAGAAGAAGAAGAAAGGGGAGGAAGAGGAGGAGGAGGAGGAGAAAAAGAAGAAGAAGAAAAAGAAAAAGAAGAAGAAGAAGAAGAAGAAGAAGAAGAAGAAGAAGAAGAAGAAGAAGAAGCAGCAGCAGACGAATAATAATAATAATAATAATAATAATAAAATAATAATAATAAGAAGAAGACGAAGACGAAGAAGAAAGAAACGGAAGAAGAAGAAGAAGAAGAAGAAGAAGAAGACAAAGAAGAAGAAGAAGAAGAAGAAGAAGAAGAAGAAGAAGAAGAAGAAGAAGAAGAATATATTGAAATACCCTTATGGATTCAGTGGCCCTTTTTTGTGTGAAGGGACAGAATCGACCGACTGTTCTTTAACAAGTATGTCGTAGAAAGCTGATAATTGAAAATCTGCGGAAATGGGCTGACGAAAACAGTGTTGTCTGCAGTCAAGGTAGTGTCAAGGAATTAATCCCCTGAACTGGGACTAAGAAGCTCAACGAAAGGGGGAAGGGGTAAACACACACACAGGACAATCTGACGTTTAGGCAGAAGCCTTTATCGACAAAAACCACTTCTACATACCCAGGCTCATTTAATTTAATTTCCATTTCAGTGCGTTTTTCAATTCTCTGTCTTCTTCTCTCCCATGTTGTGCTCAGTGTGTCGCCATCTTCTTTGTCTCATAACTGTTATACCAAGGGGCTGCAATGTTAGAATGACAAATTACTACAGTACAAGATAATTAATTGATGCGTTTATCGTGTTTTTGATGTAAACTATAGCCTGATTTTGTTTTAAAATTAAACAGTGAACATATAATGAGATCTACGCTAGGAATTCTGGTTGATGGTCAGAATATAAACGAAATATGTTATGCTTATGTCGCCGTCTTCATAGCGACTAGTCAGAAAAAAACTAAAGGAAGTTATAGAGATAAGGCTGTGGAAGAAAGTGAAAGAATGGGCTTCAGTATGAGTTGAGTTGAGTCAAGAATTGACGTCACAGCACTCCGGGCATTCTCATGCGCGCTCCATCCTCTTGTTCAGCAGCCAGTGCAGAGTTCCAATACTGATGGTACTGGTCACAATCTGGTTATATGTCCGTCTTGCCTTTCCTCTAAGTGTAGTAAACAGGCCAGACCCTCAGTTACACCCAGGTGCCTCATTCTCTCCAGGCCATAATAATTCGTGTTTTTCCTCTGCTTGTTAACGAACGGCCTTGACCACATCTGCCTTGTCATGTATCAATTCACCACCCAGTGGTGCAAATCCAGCCAATCTGTCCGCCTGTTCATTACCCAACACGCAGGCATGAAATGGAGAAAAGATCCAAAGTATGCTCACTACCCGTGACCTTCCCAGTGTAGCTTGCCACTCTGGCTCGAAGCATCCCTGCCTTCACCTTTCTCAGTATGCTTTCAGAGTCTGTTACAATTACGACATGTGTATGCATCTTGTTCTCTAGCCACCGGAGAGCTGCAGTTACCGCCTCCACCTCCACTCTTATGCTAGATGTTGTGGTGTCATATGCTAAGCTGTTTTGCACTAAAGATTTTCCATTGGCTTTCGCTACGAACACCCAGGCACTTCTCTTTCCTATCAACACCGAACCATCTGTATATATCCTCAGTATGAAAGAAAAGAAGACACAAATCACTGTAATCTCGAAGAAAGGATTGTGCCTAAATGTATAGTAAAAGTCAGTGTCGTTTTTTATGACAAGTACATAAATTTCAATATCTAGACATATGGACAATACCGGAAGGAGTGAGTATCACAGAGATAAATAATAGATTACGTAAAATAAAAGCTGCGTTTTATAAAACGCGAAACATCATATCCGATAAATCCATGTCATTGAAGGGTCGTAAAAAATATTTATTGAATGCTATCTATAACCGATTTCAACATATGGCTATAAATCCTGCATAATTAATAAACAAGCTTAAATATTTTTTGAGGCTTCGTAGATGTGGTTTTACAGAAGAATCCGTAAAATTTACTGGACAGCCAAAAAAAAAAGCAATCCAGATATGTTGAAAAAAAAGTGTGCCGAACACAGATTAGCATGATCATCAGAAAGAGACAGTCATCATTTGTTGATCATGTTATGAGAAGAAAGAAACCGGAACATCGTGTGACCACTGGAAACATATGTGGAAAAAAGAGATAGAGGAAAACAATGCAAGGAGATTCTTGGCGGTCTTGGGTCATGGATGGAGGGGGTGTCAGCAAATGAACAGATACATGCTGTTGGAGATCATAGGTTGTGGAGAAGCATGCTTGTCCACGCCCCTCGACAAGGCATTTGATAGTGATGATATCGTGTTTAGAATATCTAGTGCTTGTATGACACAGAACTATACATTAAAACACACTATAAAGACTCTAACACCGTGTCTCTAACAGAAGCAGATAAACTGACACATGAGCAACGAAATGAGCTCACCGAAATTGTGAACTTTGACCTGTTATCTGGGGCAAGCCTCCAGAGAGCTTTGGATGAGGAAATAGTACCCCCAGCCAAGATTGCCAGCAGTGCCCTGAAGTTGTGTGTCCGCTTGAGAACGGAGCTAGCGTCTGTGAAATACATCGCTGAATTACAGGAGGACGACCTTCAGAAGTACCAGACTTCTGTCGGGAGGGCGGTACCTTTAGCAGACGTGGAACCCCGACAGCTCTCTTCTTACAACTATACTCCGAGAAATACGGAACTGGGTAAGTCAGAACTTGTTTAAATGTTGGGGTACCCCGACGGGATTCTGATATCCACCGTGCACTTAGGGGGCTGAAGGGGGCAAAGCCATATTTAAGTGCGCAATAATGTATATAAAATGGACTGAATGGCAAGCAAGCTGAATTATATATTTGAAATAATATGAACGCATAGGCATTTATTAAAGAGAACTCCTATACTTACATGTCGGCTCTGTGGCTAAGTCGATGCAAACGCTTCATAATGCCGGGATGCCGGGTTCGATCCCAGCTGCGGGCCATGCGCTTTGCGTTGGTTGCGACAGTGGTATCATTAGACGTCCTGTAAAGGATACCCAACTAACATATACTTACATGGTTCGAGTGTCCCGCTTAGTCCCCTTTCAAATTGTCCTGAGGTTGGTCCTCAGCATCCTTAACAATTGGAGAGGGTTGTTTGGGGGGGGGGGGGGGGGGGGGTGAGTTCTCAACGGGTAAAGGAAGCCAAAGGATTTTTAAAAGTTGAATGTTGAATATCCCAATCAAAAGCAGCATTTTATAGAATGAAGAATATTTCGAGCATTATATCTTTGTGAGACGAGATTACATGCTGCAGGAGATCGCTGATTGTAAAGAGGCTTGATCGCCCACGCCAGTCGGCAAGTCACCTGATGATGAGACGTGACGATAAAAGGCATTCACAAGTGCCACATAGAGCCAACACTGGAGTCTAGGAGTTGATTAAGGACAGTAAGATTAGTGAAAAAGTGCGTGGGAAGCAGCAGAGATGTAGTTGTTGTAGAAATGATGAGAATGTTTTGGAGATTTTTTTCGACTTTCCTCGTCATGACTGCAGCCTAAAAAGCTGACATCCAGTGACCTAAAGAGCCACCTTACAGATGTAAATCTAACATGATCGAATCCCAGAAACCGCGTTCAGCTGAATAAAATTGTTTTATACGATTATGAGTTAAGCAACTGTACGCGTTGGAAGTATAGATTGTTGGTATGTTACTTAGTTACTTATAGTTAGTTAGTCGACAGATATCATCATCGCACTTCGAACAATTCAGTCAATAAGTGCTTGGATCACTATTCAGTATCTCTCTCAGCATGTAGTAGCTTTTGACACCAGTTCTGTGTTGGTTTACTATTCTTCTTTAGGCCCCTATAGCGCTTTTGTCTGGCTTCACCTCTTTCTATGTTATGTTCGTGTAAGCTCGTCAGTGTTGCAGATTGACAAGCATTGCTTGATTCGTTTTATCAAGCTGCATCTCTGAGGGCATTCAGTATATCAGCCCTGTCCATTGCTCGTCCGTTTCCACGTGAGCATCACTTGCCAGTCTGGCAGCTCGTTCCACTAATCACACATGAAACTGATTTGTGTCAGCCTGGCAGTTCGTTCCACTGAACACACATGAAACTGATTTGTGTCAGCCCAGATCTATTGAGGAACTCCACTCATTGTCTTCGTATGCAACCCTTCTCGATCTTCTTGAGCCCTTTCATTAAGTCGCCGAGAAAGCACGCCCAGGTGAAAGTCTGTGTTAGTATGTGATCTTATCCAACATTATGACTCTTAGTTGTAAGGAGCCTGTCTGGAAAGGCAAAGATTGGGTGGACGGGGATGGTGGAGGGGGAGCTATGACAGGCGGAACACTGTTCTTCTGATTCTGCACCTTCTGCAGCATGCTTGATTCCAAACGTATTGGAATTACCTTTTCTTTGGAGCGTGAAATACGTCCTAGATAAGGATTAAGATGCATAGGCAACAAGTGGTTTACCGCCCATACTTTGTGCTATGGAGAGGCCAAACAGTATAACTCCCACAGGCCAGCGATACCTCCCTCTAGCACATTAGTATCCAACATGGGGGGGGGGGGGCGTAACGAAGTTTTATGGGGGGGGGGCGTCAATCAATTTTGAAATTGAATGCATTTGTAAGTCAATAAGTAAGTCCCGAATGCTTGTTTAGACAAAAAAAAAAAAAAAAAAAAAAAAAAAAACACCAGAACTAAAGATATTAACCACTTGAAACCCGTTTATTTTTTTTTACACACACTGTCCTTTTATTTTTCAACATAACTTTCACCAATACTGATGCACTTGTCGCATCGCTTTATCAGTCTTCCTAAAACCTACTGCACAGAACTGCGTGAACTGTTTTCTAAACCACATTTCCCCTTCACATTCAACTTCTGCGTCATTCACGAAATGTCTCCCGCCAAGGTGGGTTTTCAGTGGACCAAAAAGGTGGAAATCTCTGGGGGTTAAGTCGGGCAATGCATGAAGGAGCAGTACTTCTCTAGTCAGCAGCCATGGACGTTTTCTTTGAATTGCATCATGAAACATCGATATAATTTTACAGTATGAATCAACATTCACATTGTCACCCTCTTTTAAAAATTATTTTGAAATTGTTTAAAAGCAAACTTTGACAATCTCAGAAAACTGTAAGCATAACCTTCCCTGTTGATGGCTTAACCTTGCATTTTTTAATACAAAACGAAGAAGGATGTTTCCATCGCATTGAAGCACGCTTTGATTCTGGCTGGTAGTGATGCATCCATGATTCATCCTCAGTAATCATCATGCTCTGCGTGTTTTCTCTTTCATCTGCGTATCGACAGAGATGCTGAAATGACAGGCCTAATCGGTTCCTATTGTGGTCGTCCGTCAATTGTCTGGGTACCCACCTTAGGCACACTTTCTTAAATTGCAATTGATCATGCATTGTGTTGTATGCTGAACCATGTGAGCACCCTTGCAGCTGCTAAAAACTCAACCATTACTCGTCTGTCATCTCTAATTATCTTCTACACCCGCTGCATGGATGCGTCCATTACAATCTCAACCGGACGACCAGATCAGACTTCATCAACAATTGTAGAGCGTCCTTTACAAGTAGTCCTTTTGACCCCCCCCCCCGACCCTCCCCCCAAAAAACTCTGCACAACAGCATATTGTTCTTTAAGACACACTCCGTAAGTACAATCGCGATTTTGTTTTTGTATTGCAAATGCGCATGCAACACCTAGCGCCACCTAACGAACGGAGGCATGATGTTTGATGTTGCTGCTGCACCCAATGACACTTTTAGAAACCACCAACTACATTTTCCTGCCATCCCATAACCATTTGATGCCTTATTTATTTGCTTCCCCTGGTATTAATCACCCTGTGAAACGAAGAATACTAGGTGATATATATATATATATAAATAATTTCTTTGAAAATATATTAAATGTTTAATAATATTGCCACACCTTCGTTTACGTGCTTATAACATTTATCTGTGTGTCTAAAATTTGCAGATAACAAAGACATCTTTGAGAAATCATCATCCGAAGCTACCAGATCTGAAGACCAAGAGTCCGGAAACCATTATGCCAGTACTGATCCACTTAAGGCAGCGCAGAGTGTACTGTCCGCCGCACGTCATAAGCTGAATCTCCCAGTTTACACCGGCTACCGACCAGTTTTTCTCTCTCGGTTGCCCCCTTCAACTTACAGTGGCCACGCTCATCTGTACTACTACCATGCTCAAAGGGGACATGACCTCAGTCTGGAGGATGAGCTGGAGCTGAGACTTGACAGGCCCTTGCACAGCTTAGATCCACGGGCTCGTCATCACAGACTTCTGGCTCAGCAACACCGCGCAGATGATAGCAATGGACATCGGACTTACTTTCCCTACACTAGCCATTCTCTCAGGTTCTAGGTCGGTTTTTGGTTCCTATCCCAATTTCGGGCCCTGGCTCCACCCATATACACACTTATGAATGACGAAGGCAGGACAGGACACTATGAATGGACGGTCAGACTCCGTCTTAAGTTGTCACACGGTCACGTGTAAGTGCCAGGGGTGTCAGTTTTCTCTCTTGTGTATATGTTGGAGTGCAGACAGGTACACAGTGGCTTTTGTGAGCGAATAGTGAATAGTATTAGTGTTTGTTGGTGGGTACATGACAGCCATGTAGGATTTTGTGTAAGAGTTTATCGCAGAGGGTAGAGTCCCTTGTTTGCAGCGACACGTAGAATGCGCTGTCTAGTAGGACCTAGGTTTCGTTTGTCGCGAATGGGGTTTAGGTTAAGCCTAGCATAAGATTTTATGGGGTCATTAAAATCACCAACTTGCTGTAGTACAGAGGTCGCCTCACTATAGAGTGAGTCCTCGATATCCTAAGGACGTAAACGTGTGTCATAAAATTACGCCCATCGACACAGCCACGGCGACACCCCTCTAACCTTTGCAGAAGTCGACTCGGCTGATAAAGTAAGAATAAAAAGTTGTATAGTGTGTGAGTCGGCTCTGTGGCTAAGTCGATGCGAACGCTTCGTAATGCCGGGATGCCGGGTTCGATCCCAGCTGCGGGCCATGTGCCTTGCGTTGGTTTCGACAGTAGTATCAAGAAAGCCGACCGCCCAGAGGCAATGGCAATCTACTGGACGTAAATTTGCCTAGAAAAACCACACAACAGCCAGGGGCTGTTGGGGTTGGTTCTGCAACGTCCTGTAAAGGATATGCAACTAAAAACAATAGTGTGTGAATGGGGGAGGGGGGGGGGGTCTTTTTCTTTTTCTGGGGGCCCAGTTTTCTTCTTTTTAGCGTTCACCAGCTATAAAACTCAGTTTCGTCATTCTCTTCTGAACTTTAGTTTTGTTTTAGAACTTGAGTGGCGTGCACCTCCGTTTTAAAAGAAAGACTTATTTGTGTATAGTACAGACTGTTGGTTCCTTGCCTTTCAGGCAGAAGCACTCCAACTTAAAAGGAAACAGCCTTAATTATCTTACGAAATGCTAGCTACATGGGGGACGGGATGGGGTCAGTAGATCTATTTCCCCCCCTCCCCCCTCCCCGAACCGACACGGGGAGTTGAGTTTTAGTATATTTTGAGCCCATTCAGCACAATGTAAGTACGCTTACCAGGGATTTTCTTGACTATAAGATAATCTCTGGCTGTCAGCATGTGTTTGTAATATATCGGCGTGTTTGCATGACTGTTTATGTGTCTGTCGTTCGGTTTGCCAGCGGCATATCTGTCTGCAAGACATCAATAAATCTAAATGCTTGCAGGAAATCAATCATAACATGAGATGGAATTTGGTAGTCATAGATTAAAAACAGAGTAGGTCAAGAAAACATCGCAATGTACATGAAACATATTTTACGTAATTAGTCACTTTTATAGCTTGTGAGAAGGAGAATACTGAAATGCTATGTCGAACCTGTTGAAAGGTAGGGAATGTTGGAATATGAACGACGAAACTACGAAGAGCTTGGAGACAGCTGTCTTGTGGTTTGTGGTAGGAAAGTCGTAAAATTGTAATAATGATTATAGGGAAAACTCACGAAAATAGCAAATTGTGCGCAACTATATGATAGAGAATAAAATAGGATGAATTCATGAGGGTTAGAGAAATAAGAAGTTTGAGGATTGAACAACGGATCAAAATCATGGCTCACATGTAGTAACCCATAAGTGCTCCGTTCTTCTTCTAACTCAAGAGTCCGAAGAAGCTCAGCACAGTGTACAGGCTCTGTAGCACCGGCGAGGATCTTGAAATACGTTGGATATATTTTTGACTCCAAATTTTGCTCCGGCAGCACCGTTAGGCTACTCTTTTCGATTTCCAACTGCCAGTGGATTTTTTACGTGCGCAACAATACACACGGGCGTCCGATCTCACCACCTAGAGATTAAGGAAAATTACTAGACGTCCAAGTCCACCTGAAAAAATCCCAGCCCTTACCGGGGATGGAATCCTGAACCTCTAGCACGGGAGGCGGACACTATGCCTCGAGACCACACAGCCCCCTCGAAGTAATAAGAGAAATGACTGGGCAACCACTAGCATCAACAGTTATAAGACAAAGAATCTTGCGCTACATTGGACACATTCTGAGAAGAAACGAGCAATGAATCACCAAACAGGCACTATAATGGGAAAATAAAGGAACAGCAAGCGAGGACGTTCAGAATAAATGCTGAAATGATCGTCGACGAGAGAGGCCAAAGGTGCTAGAATGCATTCCCATGACATCGAAATGATTTTACAGGATAAAAAGAATGGAAGAATATATTGCTTGCCTTATATGACATTTAATGACACCCCATGACAATCGTAATGATGATGATGATCATGATGATAATTATGATGAGATGACAAGACAGGCAGATCTTCCTTGGTAATCTGATGAGAAGAGGTCTACCGCAGAGTATTATAACAGGACGAACTATTAGCAGAAGAATGCACGGACACGCAGAAATGGTGCTCGGTGATTTAAGACGTGAAAGAAAGTTACCAACAAAATCGACACAGGTCACCAAAGGCTGGGATGTGTGACAAATTATCGCATCTAATCATCATAATGATAAATAAATAAATATATAAAAATATATATAAATATGTAAATGTATAAATGGCGAAGAATTTTACATATCTGGGGAGCATTTTTTCAGAAGACGGAAGAATGAATAAAGAAATCCATCAAAGATGCAATAAAGCCAATCAAGTTTTAGGCAAGCATGTGAATATTAACACTAAAAGAACACTGTTTAATACAATATGCTTACCAGTGCTGTGCTATCAATGTCAAACATGGACACTGTCTGCAGAATACAGAAGGAAAATAGTCACGACAGAAATGAGATGTTTACGTACTATGCAAGGTGTAACGAGGAAAGATCGAACTTAGGAACAATGATATCAGGAGGAGAATCTGCACAGAACCAATACTGAACTTTATAGGTAGACAACAAATCGAATGATTTGGCCATGTAACAAGATTGGCAACAGACAGGATACCACAGAGAGCAATATTATACAGATACAACGGTAACAGACTCAGAGGTCAACCACGCAGAATATGGACCTCAAAAATCTCAGAGACACTGAAAAGTGCTTTATACGAAGCAAACAGAAAGGCCCGTTCTAGAGATCTATTCCTCCCATGAAGGCACGAGGCATTCCAGGAGTAGAGAAATGAAGAAGACCATAAATAAATAAATAAAAAACTACTGTCCAGGTAACGTGAATTAGTTATAGGGCGCAGGTATCAGTATATTTAGTCTTGGTTGCAGCACTTTATAATGTTGAGACTTTTGTTATTTCTCTTTTACTGTGGATAATTTGTGTTGTTTGCTTTATAATGCACTTATTCATTAAAAAAAAAAAAAAAAAAACACATGTCAGCATACTTGATGTATTGCGATGTTTGACAGTATCGTGAGTAGTGATAATATTAAAGAACAAATTTGTGGGAATGGTTGGGAAATATTTGACCTGACAATAAATCACACCGAAAAGTAGTGGAGTGTATTGTTCATCAAAGAAGAGACACGAGAAGACCAACACGCCAGTGAACACATGGATATAAAAAACAGTTTTGGGATGACAGCTCATGAGGCGAGTTAGTTGGCTGGAGACTGAATGGCCATTGTCAGGTGTGTTGTAATCTTATTGTCCAAAGAGTTAAAGTTTATGTGGCCTGTCACAAGCGTTATTGTTGACTTGTAAAGATAGCAACTGTGTTAGATGATGCTGGGCCAAATGGGCCAGTTATAGTATGCAGGACTACACTGTAGCACATCCATCAAGGAGATATCCAGCGGAGTACTAGAATAGGCACCCTAGGCCTAAATACTTGGTTCTTGAAATTACAGTGTACTACAACAAAGTGTACAACAAATTAAGTGTACAACAGTGGATGGCCAAGCCGGTCCTTTGATGGATTTATAAACAGTGTTGATTTATCCAGTGTTCTTACTACTGACTCATAATCGCTTGAACGAATACATTTAACTGTTCGCACATAGACGTTATAAATTAACGGATCCTGAAAGGAGTTATAAACTATTTTTTTTAAGTGTATGCAGTGCTAACGAGTGTTTCTAGCAGCTTTACGAACTTATCGGACATACGTGAACTAACAGTAGGCCTTAATTGATTTACAGCTGTATAAAGTGCTGGTGACATTAGCAGTGTTATTTGACTCTATAGAATTACTCGTTTTTTTCGGCCGTAATTGACATTCGTCAACGGAGTTCGGCAATGGATGCTTGAGTTTAGCATCATTACTACTAGGTTCCTGTTCGCAGTACGTCGCCTAAGGATCGCAGTTCGACGCCTAAGGATCGCAGTTCGACGCCTGAGGATCGCAGTACGACGCCTAAGGATTGCAGTACGACGCCTGAGGATCGCAGTACGACGCCTAAGGATCGCAGTACGACGCCTAAGGATCCCATCGACTTGAGGATCCACGCTTACGACGCCTAAGGATCGCATCTGTGGATTTAAATCGGGTAATGTTTTTTGTTGACGGATGGGAGTTGTGTTGTGTGCTCGTTTCGTCTCATAACATATCCGAGGTGTTAGAGTGAAAGATTATCATCCAGGTTTTCTGTTATTTGTAACTTTAATATATCAGCTCATTCAGTTTGGGACGACATATTAGTTCTTTTCTTCAGGTTTTCTTGTCAAATTGGCGGCTCTGATATAGAGGATATGCAAATATTCGTGGCCTTTCTGACAATTAGTCGCTAAAATTGTATGCGTTAAGTGTGTTTCTGTCGTCACGTCATTGGTGTGCTCTTCTGTTTACTTTTCATGATTTCTTTTTAATGACAGGCTTGTGGTGTCAACTTTATTTTTACTATTCGATTCTCTCAACGTTGTCGTTTTGTACATTAGTTGCAGTGAACGAAGTGTAGCGTCTTGTTTGTCAACCATTGTTTGTCTCATTTTTTTTCCCCCATTTATTATTATTTTATATTTTCTGTATTGCAAAATACGTCGAGTTATAATGGCTTCCTTTGCGGATTTTGTTGAACTAGGCCGATCTATGAGTTTAGAGGGGCCAGAGTTGGTCAAATTTGCTGAAGCCAGATTTAAAGAAATCACAGATAGAGAAGAAAGAGCGTTAGAAAGACAGCAGAAAAAAATTGACTCCGAGTTGAAAATACAACTTCTTAATGCAGAAAAAGAAAAAGCAGAGGCAGAAAGACTAAAACTAAAAGAAGAGTCAGAAATGCTAATTTGTGTAGAAAGAGAAAAGGCTGAACTACAAATAAGGTTAGAAAAAGAAAAAGCAGAGGCAGAAAAAGGGAAAGCAGAGGCAGAAAGACTAAAACTAAAAGAAGAGTCAGAAATGCTAATTTGTGTAGAAAGAGAAAAGGCTGAACTACAAATAAGGTTAGAAAAGGAAAAGTTAGAGGCAGAACGGGTACTAAAGGAACAGGAAATAGCATTTAAAAGAGAGCAGATGTTGCAGCAGATGCAGGAAAATGATAAGCAGCAGCAATTTAAAGATCGAGAATTAGAATTGTCTCACAAGCAGCAACAACTTAGATTCGACACTGAGATAGAAATTGCTAGAGTAGAGAGAGATAAAATGATCGCTATTAAGGAGGCCGAGAGCAAGAAAAGTGTGGAGATGGATCAGTTCTCCAACCGAGACAGGAATAATGGATCATACAGGCCGAAGTTGCCCTTTTTAACAACAAATGATTGTTTACACTCTTTTTTGGACAGATTCCAAGAAACGATGTCGTCAGCCCAGATTCCTGAGACACAGTGGGTAGCTCGTCTAAGAGATCTGCTAACCGGAACAGTGTTAAACACGTTCACTAATTTACCGTTGGAAGACCGTGCATCATTCGAGACATTGCGTCAGAAATTATTGGCTTCCCAAAATTTGACAGAGGAAAACTATCGTCAGAAATTCAAAAACATAATGCCTTCCTCTGAAAAAAGTTTTGGTGATTTTGTTGCCAATGTTAAGACCTTGTTTTCTAGGTGGACGACTCTGGCGCAGGTCGGTAATTCTTATGATCGTCTAGCAGACCTGATGATTAGGGATAAGATTCTGTCCTGTTGTAGCACAGGATTGTTTGCTTTCTTCCAAGAAAGAAAACCGCCTTCTATTGAGGAAATGGTAAAACTGGGTGAGCAATATATGAGTGCTCATCCTGGCAAGTCATTGCAAAAGGAAAGTTACACAGAACCTATTCCTGCCGCATCTAGCATGCGCGTGAACCGCTCACATTATTCACAAAATAATGTTGCTCAGAAACCTAACACTTTTGACAGAGCAGGTCACTTTAGAAGCCACAGCTATGATCGTTCCAGACGACCAGATAGAGCCTTTCAGAAGACAGAACAGTCACATAGGTACTTTAGCCGGCCTATAGGTTGTCAGTACTGTTCTTCCTGGCGTCACCGATCAGACCAGTGTCAAAACAAAGGTTATAGACAAAATGATTATGAATCTCCGACACAAGACAGGAGGAGGCACTACGATAACAACCTCAAATGCTTTGTGTGTGGGGGGAATCACCTAAAAAAAATCTGTCCTAGAGTTACACCAAGACAGGGCAATGCAGTTCAGGTAGAGGACATAACACATGCCAGCCACAGTGATACAGTACAAGTCAGAGTTCGACCTGACATCGTGTATCCTGCTTTGTCCGCCATGCCTACAGAATGTGGATTACCTCTCCATTTTGGGTACATTGGCAAGGTTAGATCTACAGTTTTGAGGGACACGGGTGCGAATGTTATCGGCGTGGCAAAATACTTAGTTCCTTCATCTGCATATACAGGAAGGTATGCCAAATGCCGCACATTCGGTGGAAATCTTGAAAAATATCCACTTGCGATTGTGAAAATTAGATGTCCCCATTTTACCGGAGTTGCAGAGGTATGTGTTGTAAACTGAGGTTCACCAGATATCATTCTTGGTACAGTTCCAGGTGTGCGAGCTTGCACAACAGAAGATATAAAGAAGTGGAACAATGACAATGACACAGTGGCCAATGCTGTTACACGAGCACAGCAGAAACACATAGACAGAGATAGGCACCTTTTAAGGCCCAGATAGCATTTCATGAGCTATCATTTTTGGGTCTAAGAACTTCTACGCTAAATTTATTCCCTATTATTCCTCTATAACATCTGTGTTGTCTGAGTTGACAAGAAAGACGATGCCTCGAGAGGTGTTTTGGGATGAATCCTGCGCACAAGCACTCAGCCAGATTCAAAGAACATTTAACAATAAACCATTTCTGAGATTGCCTAATCTATCACTTGATTTTTATGTTTCCTCAGATGCTTCAAATGTCGCACTGGGAGCAGTAATTTCCCAAATGTACGATGGGACTTTACATCCTTGCCTCTATGCAAGTCGCAAATTGTCCGACACTGAAACACGCTATAGTGTCGGAGAGAGAGAAGCACTGGGAATTTACTGGTCCATCGCTAAATTCTCCAGGTACCTAATAGGGAGAACGTTTTATGTAATTACAGACCACAAGTCACTTGCTGTTTTGAACACAGGGTCTGTAACAAATGCCCGTATTCTTCGTTGGACATTGTTTCTTCAGACTTTTAACTATACCATCATCTACCGGAGTGGTAAGGAGAACGTACTTGCTGACTATTTGTCCAGATTTCCTTGTACATCATGAGACAATCAGTTCCTTTTCACATTGGAATTTTTATACCTCACTACACTGCAATGGATGCTTATATATTGGTATCAACATACTTTATCCAGATATGTATATTTCAAGGACATACCTATGAGAAGTGTTTAGTTAGTTAATTTCTCAAGTGTTTTGGACAGATGATTCCATTTATTGGGATTGACAGTAATTATGATATGTGGATTTAGCTTATGAGTTATTAGTGAACCAGTTATGATATTATATTGTATTTCTTGTTGTTATTTCATGTCCTTTAACAAAAGTTATCATCATTTTATTTACATGCATTCTTTTTATAACAAAAGTTATCATCATTTCGTTTACATGCATTCTCACTTAACTACATGTTGATTTCACTAGATATAGTCCAATATAAGTTGTCTAGACGACTACAACAGAGTTAAAATTATGCAACTGAAAACATAGATTTTCAGTTTGTGAGAGGGGGGGGGGGATAAGCTGTTGTAATCTTATTGTCCAAAGAGTTAAAGTTTCTTCTAGTTTCTTCTAGTGGTCACAGCGCAGGTGAAAGGTTCACACAGCGGCCACCGGTCGGGTCTGTTACCTGGGATACCAGCTAATTGAATGCTGGGCGATTAACACAAAGGCTCCTGCAGAACACAAAGGATTCGGCAGTCAAGATATTTCCCTTGTTCGAAGCAGACGTTCCCTCTTTGTGAGGTTTTATTTAATTAACCGTACTTACACGGGAGACAGTTTAATGTCTATTTATTTATTATAATGGCAGGAGTCCATTGAGAAAAGAGTGTAATTCTTTTATATTCTCAGAGTAGATAATAGGGAGTTATTATCGTACGTTTTATTGAATAATCATCATCATCTTGTGACGTGTAACTTTAATGCCATTAAAGTTTATGTGGCCTGTCACAAGCGTTATTGTTGACTTGTAAAGATAGCAACTGTGTTAGATGATGCTGGGCCAAATGGGCCAGTTATAGTATGCAGGACTACACTGTAGCACATCCATCAAGGAGATATCCAGCGGAGTACTAGAATAGGCACCCTAGGCCTAAATACTTGGTTCTTGAAATTACAGTGTACTACAACAAAGTGTACAACAAATTAAGTGTACAACAAGGTGTTCATTCACTTCTGGGCTTAGGACTAGTTCCTGAATCTGAGTTTTGCGCTCAGACCTGTTTTACAGAAATGGTATATTTATTTGCAGACTGCTGGCTACCGGCTCTCTGGCAAATACACTTTGACTTTTAATAAATAAGTGAAGATCAAAATCTGTTCTTGAATTTAAAGAAAACGAAAATAATGTCCACAGATAAAACTGGCTGTCACCCAAAAATAACAATAAATAATGAAGGAATTGAAAATGCACAAACTTTGAAAATCTAGGATCTATAATAAACAGCAATGGAGACGGTTCAACAGAAATTAAAAGGAGGATGGCCTTGGCAATGCAAAGATTGAACAGCCTTAAAAGCCTATGGTTAAGCACCAGCAAGGAGATACAAATTAGAATTTTGAGAGCATGCATCTTCCCTGTGGCTACATACGGCAGTGAGTAGTGGACTATCTCTCAGTCCTTAAGAAAGAGAATAGGGGCTTTTGAGTTAAAATGCTATAGAAAGATTCTCAGAATATCTTGGACAAAGAAGAGGAGAAATATTGACATCTTAAAAGATCTGAACATCAAGGAAGATTGGCTAATAAACAGCATCCTTTCTCTGAAGCTGAAATATTTTGGTCATATCAAGCGCCACAACGGATTGGACAAAACTATAGCAGAAGGCATGATAGCAGGAAGGAGGGGCAGGGGCCGACCGACACGAAGATGGGCACAGGATATAAGTGACTCCTTGAGTATGAAAGTATATAAGGCAGGAGAACTGGCGAGAGATCGAGTTTCTTTTAGGCAGATTGTGATGAGAGCGACGTTCTGCAAAGGACCTGCTACATGATGATGATGGTACTGTATGAGCTAATGCAACCAATCAGGATAAACAAACTCACATACATACATACAGACAGACAGACAGACAGACAGACAGACAGACAGACAGACAGACAGACAGACAGACAGACAGACAGACAGACAGACAGACGGACGGACGGACGGACGGACGGACGGACGGACGGACGGACGGACGGACGGACGGACGGACGGACGGACAGACAGACAGACAGACAGACAGACAGACAGACAGACAGACAGACAGACAGACAGACAGACAGACAGACAGACAGACAGACAGACAGACAGACAGACAGACAGACATTCATTGGCACCTTTCCGTCTTTCCAGACAATAGTGCTATATTGCGCTATGAGGAGGCATGGAACTCACAGCCCATAGCGACGGCGAGTCCGCCTGCGTTAAAAAAAAATCTTCCTTTGTTGTAGCATGGGATTTCAGGACCATTGTTGTTTAGTCTGTTTTTTCTCATACGTTCAGTTCTTATCCTTTCTGCAATAATTTCTTCATTCATTTTCAGTTTCTTCCTGATGCGCCCTCTCTTTAGAATACTTTTCATGGCCTTTGGTTCCACGAGTCCACCTCAATACATGTATCATTCATGTCCTGTTTGCACACATCTTCATATCTTAGTAGAGGTCTTTCCTCGACATCTTTTACCCATCTTTAATTCACCATAGAGGATGCCCTTTGGGACTCTGCCATCCCCCAATCTTCAGGTATGCCCAGCCACCTTAGCTTTCGTAGACGAAACATTGAGAAAACTTTTGTAATACCTGCTCCTTCCAATGCCTTAGTGTTTCTAATCTTATCCTGCCACTTAGTGCAATGGATTCTTCTTAGGTATCGCATGTGAAAGCTATTTAGCCGTTTCTCCTGATGTGAATAGGTTGACAAATATTCACTGCCACAAAGCAGAGTGCTGAGCACACAAGCCTGGCAGACAATAGTTTTTGTTTTAATGGTGACCTGTCTGTTCGTCCATAGTTTAAAAAAAAAAAATACCTGCTCATTGTTGTTGCTGCCTTACCTATCATGATGTTGGTTTCTCAGCCCAGCGATAGTTTGTTATTCACTGTGGATCCCAGATGGCTAAAATGGTCGACTGTCTCCAGCTCTTTACTATCGATGTAGACTGTAGGTCTATCGTTGCACCATAACCTTTGTCTTCTTTTTGTTGATTGTTAGTCTAATGCTGATAGCAAACATTTCAGCTCCTCTTCTGAGTGGGTGGCAAACAGCAGTTTTCTGATAAGTACCTTTCTTATACTGGTTTCGACCTTCAGCCTTCGAGCACTGTAAAGGCTGCCGTGAGATTAAGAATGGATAAATATGTTACCCTCCTGATATCGAAACGCATGTTTCAAAAGAAGTGAGAGGTATAATTCAAAGAGAGTAGGAGCAAGTTCACATCCCTGCTTTACTCCCTTGTTGATTGCAGACTCTTCCGATGTTACACCATCAAAGTTGATTGTACCTTTCATACCTGAGTGGAACGACGCAATAATGCTCAGTAGGGTAGGTGGACACCCAATCTCTGATGTGTAGGAACGTATGAACTTGGAATTAAGTGTGGATTGACAAGGAAGGCGTACAGGAGAACGAGTATAAACAGCGTGCTACAGATTAGTTAGCATCTATACCTCAAACATCCTCACCTTAAGACATTAGCTACAGGAAACGGAGTATCTACGGGTATGCCCGGCGTGCTATGATCTTAAAACATAATTAGAAAAGGAAAAAAAGATATGTGTCCCAGTTATAACTCAGCTGGATTTATTGGGATATCGTTACTGCAGGGAACGAAACTCCGACTCAACAAGAGCCTCATTTTGCCAGTTCTTTTTTGAGCATAATTAGGGAGTTATGACCAGAAAGGATGCGCACAAGCTATCCAGCTTCCACCACACATGTCTACGTAGAGTTATTACAATTTTCTGGCCAGATAAAATCTCAAACGCTAAACTTCTTCAAGTCGCAAACCAAGAAACTCTAGACACTATGATAACCAAGAGAAGAAGGAAATGGCTTGGCCACGTTATGACGATGGATCCTCATATATCTGCCAAAACAGCTCTCACTTGAACACCAGAGGGAAAGAGAAAAAAGAAGCGCCCAAAAACAACATGCAGACGAACGATGGAAAGTGAACTGAGGGCTGCATCTCTGACATGGAAAACTGCACTGAAGATTGCCCATGATAGGAAGTCACGGAAAGTCCTTTTCGTAGCCTCATGTGCCACTAGGCGTAAAAAAAAGAACTGATGATGATGGAACCCAAACAGGACAGCAGGTTACCTTGTCTTTTAGCTACTGCACACGCTCCTGGTATAACTATTGTAAACGATTGAACATTATTTTTGGGATATGCACTTGCCAAAATCGCATCGAATGGTGTCGCATCGAGCATAAAAGTTATGGTTTCGCACGACCATGCAAATCAAAGTTTATATTTTGAAAGCATGCATCTTTCCTTTAGCATCATACGGGTGTGACTTTTTGAACTTCCACAATCATTTAGGAAGAAAATGTGGGCTTGTAGTTTAAATTGTATAAAAACATTCTTACAAAACCAAGGAGAAAAGCTTGAAGGTGGGGGCTATTGTCCATTTATGTAAAAAAAAAAAAAAAAAAAACTTGACCACGCTAAGCCTACTGCGAGCAGTATCGGTTATAATTGTGGTCTGGTTTCTTTGTACCAGTTATGTTGGCTAAGAAATTTAAACTGCACCAAAACTAAAGAAAACTGCCTCATGAACAGCATCTAGTCTCGGAAACTGAATTACTTTAATCATTTCAGACCTCAGGGTGGATGGAGAGGGCACTAGCGGAGGGCATAGTATCAGATAAAGGGGATAAGTTCTCACAGACAGGATGATGAGCACTTGGCATAAAAGACATAAAAGACACGTGCATGAAGGTGGCGAGCTGGCGGGGGACCAAGTTTCAGAGACGTAAAGTGCCACCATTCGAATGAGAATTCCCAGAACCCCCCCGCTCCACAGTTAGGTTATATTAGCGTACTTGACGACAACCGGCATAAGGTCTTAAAATGACAAAGAATTTCGTCTCGTGTTACGTTTCCGCTAATACGTGTTTCGCCCTTTTCAGGACGATTTTTTTTTTATTTGAAGCCCCACCCTGGCTTTTGCCAGGGGCCGCAATATAGGCAGGCCATAAATATGGCCAATTATCTGAACGCGGTTTCTGGGACCTCTCCACGGCGATCCTCGTCCACATAGTGGCACTTTGTGTCATCGGGTGTTTATCGCTTGCGTGATGTCCTAGTGGGGTAGAAAGTCAGTCAGTCAGTCTCATGTTAGCACGGTTGCAGACAAGTTTCTGTGTGCCGTTCAACCCCACGAGCACCGTACAATGAGCCACCAACACCCGGTGACCAAAAAAAAAAAAAAAAGCCACCAGGAGGATCACTTGGGTACAAATCCCAGAAACCCAGTTTAACCGTTAGGTTATATTAGGGTCCCCGAAAACAGCCGCAGTACCCTTGAAACCACACGGTGTCCCAAAGTCGTATGCAAATTTGTTGTTGTTTTAAAGACTATGCTGCTATTGTCATCAAACCGGGCTAACGATGCGTTAAAGCAGTGATTCCCAAACTGTGTGTCGCGGCGCATGGGAACCGAGACCTCGTCACAAGGACGACGAGAAATATTCGAAGATACACGTTTTTTTTTTTTTTTACATAAGAGTAATCATTCTTCCACTTAGGTTAGGGTACCGTGGAAAAATTGTAATTGAAAAAAGGTGCCGCGACTAAGAAAAGTTTGAAAAACACTGATATGGCAATAGTATAGTTTCCAAAGCAAACTGTTCATGGATTTGAGTACGACCCCACGCGAGCATTAAAATCACCAAGCATGTAGACAGACATACTGTCAGATATACGAATTACTTTTACTGCATTATCTAGTTCCGCATCAAAAAAGTCCTTTGCATCCACTGTTCTGCCACCGTCACCGGGTTGCGTGGTCTGGAGGTATAGAGTCCGCCTCGAGTGCTAGTAGTCCCGGGTTCAGGCCCCAGTGAGGGCTGGGATTTTTTTCTGTTCACATGGGCGTCTAGTAATTTCCCCTGGCCTCTGGGCAGTGAGATCGGACGCCCGTGTATATTGTTACGCACGTAAAAAATCCCTTAACAGTTCGAAGTTGCTTAACGGCACTCCCCGGGCCAAATTTGGAGTTAAAATATACCCAAAATTTTTAAGGATTCTCCCCGGTGCTACGGAGCCATGTCGGACTCAGACTTGATTAGAAGTAGAAAGGAGCACTTGAGGGTTAATACATGTGTGCCACGATGTTGATCCGTTGTTCAAAATTCCATCGTCAGAGGCATCAATGACGAACTCGTCTACTCTAATTTACAAGGACTCTATCTGTCCGCATGTCGGAGCTTCCTCTCCTAGACCAGCCACCAACCAAGGTGCCAACTAGGCACCCCCTGACCATGTTCATAGTGCACTTGTATCCATGGCGAGGCGCAGATGCCGTCTGGAGGTGACAGGTTCAATTCCCGGCACGGTAACTATAGCTTTCGATTTTTATGTTGTCTAGTGTGTTCTTCTATCTTTCTACTTCTTTCTTTGAGTGCCGATCAATACACTTTCTGTTACTTGATTAATTCATAATATTTACCGGCCTCAAAAATTCCCCCTCTGTTTATTCACTAGTTATGCGTATGTGTCTTGACAATGTGTGCTTTGGTTCTGAATGTTCTATTCCCATGCTCTGTGACTTCTGACAACCTATAAGTTATACAAGTAACGCCCCATCGCCATCTCTTAGGTAAAAAAAAAAAAAAAATCATAGAACCAACCTAACTAGGGGAAAAATAACCCATAGGTTAAAAAAGTGGAACACATGACGAAATTGACAACTTTGTGTGATTATTTTAGGAAATATATAACTAGCGCCTAAGTGGCGGCGTATACAAACATCTGTGCTAGAAGATAACATAGTGCAGTAAATGGAACTACTGTTTATGTACCAGTGAGCAGCAACAAAAGAAGGATCTGAAGCGGAGAGCGTGGGAATAGACTGCCATAATCGAATATGGGAACATAGAAGGACAAGCGCTATAGAATGAGAATGGCTCCCAGAGGCAGGGAGGGGTGGGAATAGAAATAATGCATATAATCTACTTATAACATTAATATGAATATAACTTCCTGTGTAGCTGCTGCTCCCCCCCCCCCCACCCTAATTTTCCGTCTCTATCACTACTAATATTTGCATTACCCCTTCCTTACATTATTACCGCCCAATTTTCTCGTCTGCTCCCTTTTCCACTTTTAAATGGCAGGAATATAATAAACAGCAAAATATGCTACAAAATCATTTACGTCCTTTTTCGGATGAAATTTTTCTTTATTTGAAGCCCTACTCTGGCTTTTGCCAGGGGCCGCAGTATAGGCAGGCCATAAATATGGCCAATTGTCTGAACGCGGTTTCTGGGACCTCTCCACGGCGATCCTCATCCACATGGTGGCATTGTGTCATCGGGTGTTTATCGCTTGTGTGATGTCCTAGTTGGGTAGAAAGTCAGTCAGTCAATAAACAGCAAAATATCATTAACACGAATTCTAAGGGATCGAAAAATTAGGCGTTCTTGTTAAAAAAAACCGTCTTAACCGGGGACTATTAGATCTATTATGAATAATACATTCTTGCTAGGACTAAACTTTTGTTAATGTTAACAGTGTTCATCCTAAGTCTTTTCGCGTTAACCAGATTTCACTTTTAATAAACATTTTAATGTTATTAGTAAAGTATTATCTAGCCCTGGGGGACGGGGGCCGTGGCGAAGTGGTCAAGCCGTTTGCCTTGCGCTCTGAAGGTCGTGGGTTTTTATGGAGATCCACGGGGATCGTCGCCGGAGCTACATAGTTTGTGCTCGGCAGGCGGCTAGCTGTTCTCCAGAGAGAGAGAGAGAGAGAGAGAGAGAGAGAGAGAGAGAGAGAGAGAGAGAGACCGACCCATATGGGATTAATCCCGGTGCAATGAAATCGATCCTCACGACTTTTAACTTTATCTTCTGAAGCATATTCAAGGGGTCTGAAACGATTATTGCATATACGCACGTACGCGTGTGTGTAGTATTTGTAATTAAATATATAAAAATAACCACTGAAGCGAAGCCACAATACTGATATTTAATTAATGATAAACATTTTACAAACATGAGAAGAGCAGCATTTACGCCACATAAATCACCACAATGAATGGCCAGGGCGTTGCTTGGTTTACCTTTCACACGACTAGAGTCTCTGGCCAAGCCACTAGAAAGTTCCAAGATTTGCTTCCCGTTGTTTTGTAGCTTCCTCGGGAAACGGTCGCTGATACCCACGGCGGAGAAAGGTTGGTTCGTGTTGTTGATGCTGGACAATAAACAGTTGTTACAGTTATTGAATTAGTGGTGTTTGAAAGTCATCGGTCTGTGAGCATTGCAAGTGAACCTGGAATTGGTTTTGAACAGTTAGTTGAGTAAGACTAAGGACTTGATGCAGATTGGAGATCATCCATACCAGTCATGATGACAGAAATTAAATTTAAAGACCGTTTCGTTTCGCTTGTTTGTACTTTGTCATTTCATGACTTTCACAACCAAAAGTACAGTAAAGTAAAGCAACCTTCATGGAATCAAAATCGTTGTGGATTGAAACAGAAAAAGCCTGAAACTAAGCAATTACATATTTCTTGTCACAATATATATATTTTTTACTAGTGACTAGTCACTATACGTGTTGTAAAGTGAAAGTGAAACTTGGACTGGACCTAAATCCTAATTTCTTTTTAACAATTACAAATCAAATCAGTTTATTGAAAAGCACATTTGCGCATTTTGAGTGAGTGATTAACTTTTAACTATAAATAAAAGGACACTGTTGCGAATACCAGTCCTAAATTATTTACTGTGAAAAACATTCCTGTGAGAGCCTCAAGAGGATATGGATATGTAGTAAAAACATTTAGGCCATCATCATCAGTTTCCACTTCTGCCATTATTGCTCAATGGATAGCAACAATGATTAGACGCTAAGCTAAGCACTGTGGGGAGGAAGTTTTCATTCTATTCAGGCATCATGGGCAGGAATTTATTTTGATCCATTGTTCACATTACCCCGTGACTCGTCTTGTGGGTTGATGAAAAAAAAGAATAGCTCCACTGCCACCTAAAAGCCACAAATTAGGACTTTGCTGAAATTAAATGTGTTGGGGCAAAAGGCGCAGATATTGCAGCCTAGCTGTAAACCACAACACAATAGCCCTTTTAAGGGCTAAAAAATATCACCCTGTGGGAAATCGAACACCGGTCACCCCCATGACTGTCGGAATACTTACAACTGTACTACTGAATACTCATGAGTTTGGTTGAAATAAAATTATATAATAACGCAAAGCATAGCTCGTAATGTTCCTATTCCACATTTTAAAACTATATGACCTCTTGAGACCCTCGATGGGATTTTTTTTAATAGTGAATAATTTAATACTAATATTTTGAAGAGTGCCAATAAAAGAATGGGCTACCCTCCGAATTACGGACCTAAATTATCGAGGCGGAAAATATACCCTAACAGGACCTCAGTCACGTGTCAATTACAAACTTCCATCGTCTTAAATTGCGCACTTCCGCCACTGCCGAGAGTATCCCCAAACTCTGCTCACGTGGCGTGGATTGGGGCTAAACTAGATGGCTGGGATTCACAGGCAGCAGCTACCGCATCTCCTGCAGCTTCCTTCATTTTATTTGTGTGTGAGTCCCAGCCATCTAGTTTAGTCCCAACCCACATCGCATTAGCGGCTGACGGAAGTTTGCATTTCGGCGGTGCGCAATTTAAGTCGCCGGAAGTTCACAATTGACACGTGACTGAGGCCCTGTTAGGGTATATTTTCAGCCTCGATAATTTGGGACCGTTATTCAGAGGATAGCCATAAAATTTTGTAGAGAAAAACAATTGATTGGTTTTGTAATTTATAATTTATATTTATTTTATATTCACAATTGTTTACTGTTATTGCATTATGAATTAATATTATAAATAAATAAATAATACAAGTATAGTTTAGGAAGGATTCGGCACATCTTCAAATGGCGACCGTCGGGGGAGGCAATCTGTTGTAACTTGACATTAATTTAACTATCGACCGTAGGGTACTTAATCCATTCTTTGCATAAGTTCACATAACAACATTCTTTCACATTAAATAGTGTTTGGGGCTAGAGTTAGGGCTAAACTTAAGCTGAAGCAATATTAAATATTACAGAAGATCATTATATGAAAGTACACAAACAATGGATTGTCTCCCTTATGGTCGTCGTAACAAATAGGAGATTGTGTCCCTCTAGGGTTGCCATTCGAAGGCGTCCCTCTAGGGTCGCCATTCGAAGGAGTGCCAAGGATTCTTTTCACGCCGGTGGTGCACTGGACATAGTGCTAGACGTTTTTATAGACCTAGTTACCTGATGCATGATGTAATCAACACCACACCAGCTGGCCATACTTCTTAGGACTTTCCCTTTGCACCCATTAAGGACTGGACTGACTTTGGAGTTCCTAGGTGAATTACTAAAAAAAATGGCTTGGGGGGGGGGGTGGAGGGGTCAGCTGCCATTCAGAAAACATATATCGCCGAAGTTATTTTTTATAATACTGAGAAATGACAATGTAGACGGTATGTTTAAAGGAACAGATCTGTTTAAACAAGTTTTATACAGCAGGAGGGACTTGAGAAGCAGGCCGTTAGCAAAAGAGAACTTCAAAATTGATGCCACTATCAACACGACTATCTTCCTCGTCTAAATTCTACCAGTTGACTCCTTGAGGTAGCAGAAAACGGACACGCGTGAAAGACAAACATACAAAGAAAAGAGTTTTGTGACATTGACACTTTCAAGTCTATTTTGTGATAATAATTTTGTGTTAACATCATGTCTGTGGTTTTTTAAATTGTGTATAATTTAATGTAGAAAGTAAACACAAGAGACAGTTCTGGGGCCTTCAACAGAAATGTAGCCAAATAGAATATGGATGAGCAAAGATCTGGGCACTAGATTTTTGCTCCATTTGTAGACTGGAAGGATGTGGTTTCGTCGCCCAGCTTCTGAGTTGAGTGCATGGCGTGACACTGTGAGCTGCGTTTGTTTTTCGTTGGCACAGGAGCGGAGCAACTGTGGGGTGACCCGTTTGCTATGAAGCTGAAACTATGATTACCAGGAGGTCTTGGCAGTGCCATTTCTAGGAGTTTACTTGTCCGCCCAAAGGTTTAGGGTTTGAATCTGCATTAAGACACTTTTTGGGGGTGTTGTAATTATTATACTTCTTAGCATTCACCAACTGTAAACTCCAGTGGAAAGTTCTGATTGTTTGTCCACTTCTGGACTTCAGTCTTTTCCAGAACTTGAGTTTTGCCTGCAAATCCATTTTACAAATGTGGCTTATTTTTATGCAAACTGTTGGTTCATTGCCACTCAGGCAGATGCACACCCCTAATTAGTTGACTGTCATGACATGCTTCTTGTTAGAGGAGCAGTGAGTACCCCAACCACCACCTGAGGGGCACTGAAACCTACATAGGGAATTATTTATGACCTAGGATCCCATGTAGACCCACCTTAAAATGGGTATCAGGAAGTGTCCTGGGATGTAAAGTTGGCTGGCATGATGTTGGCCACATCACCTACTGTGGGCCCTTGGTCTATAAAAATGGATCTTGCACTGTGTGTCCGTAACAAAAGTCTCCCATCCTTACTTTGGTCTGCAGGTTACTTTGTTACTGAAGAGGTGCCCTAACATAACTGTTACATGGTTTCTGAGATTTGCTGTTTGTGATTCTCGTCGCTGAGATGTAATCTTATGGAAAGCAAGCTTTTGGGGGAACAGTTACATACCCACCTCTCATTTGGCCAGTGGCACAAGAAGAGCTCTTAAAAAAAATTTAGGAATGCAGGAAAAGTACTTATTTTTGAATTATAAAAAAAAAATAAACACATACAGTCTTTCATTTGATTAATTTGGTTTACTCAACTTAAATTTGTTTCAGACAGCTGGGGTGTGTAGGTCTTACACAACACATTCATCCTCTGCACAATATTGGCTACATTTGTTTGAATATGGAGGAACATCCAACACCAGCTCCAGAATACTGTGCAGATTTGAATCAAAACTCAGCCACTCTTCATGGTGGAAAGGTTGAAATAGTGGGCCCAAATGAAAATGGTGCACTGTCGAATGGTGTTCATGCTGAGGACAGTGAAAACAGGCTCAGCTTGTCTGAGCTTGATCAGCAGAAACAGATTCCTGACAGTTCCGCCGATATGACAACTTCCACTTCACAGGACACAGGATTTGGTTCTGCTTGTGTTAGTGAAGTTTCAAGTCCTGTGGAGACCATTGAAGGGATAGGAGGCCGAGTAGAGAATCTGCCTGCTGAAACTGAAGGGGAAATAAATGATGGTGATGTATTGGGTGATGCAACTGACAATGATGAGAACACACTGAACAGTGAAGCCAGCTTTGAAAATATTGTTGAAACAGCACATACGAAAGATGTCAATAATGACGTTGAAGTATGTGGAGAAGAAATTGACAAAATAGAGGAACCTGTAGGCTTAGAAGTAGAAAATACAAATGTTATAATTGAACATAGTAACAACGAAGAAGAGGATATTGCAGAGAAAGCCAGTGATGAGGCAGAGAATAACCGTGATAAGCCTGTTTCTAATATTGTTAATGAGGATGCAGTAAAAGATGTAGCAGATCATAATGAAGAAACAGAACACAAATTAGTAGATAGTTTGAACGTTGGAAGCACAGATTGTAAAGAGTCTGAAAATGAGAATGTTGATATTACAGCCAGTGATGAAGTGATTGATAGGATCATTGACGATGCAACAAATACACATTTAGAGGCAGAGGAATATAAAGAAATTGTTGTGAACAACGTGGAACAAAGTGAAGTTAATTATAAAAATACAGATGGTGTAGTGGAAGTTGTCAGTGAAAACGGTAAATATCAAACAAGTGAAATTGAGAAGAAAGATGATAACAGTACATTGAAAGAACCAGAAGCGGAAAAAGCATCAAGCAGTGATACAGAAAATGAAAATATTGAAAAAGTAACAGCTGATATAACGAGCAGTATTGAATCCAAAACGGAAGAATATGAAGTTAAATCTGAGGAGACAGCAGTTGAACAAGAACAGCAGCACACAGTAGCGGATGTGTCAGGTGAGGTTGAACAAGCAGCAGGAGGGGAAGACCAGACGGTGAATGATGTCTTATCAGAAGCAGTAGATAACAAAGCTGATGATGCAAACGCTGTAAATGATGAGGACACAGGCGTGATGGATATTCTAGGCAATGGTCTGTTAAAGAAGAAGGTTGGTACTGTTTTAAAAAAAAAATACTTGTTTATGTCGTCCAGAGAATTCTTTTAACTCATTCAGCATTTAACAACACACCCTAAGTTTGTTGGTTGCAACGTCGGTCAGAATCTTGTGGCTTATGTGGTGCGAACGCATTTTGTAATACCAGGTGAGGGTTTCAATCTCAGCTGCAGGCAGTTCGGCAGCAGACTGCCTTGTATTGTTTTTTACAGTGGTATGGCAGGCTACTAAATGTAAAATTGCTAATGACTTTACATTAGGGCAGAACAAGTTGAAAAACCAGTTCCACATGACTGAAAGAACACATATGAATGTTTGACCTTCATAGAAGTGCATTAATTATTATTTTTAATTGATATTATTTGTGAATATTGACTATCTGAGAAAGCTGTTGTGGGCAACAGATGTTAAGTCTGTTATGCTGGCTAAATGATGAAATTATCACAGATTTGCTGTAAACAGATATAATGTAAATACTCTTGTGTGTATTTAAAAAAAAAAAAAAACTTGATTTACAAATAGGAAATTTCTGTATAAGGAAAGTTTTAACTTCAGCATCACGTCATCATGAAATGAATTTTCTTGTGTGAAACCAGTAGTAGTTATATTTATTACGACCAGCGGGCCGATAGGCAGCACAAAAATGTGTTGTCTGTAGTGAAAGATGGCTACAGTGAACCCACTGCTGTCTTTGGGAATCGTACATGGTGCGGCCCCCAGTCTCTTTCACTGTATGGCACTAATGCTGCTGTCCGTATGCCGCGAGCTCAAATGATATAAGTTTTCTGATCATTTTAAAATCAATGTACAGGGTTATTCAAAAGGATCAGTACACTTTCATTCATGTATATTTCATTGAATATACATTACATGTTAATAATATACCTACAAGAGAGAGGAAGGTCTAAGAAGTGTGAACAGTATTTCTGCTAGTATCACTAGGACTTTACTTGTATCACCAGAACTTTCCCTAGTTTATAGTTAAATGAACATTCATAAACACAAATAACACGTTTTCAGCCAAGGAAGAGTATGTGTCTGTGTTTAGTATAAAATAATGTAATATTTTGACTGAATTCTTAGGTTCTTGTTCCTGGCAAAGGAGAGCACACCCGTCCTAACAATGGAGATATTGTGACTGTCAGGGTTGATGGCCTGTTGCCAGATGGGACACATGTCGACACAGGAGAGATAACATTTGCTCTCAACGATGGAGATGTTATTCTAGGTAATCTTGTAGTGATTTTTGATTGTTTTATATTTGTTTACACATTGGTAATTTTAATGCTAAGCTGTTTATTTATTCTTTTAGAAACATACACAGTAGAAGATCAGCATCTAAGTAACTTCAGGTGATAATTTTAGATTTACAAAAAAAGGCAGAAGAGATTCTTCTTTTGCATTCACCCTCATTCTTTATTTAATTTTATCTCTGTGTTGTTCCTCTATGTATCTCTCTTGGAGGGCTGTCTCTTTCTCCCATCCTTTACTTTTTGCGTCTGTTTTCCTCTCTCTCCCTCCCAATACATCCAATTTCAACAAAACCCTAATCAGTTGGCTTTTATGATATGATGTTTCAGTAGTATTGGCTCTATTCTCTCTCAGAATATTTGATGGCCAGAAATGAACACCATACATAAGCTCTGGCCATGCATTCTTCAGTACTACTTTAATTATTGAACATATTGTTTTTGTTGTTGTTGAAAGAGTTGTTAAATCTTCTTGCAATTTGATATCAACAATATGAAGCTAAATGGATGGGAGTTATTACAGTTTTGCTTGTTCCTGTTTGCTGTTCACAGCTTTTGACTTAGCAGTTGCCTTAATGGAGGAGGGTGAGAAATGTGAACTGTTTACAAGTGAAAGATACGCCTACGGATCGCTAGGCAGGTAAGCTGACATGTTCTAAGTTTTTGGCATTTTGGATGAAAAGTATTGATCTCGTCCTCTTGAGCAAGATCTTTTATGGAAAAGAAAGTTAAACGTGATCAAGTTTTGTAGACAAACAATAAGTGTGAAGTAGTTAAGGATGAAATTTGATAGCTAATTAAAGAAAAGAAATCACAATTGTGTATTCTGTTAGGATAGATACCTCTCCAAAACCTGACACCGAATGGTAGAACAGGTCTAGAGAGGAAGAAATTAGGATAGTAAACTATGGCTTATGAAAGGTTGCGGGAAAGGAATTCAATGTGTCAGAGGGAGAGTTTTTTTCTGTGTAAAAGAAAAACATTATGAAATAAAGAATAAAAACAATATAGTTTTCACCAACCAGGCGGCAATACAAAAAAAAAAATCATTTTTACCAGATTAATATTAACAAGGCATTAAGATCACGTCTACGTGACATTAACATTTTACACAACTGTTGAACATCTCTAGATTGGGGTATTGAACCTGCTTTTTTTATTCTAATTTTTTGTGTGGCTTACGTGTTTGTATTGTTTTCATTTCAGTATCTTTTTTTATCAGAGTGTATGAAAGTTAATTTAAAAGCTACTTTCGTTGTGTGGGTTTCTTGGTGGGGGGGGGGGGTGTAAACTTAATGCCCCCGTACAAGCATGTCAAAAAAGTCGACTAATTGTAACAGGGTACATTTTAAAGAGGGTATAGAAGAAGAGGAGGGGACATATAAAAGTAGAGAGAGAGACGAGAAGAAATAATAGTTTAAGGATGTATAAGAGGACAATAGGTTCTCCTGTGTGGAGAGTGTAGTAATAAGTCTACACCCCAAACAATCAGGTAATGGTCAGTGGAGGTATGAAAGAGAGAGATATAGTAAAGTGGTGGTAGTATTAAGACTACAGCAACTAACAATTATAGTACCACTCTTGTACTCAACAAACTAACGATTGAATAAAAGAATAACAACTACTAATTATGTTTATTAAGAAACAGAATTACAAAGTTGTATATCTCATATTACACAACCAAGATTACACTTAAGTTATAAAGAGAATGTCCTCACTCTATAAAACTCAGCAAACCGACAGCAGAATCTACTCAAAAATAAACTAGCAAGTGACGCTAAGAATCTCTTTCATTGCTCTACAAATAATAAGCCAAATAACAACTACAATCTAGCCATCTACTCTATTTTCAAATACTGACCACCATCTAACCATACTGCCAATTTTAGTATAGAGACCATCTATCCTATTTCCCAACCCAGTACAACCATGACAGAAACTGTCATGTCACATAACATCAAGCAATGTTTCGTGCATTATCTGGCAAGTTCCACAACAGAAGTATGGACTCAGCTCCATCGTAAGGACATCATCAGAAAATGGCTCTATTCGCCCACATCTGTCCTTCGTTGGCCGCAGTCTCAGCACAAGTGTCTCCGTCAGGGCTCCCTCGCAGTGTATATACCCCTGATGCTACTTGGTTCAAACTCTCTCCTTTGTACCTGAGTTCATTATCCTTTCTCTTTCCCGCCAAAGATGGTTTTCCAAGCCACTTTGCATAATTGGATGGAAAAACCCCAGGAAATCTTGTGTCGAGTCTTTGTTCGTTGTCCTGCCTCTGTTAATTTATGACTGGGATCCAACCTTAGTTAGCCTCTGCTTTGTGAGCTTTACCTCCACATTAGCCCGCAAGTTTCTAGGTTGTTGACTTTAGATACCCCATGTATAAGTTAATTGACTCTGGTCTAAACTTATCCTTGTATGGCTGTGTCTCACCACGGCCACATAATTAGGGGTGTTTCCTTCAAAGTCTGAGGAAGTGAGGAACTAACAGCATGCTTACAAATAAGACATATGTAAAACAGATATGCACGCAAAACTCAGGTTCTGGAAAAAGACTATAAAGTCCAATAATGGATGAACAAAAGCTTTCTTCCAGATATCACAGCCGATGAATGCAAAGAAGAGGAAGACAAAAAGCTAATTCTTCTTAAAGTCAATGCTGTGCGGCGTTGGGAGTCATGTCTATCCATAACCTTCTGTCTTGTGTACTTTCAGTCAGCTCTGACACAGATGATCCTCCATGTCAGACTGTCCAGCATCTGTTCTCTTGGTCTCCCTGTGAGTCCCTCTGACTCTCCTCCCCTCCAACTATGCTGCTTTTACGGTGTACTCAAGTTTCTCCTTCTCATCACATGACCTAAGAAAGTAGATTGTCTCTTTCTGATGTGGGCAATCAGTTCTGAAAGTTACTTAGGACTTATAAAAGGTTTTGTTCCAGTGGCTTCCTCCTGTGTTTCCTGAAAATAAACCCTAGCAGGATTTTTCAGATTGCGGGTAATAAGCCCTAGTTAAGGATCAGACATCCCATTTGTTCATCGTTAAAACATTGCGCATTTGGATGAGAAACACATATTTAAATACATCAAAATGGTGGCATTACACCATTTTTGTTGCATGTTTTTAGGATGACTACTCAGAATTTGTGAACTTGAATGTGTATATTTTTTGTTTACATGAATAAATCTAGATATTTAACCATGAAAAAAAGGCATTCAATGAAATAAGCCCTAAGACATCTTCTGGACTAAACATCAATATACGACCTGGTCTTGTTTTCGGGGGAACTTGGCAGAAATAGCATCAGCAAAGGGAAACTTCAGAGATCTTTACAGGACCACAGGTTAAAAGAACTTTATTCTTCTCCTCTTCCTTTATGAATGCCAGTTAAAAACATAGGGCATGGGGTGTGTATATTATGCCAGCCCTATGTTTTCAGATGAATTAACACTCGAAGGGGGTGTGATAGCTTTTATGTGCCTAGGAATACCCTGTGATTTTAGGCTGGGTTTACCTAAAAGCCCAGTGAGTGCAAATAATCTGCATCTCAAGAAGGATTCAATCCCATTTCTTCCTTGCCAGGAGGCAGGCAAGCTAGAACTGTGCTACTACGTCTACAAAATTTTAAAATTCTGATAAAATTATTTATGTGGTAATTGAAACATTATAATTTCAGAGATCCGGACATTCCAAAAGATACCTCAATCACATACACTTTGGAGCTAGTCAAAGTTGAGTCCCCTCCTGCAATCACTGAGATGAATTACGATCAAAGGCTGAAATTGGGGTAATAAACTTGCTTCAGTTTCATACAAATACCAAATTCATGAAACACTAGGAAACTATATTCTTGTCATCTCTCTGTTCATCTCTCTCTATTATCTCTGGTTGAATGTGTAGTGGTATTAATTCTTAGCAGACAACCTTTTAATCAATTTACTGAATTCTCTGGTACCTGCATCTGTTATTTTATTATTAGTTATAGTTTTGTTGTGACCTAGTTCTTTTTTGCTTTGGGAATTTTAGCAGACTTTGGAACGACATAAATAAAGAGATTGAATTAAGCAAATGATAACCTTATTTGTATTGAAGAAACTGAACCCACAAGAGATGAAATTACATGCCTATTTATGCCTCAAATGTAGACATAGATAGGGGATAGAAATAACAATAAAAATACGAGAGAAGTTCTTATATCTCTGAAATCTGTGGAATCCAGATTAAAAAAAAAAAAAGGCAAGGTGTTCCTCTGCAGTAATCTGTGGAATCCAGATTAAAAAAAAAAAAAGGCAAGGTGTGTCAGCTCTAGATTTGTGCTGGTTGGTCCTGTCATTGCTGGAAATTGAGTCCGAACCATTGTTTTAGTAAGGAATGCATTATTATGTCGCAGCAACACATTGTATAAGAAGAAAAATAATGTCAATGTAATTTAGTTGGCAGCCTCCGTGGCTCAGACGTTGTGAGCCCTGACTCGCAATTCCCAAGTACAATGATCGAAACCCACTGCTGGCTCTGTGGATTTTTATCATAGCATGGGGCATCGCAGGTTGGCACAGCCTAAAATTGGTACCAGGATGTATGTCCGGGGGAAGTAAAGACGGCTGGCTTAATGCTGACCACATTACCCACCTAGTGCCTGTTGGTCTGTAAAAATGTGGGTGCTCTTGCCATATGCCCGATGCGCCTAAAAGGCGGGAAAAGGGATAAAAAAAATTGTAGAATATAATTTAGTTAAATTAGTAGGAGTACTTTATCCTCATCTGTCAGCAGACTCCTTATTGGTCATCTTTTTGTAACATCTTTGCCAAGGGTTAGTGACATCTGTTTTCAGAACATTTTAGTATATCGTATCAGTATCAGTTCTCGTTATGCCTAGTGGCACATGAGGCTTCAGAGAGGACTTTCCATGCTTTCCTGTCCTGTGCAATCTTAAGTGCATGTCAAAGATGCCGCACTCAGGTCACTTTCCTTCGTTCGTCTCCATGTTGTTTTTGGGCACCCCTGTTTTCTCTTTCCCACTGGTGTCCATGTGAGAGCTGTCTTGGCAGGTATATCAGAAGTCATTCTCATAACGTGGCCAAGCCATTTCTATCTTCTCTTGGTAATCATACTGTCTAAATTTTCTTGGTTTGTAGCTTGAAGTAGTTTAGTGTTTGAGATTGTATCTGGCCAGAAAATTTTGATAATTCTACGTAGACGTGTGGTGGAAGGTGGACAGCTTGTGTGCATCCTTTTTGGTCATTCTCCAGCATTCCGCTCCATAAAGAAAAACTGGCAAAATGATGCTTTTGTAGAGTCAGAGTTTTGTTCCTCTGCAGTAATTGTTGGATTTCCAGATTTGCCTCATCCTTCCAAAAGCAGCTCTAGCTTTGTTCAGATGTGACTAAATGTCTTCCTCTGTCCCTACCAGTAGGGACACCACACTGCCAAGATATTTGAAATATTCCACATTTTCAAGTGATTGGTTATTTATGGTCACTGGTTGTTGGTTTGGACTGTTTGTCATGATCTTAGTTTTCTTTGTATTTATTCTCAGTCCCACCATTTCTGCTGTGCAGTTTAGTCTGTTACTTTTCTCTTGTATATGTTCATGTTTATGTGATAGGAGTGCTATATCATCTGCAAAATCAAGGTCCTCAAGCATGGTGAATGGAGTCCATCGTATGCCTCTTAATGTCCTGTCTACTGTGTTCTTTAGTATCCAATCAATCACAAGGTTGAAGAGGAGAGATGACATAACACATCCCTGTCTTACACCCGTCTTTACTGGGAAAGATGTATTGTAATTTTTTATGCTGCAGGAAAAGTCTTTATAGAAGAGAGCAATTATGTTGACTATTTTTTCTGGAATTCCAAAATGTCGTAAAATTTTCCACAGACCGTCTCTATGGACGCTGTCAAAAGCTTTCTCAAAGTCCACAAAATTAATATATATACTTCTCTGCCATTCGTTGCATTGTTCTAAAATGTTACGTATGGCGAAGATGTGCTCAGTTGTTCCTCTGCCCTTTCTGAATCCTGCTTGTTCCACTCGTAGGCATTTATCTACTCCTTTTTCAAGCCGCATTATGATGATTTTACAAAATATTTTGCTTTGTACTGAGAGTAGAGTAATTCCCCTCCAATTATTGCAGACTAAGTCTCCTTTTTTGGGGATTTTGACTATTGTTTCTTCAGTCCAGTCATCAGGCAACACTTTTTTTTCCCAAATACCCTTGAACAATGGTTCTAGAATGCTAGCAGTTGTGTTAGGATCTACTTTGAGAAGTTCTGCTGGCAGTTCGTCTTTGCCTGGTGCTTTGTTGTTCTTTAAAGTGTGGATAGCTGTAAGGATTTCTTGTTTGCTTGGTGGTTCAGTAATAATGTCAATGTCCTGAGAGGCTGGTTGAATATCTGGGGGATTTTCAGGATCAGGTCTGTTCAAGAGGTCGGAGAAGTGTTTAGTCCACTGCATGTCTTGTTTTTGTTCTGTGGTGAGCAGTCTGCCTTGGTTATCTCTGATGGGTATGCTGTGATAATTGTTTCTGTTTCCTCAAATTTGCTGGGTAATTTTGTGTAGGGTCTGTAGATCATGTGCTTTAGCAGCATTTTCTGCTGTTTCTGCAAGATTTTCCATAAATCTTCTCTTGTCAGCTCTGGCACTTTTCTTGGTCATTTTATTTAGTTCGCTATATTCTAACATTAGTTTGTCTTTCTGACGTTCTGATTTAGTGTGATTTATGAGGCTCTTTATTCTTTTTCGATTGGCAATATAGTCCATGGTTTGACTACTTATCCATTCTTTGTGGTGTTGTTTCCTGGTTCCTAATATATTATTGCTAGTTGATTTGTATGTTTCTTTGTAGAATATAATTTAGTTAAATTAGTAGGAGTACTTTATCCTCATCTGTCAGCAGACTCCTTATTGGTCATCTTTTTGTAACATCTTTGCCAAGGGTTAGGGACATCTGTTTTCAGAACATTTTAGTATATAGGTGGTGAAAATAAATAAAAGCACAAGTGTTGCTGTATTGATAGTTTAGTTATCCCTCTAGGCATTTGTCATGGGCTGACAGTCCATGTGTTTGTGTGTGTGGATAAATATAGTGTGAGGTAACAAGTGTAGCACCAGGATAGACCAGACAGGAGTTACTGAACATACAGTGAATAGTGACCGTACTGTAACAAACCAGCAGCAGTAACCTGATGAGTATAACTGCATGGTAAACAGGGAGAACGGACCAAGTGAACGGGACCTTGTGGACACAGAGGGTACAGAACAGATGTGGTCCCACCCTCGTGATCAAAGACAAGCCACTTTAAGGATCCTTTACTATCTTGACCCTCTTTCCCTATATCCATGGTTCAGTCCAGCATCCAGGGTGTGGTGGCCAGCCACCCTCACAGTTCCTGCTACAACTCTGCCACTAAGACCCACCTGGAGGCACCGAAGTTCTACACAGGTATTAACACTGTCTCTCTGGCATGATGCCTCACCTGCGGTGATGGCCCCTGCAGGACAGTGAAGCGCCCTTCTCCGCGCCTCCATACGTATTGGGAGTATAGGGCTAAACCTATATTTTATAGACCTATCAGCACTTGGTGGGTGATGTGGTCAGTATCAAGTCAGCTGCCTTTCCTTCCCAGGACTATACTCAAGGCTAGGTCGACCCCAGGAGCCAAGGTCATTTCTGAAAAAAGTCTGACTTCATCAGGATCCGAACCCACAGCTGCCCGATCGGCAGTGATCAGCTACACCACAGCAATTCCTGAAGGACATTGCTTGTCAATAATATTACTCATATCGCATATCTAACTTCGTCCAGGTATATGGAACACTCCCAATCTAGGAGTATAAATAGAATTCCACACTGACCAATATAACAGAGTAGCCGCTGTTGAGGTAAACTGTCTGAGAAAATGTTGCTTCAACACTCAGTGCTAAGGTACACCTAACTATAGCACACATCTGTCCTGTATCCTCTACATATTTCCTCTTTGCCTCCAAGGTCCCCTACATTTAGTCTGTTTTCCCAGTGTTCTGTCCAGGTACACTCATCATTCTAGTGTCGCTGGTTCATTTATGATATGATCATTATCCATTGTATGTTCAGTAACTCCTCTCTGATCTCTCTTACAGCTGCACTATGTTCACCCACACACACATACGGACTGTCGGCCCATGTCAGCATTGGTTCAAAGTTTTTTAAACACTTAAATGCCTAAAACCTCAAAAGAATGGTCTGTACACACTACCTAGCTCGATAGGTGCATTCTTTTCAGGGCTGTACAATTTGAATATTTAGATTACAACTCAGTCCTCTGAAGGATTGAAGCTTGGGGAATAAATAGAGGATAATTTTGAGGTCATGTTTATTTCTTTCACACAGCGAAGCCAAGCGAGAGCGAGGGAACTATCTGTTTGGTAGAACAGATTACAGTGGTGCTATAAATTCTTACACCAGGTATGTTTATATATGACCTGTTACAACTTTAATAATTGTGTGGTTCAGCAATTATAATAATAGTTTAAAAAAAATTTCACATTCGCAACCTTTGTAAAACAAGGGATGAAGCGCCAGAGATCAAATTAATAACCTGGCTGGTTACCCTATGGTAATTGGTATGGAACCTTTTTTTTCTTGTCCATGCACACTCCATCTGAATATTTTTATGCTTGTCTTTTTGGTTACATTTTGCTGTCAACTTGAAGTTATGAGTTATGAATTGGATTATCTTCACAGGACTCTGGACACATCCATTCATGTGCTCAGATTCCCCTTTTGCATACATTTGTGCATTCTTGAGCACACACTATCTTGCTTTGTTAGTGAAATGCTCAGCTCAGATTCAGTATCAGACCACAGCAGTAGTAAGTACAGGTACTACAGTTGTCTAAGGGGATGTGTCTCATTAAAATGATTATACATCTATCAATCTTTCACCACTTCCTCTGTTACTACTTCAGGTGTCAAGGGAGATAAAGGTTATGGTTTCCGCTCTTCTGCTCATCTTGAACTGTACATCTTGTTACTGTTGTTGAGTTTCTCTGATGTGATCTGTCCATGATGTTTTTGGTCTGCCTCAGGACTCTCTCTCTCTCTCTCTCTCTCTCTCTCTCTCTCTCTCTCTCTCTCTCTCTCTCTCTCTCTCTCTCTCCCTCTCACACACACACACACACACACACACACTCACTCACTGGTACATGCCTTATAGGGTACAACAATCAAAAGGTATTCTCTGAGTGAGCAAACAATTTTAATTTTGTCTTTGTGTGTCTTTGGTAAGGGTTCTATGCTTTTCTTATGGCTTGGCTTACTTTGCGGACAAAAAAGTGTCACGTTCAGCCAGCATATCCAAAAGAGGGAGCTTTTGGTTATAATTGTGTGTAGGTTATTCGGCCATATAAAATGGCTTAGCCTTGCTCGCCATCAAGTAGCCCTGAAAAAGATTCTTGCAGTGTTGATGCAGCCAAAGGAGACAGACCCAAATACTGTCCTGACTGGCAACATGGTCGCCTACGGGCCAGCCAGTCTGCGGCTCAGGTGACCTCATTGCTCTGAATATATCTGACCGAGCTTTGTTGATTTTACAGTGAGTTAATAATTATTTTTGACATGTCTGCCTAATTTTGTCTTGTTTGAACCAGGGCTGTCAAGTTGCTGGATAACCCAGAGCTCAATGAAGGGATTGATGAGAGTTGCCGCTCTGTTCTTACCGAGTCATGGGTCAAGTGTTATAACAATTTAGCAGCATGCCAGTTGAAGGTCAGTGAATGTTTTACAGATAAATGTTCAGGAAAACAACAAATCTACTACTGTGTGTTACCACCTTACTGTAGCTGATCACATCACCAACCAAGTGCCGATTCGTCTATAAAATGAAGGTCTAACCCTGTATGCCCAATATGCCTGAAGGCGTAGAAGGGGTCCTTAATATTTTTTTTTTGGATAACCCTACTCAGGCAGAGGATTGTGTGTTTTAATGACCTTGTAAACATGCCAGCAGTGGCCCTCTGTTATGAAGGTCATCAAGGCCAGACCTACCTGTAGCTAGGAATCATATTAACTCTTTAAGGCCCAAACTACGATGTGAACGTTGTTTGAGAAGTTCCGTTTTGCCCAAACAACGGTGTCATCGTCAATCGTGTATCCCTTACATTTTGCTTCGCACACTGCTTTGTACTAGTTTCTAATGTTTGGAGGTACGATTAAACTATTCAGGGAAAGTCACTCTTTTGGTATCCTTTTAGTTTCATTTCCTGGACTAAACCACACTTGGATAATTTGAGAGAAAAAACAGCGAAATTTTTTTCAGCAGTTTATTTCCTAAGTTCGTTTTTGAGTGCCATGAATACCAATGTTCCAACAACAAGTACAGGTCGCAGAATGCGTCTTTCTGCAGCCGAAGCTCTGAAATTGTTTTAGTCAGATGTTTTTAATTGTGATAATGATAATAAAAATTTAGATTTTTTCAGAAAGTTATTCGGACAGTGAATTTTCACCAATAAAGTTGAGCGATCAGCTGTTCGGAATCTAGCGATTCTGATGAGTTTTTTTACACAGACAATGTCCCATACTACCGTATTTATGGTGTAAGAGAAGGAAAGTGCTCTAAACAAAGAGACAGTATACTATACTATGGCTAAGTTACATTGAAATCATCGCAGCTAGTCTGTAAATAACTGTCCAAAGTAAATAGTAAACAGGTGTGTGTAATGGCTCATTTTTCTGCCATTTTTTCTCTGAAATTTTGCTTAGCACTCGGTGAGAACTAAGAGCCCCTGAGTGCTAAACTAACCCAGAAAGTTATCATAACTTTGGAATCTGTTAGGAAATTGAACAAACTTTGAAATTTTGTTCTCAAATTTGGATATTTACTACTCTTGTGGCTGCAAAACCATGGTAAGTGAAGAATTTTTGTGTGAAATGTTGTCCTTGTGAAATTAACACCTGCTGAATTCTTCTTTCCCACTAACTATAACAAAATTAAACAAACACTTATCATCAGGTTCAAAATATACATTCATTTTTCTTTTAAATAGTATATACTTTTATAGGGATTAGAAGTATATTACAATCTCTATAGCCTTTTTTGTACACCCACCCTCCTGCTATTTTTGTAAAGGGAAATTAATGTGTGCCAAGTTTGTCAAAATTCATGGCCCTGAAAGAGTTAAGAAAGACAAAAAAAAGAATTATGTGTTTAATACATGCACTTAGAAAAGTCAGGAACTAAGAAAGGCAAATCTGATGGAACTGCTTGTCAAAATCGTGCAAGTATTTAAAACTGAATGAAAGGTAGATCAGCGAGCTTCGCAATGTAACAAACACAAACAAAAAGAGAACGTTGCGGCTACAGAGCCTTTATCTGCACATATATATAATCAAACAAAACTGCACAAATCAAACACTTGAGAAATGTTGTGAAAAGTGCAGCGTAAATCTCTTCTGTGATGTTATGATGACCAACACCACAGATAACACACACAAAAAAACACATAGTGATGCTTTATAAATAACCAATACACAACAATCTTTCACAATCAGATAGACGTAGTCAGCATTCTTTGACTCTGTCCTTAAAAAATGAGCTGGGGATATTTCAACTGTTTGAACTGAAGGAAATGGTAGGAAATGCCGGTGAACTGAGGGGTGGTGACTCAAGTTTCTAGCAGATTACTTACTTACTTGATACACAGCTGTACTGCTGTGTCTCTGTGTGAGTTTCATGGCCCTTTTTTGGTGGAAAAAAGAATGAGTGTATTGCCCTCCTATCAAGCATTTCATAAAAGTGTTTTTCCTATGAAATTGAGAGTTCAATGCCTGAGAGGTGAGGAACCAACAGTTGTGTATACAAGCAAGCCAGGTCTGTAAAATGGATTTACATGGAAAACTCATGTTCTGAAACAAGACCAGAGTTCATTGGATTTGGATGAAAAACCAGAACTTTCAACTAGAATTTACAACTGTTGAACAGAAAAGAAAAAAATGTACTGCTGCAGTAAATTGACCCACTCATTAAATGAATATTTCTTTTAGAAAAAGTAAAGATGGACTAGATTTATTTGAGACAAAAGTAAAGATGGACTACTTTCTCTGAGGAAGTAAAGTTGGACTAGATTTCTGTGATAAAGTGAAAATGGACTAGATTTATCTGGGAAAAATCAGGGGTGGCAAAACATGATGCTAGCCATGTCTTCATTTGTGTTTAGTTTGATTGTGATCAGCTTAAATGTGTTACTGAAATGTCTTTTTCCCCCCTGTGTTGGATTCAATCCACAACTTTTGAGGAAACAAGTAGAAGAACCACTACCTTCTGACAAAGATGGGAATTAACTGTAATGTATGTACCGACAACACAGTGCCACAGCTGCTCTTCTAAGAGTGAACACAGAAGAAGGAGATCATTCATGCGTTGTTTATTTTGTATTTGGGATTGTGATGATGAATATTTTGTGTTGTGTAGACTAAAATGAAGTCCTCCAGAAAGAGTTCCAATTGCATGAATGTGTTCTTTTCCTGCACTGTCAGCAACATTGTCAAATTTGTAAACCTTACAGATAGATGCTGTAGATTCTGCCATCAAGTCTTGTGAGAAAGTTCTCTCAGTGCAAAAAGATAATGTGAAGGCTTTGTTCAGGCTCGGAAAGGTATGAGCTCTTAATTTTCTGCATGTTTTTTTTCTTTCTCGCGTTTTGTGTCTTATGTTGTTCTTTGAAATAAGTGAATTATGTTTCTTTGATATATGTTCCCCATATGAGCTCCAGGGTCCTGTATTGTGGGATAAAGAATACCATGACAATCTTCCACTCTGTCAGCTGATTGGGCTTACCTGTCCATCAGTCATATGTTCTGCCGTATAACAGCAAAGTTTTAAATGTCAACCATTAAATGTACTACTATTTTGATAAAAGGGTACAGATGTCTGCTGCCAGTGACCAGAGTGTGGGATGAAACAGGGTGGTGGCTGATTTGGTCTTCTCTGTGTGATAGGGTTAAGCTCCTATGCCCAGTGTGCAGTGCAGATGAACTGGTAATGAACAGTGAACATTGCTTTTTTCCCCTTCGGTCATCACTTGTAGTTTCATATTTTTAACACGGGGTAACTGTAAAGCCTGCATATATTGTTGTACATAGTTTAACCTTTTATTTTGTCTTGGAATAAAATATACACTGTAATAGGTCAGGTGGAAAGAAAAAAAGACAAAGAACATAACAATTGACAAAGAGTTATCCTTTGCTATCAGCCAAAACCACATAAAATAAAAAGCAATGAGAAGTAGAACATTATATAGTACATGTGGTGCAATTGAAATATGGTGCCTCTACATTAGTGATTCAATCATACCATTTAATTCGCGGTGCAGGCGTCAGTTTTTAAATGTTTGTAGTTTATTAGTAATTGCATTGTTTTCCATCTTTCTGCTCCATGCACTGATTTGACATTAGAATTAAACATGTTCAGTTTGGTATTAGTTTTAATTTCTTTTAACCTCCATAAATTTCCCAATGCTATGAAAGCTACTCTTGCCTTTTGTATTAATATTTTTCACCAAGCATTAAAGCTTTGTTGGGGTCTCTGTGGCAGAATGGTCAAACTGTTTGCCTTAGGCTGTGAGGGTTTTGTGTTATCTCATGGCTTCATTGTTTGGTTCACGGGTGAAATTTAACGGAGACGCCTGTGGATCATCGCTGGAGCTGTGGAGATGCTCTCGGCAAGAGGCTGGCTGTTCTGTAGAGAGAGACCAAGCCAATTGAGATAAAACCTGGTGCAAACAAGTTAATCCCCTCTCGACATTAACTAATTTAAGTTTTGCTCTAGGGAAGCTAATTTTGATCCTTACTTAATCTTGGATAGTATACATTATTAGTCCATATTGTTAGTTAGTATTGCAGTGTTAAGTTTTGTAAGCAATCTTTGGGATATGAAATTTTTTTTTTCTGAAGCTCTTTATCCTATTTGGAACACAAATGATCCTCTTTATCCGATTTGGAACACAAATGATCAACTTATCCCACGTCATCCTATCTGTTGCTGCCTCCTGAAGCTTCCTTCATGTTCTCCTGGTAGTCACCTTTTTCCTGTGTGGTTCAGGGGTCCCAGTGTGGGGACAACAGAATAGACCTACTACCCCCCTAACCAGCGTGTCATAAAAATGGACTAATTAGGGGTTTCCTTCATAGTCAGTAGACTAAATAGGGATTTCCTTCATAGTCAGTAGACTAATTAGGGGTTTCCTTCAAAGTCAGAGGCAATGAACCAACAGTCAGCATACCAATAAGCCATATCTGTGAAATAGACTAAAGTCCATAAGTAGATGGACAACCAGAACTTTTTGCTGGAGTTTACAACCAGTAAGTATGAAGAAGAATACAACCAGTAAGTATGAAGAAGAAGAAGATTACCACCGTCTTTAATTCCCTTCTCCATGCATTTTTAGGACTCCCACAATTTTAATTTTTTTGCCTTGTGGGTTTCAGTGCAAAAGCATTCTAGAGAAATTATTATCAAGCTTTCCTAGTATGTATCTGATTCAATACCAGTGGCATGACACTTTAGCCATTCTTTACATATGCCCTTAACGTCTCACTTGTTTGAAGTCAGTTTTTGTAAACATTTCCAGGCTTATGGTATTAAGGGAGAAGTTGATGTTGCCATCAGTTACCTGCGCCGTGCAATCAAATTGGAGCCGGAATCAAAAATTATGCAGCAGGAAATGCTGAACTTAACCAGGAGGAAGAGCAAAGAAACAGCCACAGAAAAGGAACTCTACCAGAGAATGTTTGGTGTGAGGCCTGGCGACAAGTCTCTGGCAGACGAGAATAGGAAGGCCAATTCAAATAAGGTTTGTACTTAAGTTCCGACATGTGTTATATTGAAAATATTGTGTTTTGTCTTTATGCATTTGTTTACATTTGTTAATATAGTTGGATATTTAATATTGTTAAACACATTTTTCTACAAGAGCAATAGCAGCAGCGTTTGTTCTTTCAAATAGGGAAGACCATGAGAGGCTGTCCGAGAGTTAGTAGCTTCACAAAACCATAATCACCGACCATAAAATGAATGTTGCAGCTGAGTGGCATTCATCAGCATATAACACAAAAGGACAATCATGCAATTGCAAACAAGAATACATGTCTTCTTCTTGTTTTTGCTTTTTGATTTACACTGACAGACAAGTTCTTGTGATACACTTGACTGTTTTTTAGTGTTCTCTTTTAGTTTCATACAGCTTTGAGTACAGTGTTGACTTAGTAGCTTGTATTTTCTTCTTATGCACTGTGCAAGAGACATTCTTGCAGGACATGTTTTGTAGTCTGCACACACAGCCCACACGGGCTGAGTTGTGAACTACTCGGGTGAAGCCTGTGCAATTGCTTGTTAAGTTTACAAGAGTACTTACTCACTTATATTTATAGTGGGATCTGACACAAAATCTCTGAAGCACATTTGAACAATAGAAACTACTTCATATGTCTCACATGATTTAGATGTTAAAAACAGCAATTTGTTAAGTTCTTAAATTGAAATTACAAATTACTCAGAGGAATAACTGCAGTGCTTACTATTTGGTATTCTAATCTTTAATGTTTATTGTAAATATGAAATGATTCATTGTGCTTATGATGGACCTGATTTAGAGAACAGAACACTGCTCGTTAAAACAAAAACCTTGGCACTAGCTCACAAGCAAGATCCTTGCAGATAGGGATAGATAGTTAAAGAATAAAATGTCTAGTAAAAGATTTCTGAATTGATCTTTGTACTTCAGTGATAACGTAAATTATAACACATACACGTTATATTCTCTACTCCTCAGCTGGTAAAATGGACACTGGTAGCAGGTGGACTTGCAGCAGTACTGATTTCAGTGGGTCTCACTTGGTACAGGGCATCCTGAAAGTCCAGCAGTGTACATCCATTTTCATTTTCCTAATTCTAGGATTTTATGCAGATGCTTGTTCTGTCAGTGATCGTTAGTATTTAAATTATTGTGTGCTAGTTCTTTGTGTATGTGTGTTTGGACATCTGGCATAATCCTTGTTTTCAGCATGCATGTGGAGTGTGGGCCTCGCATAATAGTTTTATGCACGCACCTGATTATAGTTGATTCAGTTTTGCATTTTAAGAGGATTTTTTACTTGATGATTGTGATTTATTGTTAAACCATATATAATTCTGTGAATTAGTAGTGTGGCTGATTTGTGCATAATGATAAATCGGAGCTGTTTTAATTAGTTGTGTGAGTTACACCACTATGTATGTGTATATCTCTCTTCATGGGTTAATGTGTTGTGGTAGCACAGTCATAAGTATGCATACCTACCAACATGTAGTTTAGGGTTTGAGCCCTAGTAGTTGCCAGACTACATTCAATTCTGGTCTGCACAGCTGTTTGGCCGATGCTTCTTCTTAAAATGACTACCAGAGAATTTCTTAGGGTGGAACAGGGATAGGGAATGTATCTGGTTTCTGACCTCATACTTGAAAATGCTGCCTAACACTTCACAGCCTTGCAACAGTGTATATAATTAACTGATCATGTGTGCTTTTGTGCAAACTGTGGCGCACCCCCCCCCCCCCCCCCCCCCCCCCCCCCCATTACTGTAATATGAGCTTGATTTTTTTTATTTCAACAGTGAGAAACTGGGCAAGGAAGCATTCATTATATCAGAATTAATTTGCATCCATTCTTGTATGTATGTATGTTTACTAAAAAACATTTTCTTTATAGATGGTTTTTACCAAAAGTGCTCCTATCTTCTTGTACATCACAGCAAGGAGAATCACAGCACAGTGCACAAGACTGCTGTAGGATTTTCCCCATTTTTCTGCAAAAGCAGGAGGTTTACCATCCTCTTTCTCATCATATAGATATCCAGGAAACTTCCTGAGATCAACCAGAACTGCTCAAATCTGCTGTCACCAAAGCGCTAGGTGAAATGGTGATATCAGATAAGATATCCTGTAAGTGTATTATACTTGATTAGAAAAATCAGACACTGTGAGTGAATTGTATTTGGTAAAGATTGGGTTGAGTTTTTCAGAACCATGTTTCTGATGGTCTACTGTTGCCTTTGTGGACCAGCACTGCATACTGAATGTTATAGCCTGGTTGTTATCTGCATTGTTAGATCAGGTGGTTTGTGTTTAAATAAATAACTGATTACTTCTTATTGATTGTTTATGACTGTGTCTAGTATTAGCACTCAGCATCTTAAGAAAAAGATACACCATCTAAACAAGATAGCAAAGTTGTGCTGTTGATGAAAGCACATTTGCCATTTATATTGGATACTCTTAAATAGATTTATTTAGTCATTAAATACATGATATGCCATCTATGTAATTAAGACTGGTTGCATTGTACTACAGTTGTCTGTATGAACATTACATCATGAGGTCTTAATCTCTTCTACGGTGCGACTCTCATACTGATGTTAAACAGTTATGAGAAGGTATTTAAAAAAAGTCCACCACAGGAATCAAACGCTAATACTCGAGGGTCATAAAATTGTTGATAACTTTTGTGAACTCTAGGCTACAGAGTCACATATTGTGTCGTTATTTAAACATTAATTTTTGTTTTAGAAAAAACGTCTTCCCTATCATGCTAATCAGACCCTGCATAATATACCAGATTATATAAAAACTGAACAGTCATCATGAAACACTGTGACTTAAACTGCCTTTCTAGTTGATTGCAGTAAAATGACATTCAGATGTCTAAAATAGTTTGCCTTACATATTATGTAGTTAACTGCATTATGAAGTTAGCAGAAACTAAGTTGTGGATGTTCTTGTCTTGTTGGAGCAATAATGATCATTTCAGAACTACATATGACCACCTGGCGTACTGGTGATTACTGAGACATATGAACAGAGTGCCTGCCTGTCTGTTTTTGATTTAAAAAATCATGTTTAACTAGCTCCTTCCCCCCTCCCCACCCCAAAGAGCTTTGAGTTATAATAGTGATTGTTTTTCCTGCGCCAACTGTTGCTGGCTAAGTTTGGGTTTGTACGCCATATTAAATGGCTGAGTGCTCCTATCTGTTTTTTGGTGTCCTTTCCCTCTTCCGGATCTGGAACTTGGTCCTAAAATTGTGTTTTATGGTTTCTTCTACCTAAACACACCTGCTGTTGTTTAGCCATTATTGAAGTATTTGTACTTTTCTTTACTATTCCATTGTTTCCTTTTATCTTTTTTCCTGATTGCATGTTATTATTTGAAATCTGACACTTTTTGTTTCTTTTTGCTCTAATGTTTATCTAGGGTGTTTCTTATTCCATTATTGTTACATGAGTTTGGCTTCTTCTATAAATTTCGTTGGCTCTGGGGTTCCTGTGTATTAGTTTTGTACAGTAAGGAAAGAAACAGGATCATTTTTATGCCCAGGGGCATCAGGCCTATGATACTAAACTAATTTTTCTTTAAACTAACTGCACTTGATAGGAGAGGTGATACATATCACAGCGGCCACCTTAACTGCCACGAAATCCACCTGGTTCACATTTAAGACTGTTTTAACCTGAGGCAAAGTGAAGTCTAAATAAAATCTGTCAAGATGCGGATTGAAATCTAACACCATTTGGGTCCAGCAGGCGGATGTTGAATCACCATGATAGTGTAAAGTGTAATGTGTTTTATGAAAGATTTGTCTGGAGTTATTTTTTCTTCATATTTGATCACTTGAAAGCTTAAATTATTTATGTTTTGATCTGTCTGGTTGTATTTATGCTCCTGTCAACAATATATGTAATGGACATGGAATATAAAAACTATTGTTTTCGACGAAGCTAGTAGGCAATGTTGAAATATCACAGCGGTGATTAAAATCTGTTTCCTGTCAAAAAAAAAAAAGGCTCATACTATGAGGCAGTAAAAAATTATGATCAATGATGAAGGCATTGAATGTGTCATGAATTTCAGTACCTCAGATGTGTATTAATAATAATGATAAAGGTTGTTCATTGGAAATCCGAGGAAAGGAGATTGGCTGTAGCAATGTAGACATTAAACTTAATTACTTAATAAAGTTCATAGCATACTGAGGGCAAACGCATTAAACATTGGAAGAACCTGCATCTTTCCTTTGGCGATATACGATCGTGAGTAGGGAAGATTGTCAGTCAAAACAGAATAAAATTATGGCTTTAGAACTTGAATGTTAAAGGGAAGTTCTTGAATACCGTGGGTAAAGGAAGTGAAAATAAATTGACATCCTGCAAGATTTGTATTTCGTGACGTCCTACATGATTTCTGTTTCTTGACATCCTATAGGATTTCTGTTTAATGAAATCCTAAAGGATTTCTGTTTCGTTGCATCCAGAAAAGTGTAGGTTTGATGTAATTGCAGGCTGAGCTCGGTTTGGCTTTTCTTAAATGCTGGTTTTTGTTTTGTTACGTGTGAGTTTAGCTTTTTTTTAATGCTGTTGTAAAATGACCTTGGTTGCATGCCAGATTAGCTTTGAATAAGTTGTAAAATGACCTTGGTTGCATACCAGTATAGCTTTGATTAGGTTGTAAAATGACCTTGGTTGCATACCAGTATAGCTTTGATTAGGTTGTAAAATGACCTTGGTTGCATACCAGTATAGCTTTGATTAAGTTGTAAAATGACCTTGGTTGCATACCAATATAGCTTTGATTAAGTTGTAAAATGACCTTGGTTGCATACCAATATAGCTTTGATTAAGTTGTAAAATGACCTTGGTTGCACACCAATATAGCTTTGATTAAGTTGTAAAATGACCTTGGTTGCGCACCAGTTTAGCTTTAAGTTGTGAAATGGCTGATTGTGCCTTTCATTAAATGTTGCTGAATTAAGCTTGAGGTTAAAGAGTGATAAATATTGGTTTAGCTTTGCAGCTTTATTTATTTTGCATCCTTTGTTGCCTTTTTTTTTTTTTTTGCAATCACCGGCTGTAAACTGTAACAGCAAATCCTGGTTGTTTGTCCATTTTTTTTTTTACTTCGGCTTTTTTCCAGAGCCTGAGTTTTGCCTATACATTCACTTTAGAGATCTGGCTTTTTTGTGTGCAGACTGCTGGTCTCTTGCCTCTCATGCCTATCCGACTTTGAAGGAAAACACCCCTAATTAGTCACCTTATTCATCATACTTGTTAGGGAGTTGGTCTGGTTTTGGTTAGATGCCAGTTTAGGTTTGCTAAATTGCAATTTAGCTCTGGTTACATGCCAGTTTAGCTTTAATTAAGCTGTAAAATAACTGTGGTTACATATCAGTTTTACAATGACTAAATTGTGAAATAGCTGATTGTGACTTTCATGAAATGTTGCTAAATTTAGCTTGAGGTTCAGTGTTAAAGTGTGATAAATATTGGATGCAGTACTTTATAACATAGAAATCAGTTATTGACTGGTTGGTCTTAAACTTCAATCCACCACTGTAAAAGTCTTAAAAGAATATGTGCTGTGGTACATGCTCAACAGTTTATTCATATTCATTGTCTGAACTCCATGGTGCAACAAAAACATATTCAGACCTTATTCATACAACAAAATCATATTCAGACCTTATTCCTGCAACAAAATCATATTCAGACCTTAAAGTGTTGTCAATTATACCTGTGTACACCTGTATACTTTATTTACTGCCTATTTCCTTTTTATCTTCTTACTATGTGTTCCACAGGTACAACACAAGAGAAGTAGTCTGGTGATTTTCGGTTGAGATCCTTAAGGAGGTTCAGTTTAAAATTCCACACAGTTTTCTTGAAGGGAAATATATCAATTACTATGTTGATTCAAGGATGGCTCGGTCTCGTAAGTTGAGCACCAGAAAATGTGTTGTGGATGGTAAATTACTTGTCCACGTCACGTATTGAGGATTGCCTCTTGACATTATGTCACTACAGCATAGAAACTAGATTATGTTCCCTTACTTGTACGCTGAACATGAGCTGCAATTATATTCATTATTCTGTATTTAAATTAAGAAGTGTTACAGAGATTTAATTTGAAGTGCACATTTTGTATTTGCTGTTTACCCAACATTTCTACCCTGTCTTAGTAGGCAGCGATGTAGACAGCTAGAGATGTATGAAAGCAAAAAGAACTGTGATATGAAGAACTATGCTGTGGTCAGATCCTACTGCTTTATGTTCTTTTTCTTCCCTTTTCTCCTTCTCCTTTGCATCCTCTAAAATCAGACTAGATGTAATAAAAACATTAAGTGGTCAACAATAACTGGAGAAAGTAAAGAAGAAGATATAGTTAATCAAAATCTAATAGCTAACTTACCCTTGACTTATTTCTTACAACGAAAATACTTTCTTTGATTCATTTTTATCAAAAAGAAACTTTTAGTTGCTTCCCCTGTATGCAGCAAAAGTTGAAAGAGTAAAGTTAAACAAGACTACACATTCCAAGAATATGCATTAACACTCTGGAACTATTCATCTATTATTGAGTGTAATGTTCATTACATCAAGTGTTATCTCATTCATGTAATCATCCGGTTAGAAAATAAATCATTGTTAACACCTGCATTGTGCTTTTCTATACAGCTACATGTTACATGATGAATTAGTCAATTGATTTTGGCTGTCTTGTACAATACATTTCTTATATTGCAATGTGCATTATGTTATTGAGATAACCGAACATTGCTATTTGCTTTATGGCACTACAATCAGAGATTGCATAACGCTTTACTTTATAATTTAATGATTATCAGTGCATGTCAGTTAGGATTGTTTTTCGGGAGCAATAAAAGCTTATATTTTTAGCAAAGAAATGTGTTTTGTGTGAGTGAACCTCATGATTTGCTTAATTTTAAATGATCAGCCTTTGGGTTGTCCATCAACAGTTAGTCGTACCAGAACTTTCTCTAATGAGTCTCCACCCTGAATGACTAGAGGGGCATATGTGTCCCAGTGAGTCCAGGAGCTGTGCACACAGTAGCCTAGCTAATGATAGGGTCTCCCATGTCAGAGGATAGGTCAGTCTGTCTTTACTGTCATTATTTTAGGGTGCAGGGTTTGAGTCCAGTAAAGGTAAAGTTGGGAGATATGAATCAATGTCATTGCACACAGTTTCAAACCATAATTGCTCTGCCACAAGTACGGACATCCGATAAGAAACTGTTCGCCTATGTTGCTGTCCGCACGCAACTCCGTAGCTACAGCAATGTTCCTCCATTTACCCCAGAGTGTTAACTCTGGTACCCATTACCTAGAGGCTGGGTGAACCCTGAGAACTGCCCGGTTTCGAACACCGGCCATGGGCTGCAGCGAGTCGCAGCTGGATTTGAAAGCAAGTCTCTTACCGACTGCGCTAACACAGCCCCTTGAGAGTCCACTGTTCTAAACCATTTAGCCGGCTGCGTCTAAGAATATTAGTGAGGTTTATCATCACAGCGCTCGTGACAGGTCCATATGTGCTTCTCAAAAAATCCCTAAGTGTAAAATGACTGATGACGCCTTTTCTGTGTTGATTAATAAAACGTCCTGTTCCCTTATTGAAACGTTCATTTCTTGCAGCTCCAGTTGCACCCCTTTTTTTCATCAGCCTAGACAGGAATATGAAGTCCTGCCTTTTGCTGTGTATTCAATGTTTGCACTAAGTACAGCACATGACATTGATAACATTGCTTCTGTCCAGTACCGGACCATCCATAGTAACCAAATGTCTGCAGGATAATTTGCACACTTGTTTGCTTAAAAACCTGCATGACCTAGCACAAAGATGAAGGTAGGTTAGGCCAGCCATTCGTAAACCCAGCCTGCATTTTCCTAATGCATATTCATTGAGACACCAAGTATGCATCTGACCTATGTGTCTACTGTGCCAGGAATCGGCTTTCCACAGCTTCTATTAAGTATAGTATGGACAGTAATGTTAATGTTTGGAGCAGGATTCATGGGTATCCATTCAGATTTTAAAAGATCTGAACATCAAGGAATATTTCCTAATAAACAGTATTTTGTCATTAGAAAAAAAATTACAGCAGAAAGCACGGTACCAGGAAGGAGGGGCAAGGGCCTACCGATACGAAGATGGGCACAGTATATGACTCATTGAATATGAAAGTACACGAAGCAGGAGAGCTGGTGAGAGACCAAGTTTCTTTCAGGCGGACAATGAAGAGAGCGACGTTCTGCAAAGGACCTGTTACGTGATGCTGTAGATAGACTAAAGGCAGTCTAAGGCTAGGGATAGCAAACCTGCTAAAAACTGAATGTACTGACCTCACAATTGACACAGCATGGTTACTGATTTCACGATGTGCTATTCAAATCTGTAACAATCATCCATGTGTTTGATCCAGTGCTTCCTGTTTTGAGAAAAGAAAAGAATAGACGCATTGCTCTATAACAAGCAAGAGCCTAACTACAAAATTAGAGACTGGAAATGCAGAGAAAAGCAAGATTCTGGTAAATAGTCAAATAATCAAATAACCTACGAACATACAGATACAAGGGGAAAAAAACCCAGAAGTTGAAACCTTTAAATATCTTTGCATGAAACGAAAGCAGCTGTACCAAAAAAGATCAAGACAAGAACAGATTTGGCAACAGCCGCGATGTCCCAGCTGAATACAATGTGCAAGAGCAAAATCTGCATCGCAGTCAAGGTCAATATATACAGATGGCATTGTCTATTTTCTTATACGGATGTGAGAGTTGGACCCTCACGGTGGAAATGGAAAGGAGGATCTGGACTTTCGACTGTAAATGCTACAGATTCATTTTACTTATTAGTTAGTTATTAAGAACAAAAAACTAATAAATATGTCAGAGACAAAATATACAAATTTGCAGGACATCAAGAGCCTCTCTTGGCAACGGTGAAAAGTTGCAAGCTAGCTTGGTTTGGGCACGTGGTGAGACATGATTCAAGGAACACTGGAGAGTAGTCAAAGAAGAGGAGTGCAAAGAAGAGCTTGAATTGATAACATCAAGAAATGGACAGGACTAAGTTATACACATATTCATCAAGCAAAATACAACGAAATATGGCGGGTTTTATGAGCTAGTGCTCCCATCGATACAGCTCCACACAACTTTTCAGTTGCCTTTTGAGTATGAATGATGAAGAAGAAGAATTGACAGTCCAGTCGTTCAGCAAGCAGTTTCAGCTGTTTGGACTTGTTTAAAATCTGTCTCAGCTGTGTGGTCTTGTTTAAAACATCTCTCAGCTGTGTGGTCATGTTTAAAACATCTCTCAGCTGTGTGGTCTTGTTGGAAACCTGTCTCAGCTGTTTGGTCTTGTTTAAAACTGTCTCAGCTGTAGGGTATTGTTTAAACCTGTCTCTGCTGTATGGTCTTGTTTGAACCTGTCTCAGCTGTGTGGTCTTGTTTAAAACATCTCTCAGCTGTGTGGTCTTATTTAAAACATCTCTCAGCTGTGTGGTCTTGTTTAAAACATCTCTCAGCTGTTTGGTCTTGTTTAAAACTGTCTCAGCTGTAGGGTATTGTTTAAACCTGTCTCAGCTGTGTGGTCTTATTTAAACCTGTCTCAGCTGTGTGGTCTTGTTGGAAACCTGTCTCAGCCGTGTGGTCTTGTTTAAACCTGTCTCAGCTGTAGGGTATTGTTTAAAACTGTCTCACATCATTCTTGAATTGCTGACATTCTAGTGCTGATTGGATGTGCCCTGAGTGAATATGTTCACTGGTGCTAGGATGGGGCGTATATGCTAGCAATAATAAATGTTATAGCACATTCTTATAGACATGTCAGCTTCTCACACGAAAAGAAGAGTCAACTTGAGCGTTAGACGTATACATTGAATTCATAATAAGAAAGATGTTCTTGCATACACATGTATGTACACACACATGCTCGCGTACACCTGCCCTTTATCCCATAACCGAGCATGAGCCCCCAACCAATTCATGCCAGGTTCCATCCTTTGATATAGCAAATTTGCTTACCTCTCGTCCTTGCCTCTTTCTAACTCCACTCTCTAATTCTCTTCCACATGTGTGTTTATTTAAAGCATGCCTTGACTCCGCTGACTTTGTGAGTTTCTGTGCAAAGGCATTCTTGTTTATCTTTATCGATAGTTTTTTTTTTTTTCCAACGTGCGTTGTATTAGACGCTTGCGTATTCCCTCGCCTCTTCATTCATTAGAATTCGTTAAGATCACTCGTTAAGATCCCTCCCAAAGCTCTACATGTGTGATACAAATTTTAATCGGGGTACCGCAACGACTGCTTAGGCGTTGCGAGTCCGACTCGTAATTCCAAAATACCGCGATCGAAACCCACTGCTGGCTGTGTGGGTTTTTATCATGGGACGGGACGTCGCAGGTCGACCCAGCCTGAAATGGGTACCAGGATGGCTGTCCTGGGGAAGTAAAGACGGCCAGCGTAATGCTGACCACATTACCCACCTAGTGCCGATTGGTGTGTAAAAACTATATGATGCTCTTTCCATATGCCCGATGCGCCTAAGGCGTGAAAAGGGATCTTTACCGCAACGACTATACCAACCTGTCGTGAGCTGCAGTACTGTGTGGGTTAGAATGACGTGTTGACTGACATTTTACCCCACTAGGTCATCACACTGAGCGATAACACTTGGTGACACAGAGTGCCACCATTCGGACGAGGATCCCATGTGGAGAGGTGCCAAAAAATCCCGTTCAACCTTTAGATATATTAGAGCCCCCCCCCCCCTCCCCCGGCAACAACCAGGATAGGGCATCAAAATAACGAAAAATTTGTCGAACATGGGGACGAAGAGTAAACAAAATAATTTTGCTGGTCGTTACTAAAAAAAAAAAAAAAAAGCCCCCCCCCCCCCCTCTCCCCCGCTAGATTTGCAATATGTCGAATAACAACTCAAGGATGAGAATCAAACAGCTAAAAATCAGGGAAACCACGCCTAAACGTATAGACATAGCAAAATTACACTCGGGCACCATGAGACGATGCTGAAGTAACCTGTAGCCCAGTGTATGTGGTTTGTTGGTGTCCAACCACAGTATCTGATGAGTCCTAACGTGCTGGGTGAATTCTGTCCGTATTCCATAGTTGTGGATTTCAAACTGTGCGATGGACATGGCCAATGAAGACACCTTGAGGGGTGCCTAGTTGACCATGTTCTTAGTGCCCTTGTTTCCATAGCGAGGCGCACACGCTGTTTAGAAGTGACAGGCCCGATTCCCGAAACTGTTACTATAGCTTTCGTTTTTGTATGTTGTCAAGTGTGTTCTATCTTTCTACCTCTTTATATGAGTGCCAAATAATACATTGTTTATTACATTTGATACTCGTTGCTATGTTCTGCTTTAGGCAAGATATTGCGTAGTTGACAATACCACGAATCTTATATAAAGCTACACTAAAAGGTACGCACAGCAACCCTCCACGTTATGTTTTATACCGGCCTAACAATGTATATAATTCATTTATTGTTGTTTGTGATTGTCCTCTGTTGCGAATCAGTGATTCACCTAAGGGGAAATAATAGGAAGGTTCCTGGAAGTAACGAATAAATGTGCTTTTCTCCCCTTACAACGAATCAAATCGGTCAGGGATGTACTTCTTCTGTTAGCGAACATTGTTTATATTGGATACAAGTTAGTTGCGTATACTTTACAGGACGTTGTAGAACCAACCACATGATTTTTCCGATTTTTGTGTGGCTGGTGTGGTTTTCTAGTAAAATTAACATTTATTAGTTTGCCATTGTTCCTAAACGGTCGACTCTCGACATCACTATTGAAACTAACGCCCGCAGTATTAACAAGCGCATTCACAACGCCTAAGCCACAGACCGGACAAACAGTGGACACATAAAATAAAATGAGTGTTCAATACATAAGTAGCCGTAAGGGTATTTAATACGCATTGATAGTGCAAGGAAATCGAGTCTGAGGTTTGAAAAATAACGGTGAGGCACCTTTCCCACACTTTTAGGCGTATTGTGCATATAGGTTGAGCTGGTTGAGTGCTTTTGCGCCTTTAGGGGATACAGGGCAGAAGAGGAAGAAGAAGAAATAGAAGAAGAATAGGGAAATCACTAACAGCAAACTTCAAGTTTTAAAAGTGATTGTCACTAGATAGAATATACATTACCACACACATGACAACAGTATAACTATAGTGTCCTTTACAGAATCCAGGATTCAAAGGAGAAACGTTAAATCACAGGGAAGACAAGAATTAGTGGTTGAAAAAGAGAGGACGCAGAATGACAGATGACAAACGAAATGAGAGACGGCGTGATTTGCTTGAGGGTCTAAGCTTCAATCTGGGCGTGGGGAATTGGAGGTAGATTATATCAAAGCGAAGTAGAGGAATAAGCATTAGTCATGTGCCAAGGCGATCTTATTTAAAGATACAATGCAATTAAAACAACAGAATACATAAATCACATGTAAAGCCAGTTAATCTTGTGTGGATTTATTTTAAGTAAAACACAGAATATGTAAATAATTTAAAAGGACCCTCTTTCACGCCTTCGGGCTAATTGGGCATATAGGGCTAGACCTAAATATTATAGACCAATCGGAACTTGGTGGGTGATGTAAATCATATGTAAAGTAAATTTCTCTTGTGCTGATCCGAAGTGTTAATAATACCTAAGGCCAAGGGACACCAAATGGCCTGTTTCTGTCCTTTGGCAGAGGTAGGCTAAAAAGTAAACACCGCTCTCTTATATGTAGACAAATCTGTCTTATCATTGCAAGCCACTGAATGGGAAAATTAACCACTACAACTTGTAGTTAGAGCGTTTAATCCACTCTGTATTTTACCGTGACAATTTAAATGGTAACATTTGGACTTTAATCCCGCACTCTAACACATTATTTTATTTTAGATATTTTTAAATTTTCAAACTCATCCCTGAACATATGTGATTAACGCAGCCTTCCATGGATACTTTTTAGTTCGCTATCAGGCATCAGTTGATTTGTTGTTGTTGCTATTCTCAAAAGTCAATTTAATCACCAACTGTAAGCGTTTTTATTTTGCTTGAGTAATTTGAAATGTAACATGTGTTAATCCTCGTCGTCCATCAAACATTCATTTATTGTAATCTATTTGTGTTTGTTTTAGGGCTGTACCGAATAGTGATTTTCACTATTCGGCCGAATACGAATAGCTGGACCAACTAATCCCCGAATACGAATAGTGAATCATCATCATCAGGTGCTTTGCCGACTGGTATGGGCGATTATGCCTCGCCACAATCTGCAATTTCCTGCAGCATGTATTAGTTCGTGTGCTGACACACCTCCATGCCATGCAACAAGACTGTCAAGAATCTTCTCTTCCTCTGTCCCTCCTTCCACATATCTTTCCAATGGTCACCACATGTTCCATTTTCCCTCATCTTATAACATGGCTGAAAAATGATGACTGCCTCCTTCTGATGTCTGTGAGTAGTTGTCTTCGGGCTCCCGCCTCTATCAAAACTTCTTGGTTGCTTTTGGGGGAGGGGTGGGGGGGGGGGGGGGGAAGCTGTCCAGGGTATTTTAAGCATTGTTCTGTAATACCACATCTCTGAGCACCGCTCGCCTCGGTTCAATGTTCGTTCACTAGTCTTCTTGTAGTGAGCACTGCCCGACCTAGTTCATTGCTGGTTTACCAGCCTTCTTGTAGTAAGCACCGCTGCCCCAGTTTGATGCTCATTCACTAGTTTTCTTGTAGTGAGCACCGCTCGCCCCAGTTCGATGTTCGTTGACCAGTCTTCTTGTAGTGAGTACTGCTCGTTCAAGTTCCTTGGCGGTTCACCAGTCTTTTTGTAGTGAGCACTGCTCTCCCCAGTTCACTGCCGGTACACTAGTCTTCTCGTATTGAGCACTGAACGCCTCACTTCGATGTTGGTTTACCAGTCTTCTTGTAGTGAGCACCGCTGGCCCCAGTTCGATGTTCGTTCACTAGTCTTCTTGTAGTGAGCACCGCTCGCCCCAGTTCGATGTTCGTTCACTAGTCTTCTCGTATTGAGCACTGCTCGACCCAGTTCATTGCTGGTTTACTATTCAAACTGAGGCCCATTCTTCCACTTTCGTGTATAAAATGGATCTGAAAAGAAAACATCCATAATGTCAAATGTACGCTGACTACTTCACAAAATGTAGTACAGAATAGTCATCATCATCATTATAAACCATTTCTGCCTTTAACCGGCTTGGGGAGGAATAATTTGCGATCCAGTGCACGTTGACTGCCACTGACTATTGTCATGCCGTGAAGGCGTAGAGTGTCTTTAATGTTGACGATCCATGTTTTCCGCGGCCGTCCTCTTGCTTTTGTAGTTGATCTTCTGATATGTAGTGCTTGTGATGGTATTTGATCTTGCTGTATTCTAACGAGATGGCTGTTTCTTGATGAATCTAGTACAAGGTGTCGTTCCCACAATTTGCCTGTTAGTTTCCTCATTCACTTGATCTCGTATGGTTAGGTTGGCTGCTTTTCTCAGGCACCTCATCTTGCAGGTGGTGATTTTGCGTACATGGGCTTTAGATAGTGTCCATGTTTGGCACTGGTAGCTCAATGTTGGAATGAATATGTTATTAATAATCTGTCTCTTTGCACTCATAGTTATGCTTGGATGTCTTAATGATGGTGACAATTGGTAGATACGTGCACTTGCTTTCTGACATCTGGTTTCTATTTCTCTGTCAATTCTACCATCTTCTGTGATCATACTTCCTAGATATTTAAACTCCCTAACTTGATTCAAGGCAGAACCATTCAGCGGTATGTGCAGTGGGGCAGGGGTTCTACTAACTTGCATTGTTTCGGTTTTGTTTACATTGATCTTCAAGTTGCATTTACTACATGCTGAGTTTAACCTGTTAATGTGGTCTTGCAGTCTATGTTCTTCAGGGTAGAACAAGCACTGGTCGTCAGCAAATAGTAGTTCGTTTAATGTTGGTGAATCGATTAATTCTCCTGATGTGTGTACTTCCTCGTGATTATAAAGTACAGAATAGTAAACTTTTAAATACATTTTATGTTTTGCATTCTTCATTCAGTCAGTCTGTGGTAACTAATACACAGGAGCGAAAGTATTCTTAGTTTTATAACAAGTAACTAAACTTGTAAATTGTCACTGACAGCTTAATTAATCCATGAAAGTGACATTAGCTTTCCACAAAAAAAAAAAAAAAATCGTATCATGTTGTCAGCATTAAGACAACTTCTTGTCTCATTGAAGGTATTTCCAGCTTTCCTAAACAGACGTTCACTTGGTACGCTCGTAGGTGGAGCACAGAGATAACGCTGGAGAGTATGAACCAAGGTGGGAAATCTTGATATGTTTAATTTCTACCAGTCCAGGAACAGATGTAAGGTAACCACTATTCGTATTCGGCCCAACCGCAACTGTTCGGCCGAATACCGAATAGTTATTAGGTCCACTATTCGGCCCCGAAGCGAATACGAAGCGAGTATTCGGTACAGCCATAGTTTGTTTGTAAATCAACATTGAGCAAAAACTATTTGTGCAAATCTAAATTTCTCCAAGCTACATTGTTGGGCCCAGTTAATCCTTTTCTCTTATTCAAATTGTTTAGTGTCTTTGATTCCCTGTCCTTATCCGCACAGAGCTGCTAAAACGGGCTAGTATAGTCGTTAAGGGTATTTTAATTATAATTTCTGTGGAGGTTGAACATGACATCTGGAATCTGGCGATTGTCTGCCATCCTGATTAAGTGGTTGTGGGGGGTGGGGAGTGGGGGGGGGGGCAAAATTATCGATCGATGTCTCTGCTTCTATTTAAGGCAGGGCTATTGAACTGGTGACTGGCTGGCCAGATCTGGCCCGCAGAGGCCTAGCAAGTAGCCCGCGGATCACCTACTAACTGTACTGTACTAATGATCTTCCTGTGCTGGGGTTCAGGCCACTGGTCCGCAACGATTCCCATTTCCATCTTTTTGGCCCCTGAGTCAGTTTAGTTTAATGATCCTGATTTAGGGCAACACATCCCGCCCGGCGAGATGACGCAGACCTGTCTGACTCGAGGTCGACATTGATCAGAATCTGTGAATTTTAAATGCTACCGAACCGTTTAATAATCTAGCCTAAAGCAACAGAATATTCAGCAATGTACATTTTCAAGTTTGTTCTTTTTGTTCTCGGTCCCCGCCCATCTTAGTTACTTGTCTATGCTTAGTCACACAATACCGATGTCTTTTTAATGGCTGGGAAAGTTGAAAGCAGGTAATTAAAGGAAAGAAAAAAATAACAAATGGGCGGATGAGATCAAGAGATGGATGAACAACAATCTAAAGGAGTGTTCAAGCAAGTCGAGAGACAGGAAATATTGGAGATCAGTTCTAGCCACCACTGTCATTTTGAATACGTTGTTTCATTATCTACCTTATCTTTTTATATCATCATCATCATTTGCTTCTTCTTCTTCTTCTTCTTCTTCTTCTTCTTCTTCTTCTTCTTCTTCTTCTTCTTCTTCTTCTTCTTCTTCTTCTTCTTCTTCTTCTTCTTCTTCTTCTTCTTCTTCTTCTTCTTCTTCTTCTGTAGCATTCTAAGCCCTTGATGTTCACTGCTGCAGATGTCAGTGGCCTCCATTTATCTCTCGGATTGGATCTCTTTCTGTTGATGATACCAAGTGTTTGTAAGTCTGTCTTGATATCGTCTTTTTCGCCTGCCATGAGGTCTACAACCATTGAACTTCCCTGTGTACTTATTAATTACACTCTTTGTGTTATTGCTAGAATATAATATTTTCTGTACAACATATTTTTACGGTAAAGTCTTGTTAACACAAACTTATTTTCAGAAGGACGCTAAATTAACATGAAGAAAATTTTCGTCCCAGCTTGAAAATATTATTATGTTTTACGGGTCAGCACACATTTTTTTCAACATTAACTCTTCGGTACCTTGGAATTCACGTTAAGGAGGTTTAACTGTGCATTTTTTTGGGGGAAATTTAATCAATCAGCATTTCCTGAAAGTCTCCCTTGTACTAACCTATTCTCCAGGACTGAGTGCTTTTATTGTCAACGCATCTTCGATGTCCTGTATCCACATTCGCGGAAGTCGGCCCCTGTCTCGTTTTCCGGAAACTGCGCCCGCTGTCACCGTTTTCTACAGACCATCATGGTGTGTGATATCGTTCAGCCTATGAGAGATGTTTTCCTTGCTTACTCGGAAGACATTTGTTTTATAAGCTTCCTGATTTAAACTCAGGATCGTTGTGTTGGGTAGCTTATGAGCTAAACATTGTTTACCTCGGCTTTAGCAGTCGAATGGCTTTAACACCACGATGACTGAAACAGCAGCAGAGTTTTAATTCAGTGAGCGCTAATACCAGAATGATAAAAAAAAAAAAAAAAGACTGGCTAAATTACTAGGCTGACACAGATACCAGAGTTACTTAAACACCAGAAAGACAGAAACATCAGTTTGGGGACAAAACATAACAGAGACAGTAAACGCAATTTCGACTTAAGTGTTTATCAACAAGCAAAACGTCAAGAATGCTTGACATCAAAAGCAAAATAAAACGGTCCAGTAAAAAAAAAAAAAAAAGATAACTCTTATGACGGTATAACGAAAGCAACGAATAAAACATGAGTGTTTGAAATTGCAGCAGTTGATAGACCGTGTCTTGCTTGAGTAAAATCTGCAGCCGGATATGATGACCTCCATGTTGACAAAACTTTTTGTTTTCCGGTGCAGACATCGGCTTCCAGTCTTGCCTTTGGTAACCTAGCTTTATGATATTTTTCTACAATCATACAGCTAGATAACCAAAGACAAGAACGGCGCCCTCCCCAACCCCCCACCCACCGGAATCGACAGGACCCACGAACAATTCAAAAGCCATTTTGACTGTGATGTAAGCTAATGTTTAGCTCATGTTTGGTAGAAAATCCTTTCGAACTTGACTTCTTCAAAGGCTGATTCGGACCACTGTACTCGTAGAATGTAGGTCTCTACCTGGTACGCCGTCTATTTCAGACCTATAAAGATAATGTGTAATGAGTTTTCTCCCTTCAAAGATGGGGCGTTCTTGTCGTATCTTTAAAGTGCTGATCTGCTTGAAGTTTCAAGCTGAAAAAACAAAAACAGATGCATATGTTTATTTCTACATATCCACACACACGTGCGCACATACACAATGAATTTTTACAGAAAAATGGTTGTGAAAGAAAGACAGAAGGCATTGAATGAAGTCTGGACTTTGAAGTTTGAACAACGGATCAACATCATGGCAATAACACGGATAAGTGCTCCTATACGTGCTCCGTTCTTCTTCTAACTGAGTCTGAAGAAGCTCCACACAGTACACAGGCTCTCTAGCACCGGCGAGGATCCTGAAATACTTTGGATAGATTTTCAACTCCAAATTTTGCCCTGGCAGCACCATTAGGCTACTCTTTTCGATTTTCAACTGCCAAGGGATGTTTTACGTGCGCAACAATGCACACGGGCGTCCGATCTCACTACCCAGACACGGGGGGAGGGGGGGGGGGATTACTAGAAGTCCAAGTCCACGTGAAAAAAATCCCAGAGATTGAACCTGGAACCTCTAGCACTTGAGGCGGGCACACTATGCCTCGAAACCACGCAGCTACCCGGAATTGAATAAATAAAAGACTTATGGTCTGTAAAAATATGGGCGCTCTTCCCATTTGCCCGATACGCCTAAAGGCGTGGAAAGGGATCTTTAGATGGTAAAAAAGAGGTGAACAGCATTTAAAAAGAATATTATAACGAAGAACAATGAAAAATAGAAGAAGATGATGATAATATTCCACGATGTGGGGAGAAATAAAAGCATGGACGACACAAACAAGGACATGTATATAATTATACATTAAGAAAACACAAAAGGATTAAACAAATGTTTGCCCTTTATGTTTCACATTGTTGTCGTTAGGTGCACACGATATAATTTATGGTATACATTGCCATTTAATACCATTAGGCGTAATACAAATTTAATGGAACCTTCTGATTCTAAAACTGTGCCATCTGCCAGTCGTCACTTTGCCAGATGACACGGTACTTGTTTTTAACGCACGTAAAAGATAACAGATGTTTGGCTGGTGCACCAGACATTAACACATTTAACTCTGATGAAGAAAACAGTTATTTTGCTACAGGAATATATATATATAAAGTTAGTTGCGTTTCCTTTACAGGAGGTTGCAGAACCAACCCCAACAGCCCCTGGCTGTTGTGTGGTTTTCCTAGGCAAATTTACGACCAGTAGTTTGCCATTGATTCCTAGACGGTCGGCTTTCTTGATACCACTGTGGAAACCAACACTAGGAGCTGGTCCGCAGCTGGGATCGAACCCGGCATTACGAAGCGCTCGCATCGACTTAGCCACAGAGCCGATATATATATATATATATATATATATATATATATATATATATATATATATATATATATATACAAATATGAAACCAGAACGCATTCTCACTGGCTAGAAGCATCTGTACAGCGAGTTTTAGCCGTGCCAATATGGGTGATAGGAGCCGCTATAAGATTGCCAGCCTGTTTCAAGGTCTTGAGTTTAAATCCACAGCAGGATTAAAAACATTGGCTTCACAGATCGATTCAGGCTAAAATGGGTACAAAGAAAATCCTGTGAAGTAAAGACGACCGGCGTGATATTGATAACATTACCCATGGAGTGTGGATTGATGTATATATATGTGAACACACGTGTACCATCATATGCCAAATGCGCGACTGGTGTGGTCAAAGGTCCCTTACTCACTTGAGTGTTCCTGTTGTTGATAAGATTAAGAAACCAGAACAATTCTAAAGCAGTCATTCAAGGGGGAGCAGAAAAAGGCAGAATAGTGACTACAAACCGGAGAGTTACAGCATAAACAAACTCAAGCCGAAAATAGGTTAGTTGCGTATCCTTTACAGGACGTTGCTCCTGGCTGTTGTGTGGTTTTTCTAGGTAAATTTACGTCCAGTAGTTTGCCATTGCTTTCTGGACAATCGGCTTTCTTGATACCAGTGTCGAAACCAACGCAAGGCGCATAGCCCGCCGCTAGGATCTAACCCGGCATCTCGGCATTACGAAGCGTTCGCATCGACTTAGCCACAGAGCCGACCATACGGAAATAGCAAACATCAAAATTTAGCACTCGGACAGGACTTTGCGGTCTAATAGGACACTGTCAAAAAATAGGCACACAGGAATCTGCTGCCTGTGATTGTCGAGCAGACAGACACGACTCCTGAGTATGTATTGCAGGACAGCCTTAACTACGCTCAGCAAAGGCTGAGGATCTTACCCAGTAAAGACTCATTACAAGGAAAACTGTGAGCGACCGGCGGCGAACCTTAGACGCACCACCCTGTTTGAGACTCAGAGGGAACTGAATGTTTGGCATGGCTGATGTCGAACACAGAAGTAGTAGTTGGGTTGTTTATCAGCACAAACGTAAAAGATTGTTTATCAGCACAACCGTAAAAGATTGCTTATCAGCACAACCGTAAAAGATTGTTTATCAGCACAACCGTAAGTGCTCACCGCGCTTTCCCTCGCCTCAACTCTGGGTCACTATCTGTTTCGTTGTTTCGTTGCCAAGCTTCTGAGTTGAGTGCATGGCGTGAGACTGTGAGCTGCGGATTTCATTTGAACTGTGATAAACATTTTATGTGTTTTTCGTTGACACAGGAGCGGAGCAACTATGGGGTGACCCGTTTGCTATGAGGCTGAAACTAAGATTAACAGATTACTCGCTGTCCAGTACCTAACTCCTGCGATGACATGTGACTGCAGAGCCTCGATCGTTCAAGCGTGAACGGAGATTCTGTGACGGGTTTTTACTATAAATCTAAGTTATTTTAGGCAGTCCATTATGTGTCACTATTCGTTTGTGTCTATGCTGAGAACGTTTTCTAGCCGCAACATAATTGTCGTTTAGGCTTGTGGTGTTGGGAAGTCATACTTCTCGGTTGGGTCCCCTTTTCATGTTATCGACACACCAATTTGATGTTTTAACTTTATATTGGTAGTTTTTGTTTCTTTCTTTCTGAAACGGCAAACTTTATCGTACAACCCGGTCTGGTTAATTCATCATCATCAATCAGCCAGTCCTTTACAAAACGTCGCTCTCTTCACGGCACGCCTGAAAGTATCCTTTTTCCTAGCCAGCTCCCCGGCCCTATGTGCTTTCAATGCATCTTGTATCTATCTTCGCTGTGGTCGACCCCACCCTCGCCTTCCACAAACTGCACCTTCCATCACTGTCTTTTCCAAGCCACTTACCGCTTGATGTGGCCAAAATACTTTCGGGACAGGATACTGTTTGTGAGCGACTTCTCCTTGATGTTCAACTCGTTCAGAATTTCAATGTTTTCCCTTTTCCTGATCCATGGTATTCTAAGAATTTTTCAATAACATTTCAATTCAAAAGTTCCAATCTTTTTCCTCAATGACAGAGTGAGAGTCCAAGACTCACACCCGTAAGTTGCCATCGGAATAATGCAGGAAGAAATCTACAGTTTATTTAATAGTTGGGCTATTTTAGCTGCCGGAACAAGAAAAATATTATTTGATTATTTGTCTAAACTCTCCTCAGGTTTTGAATACAACTGGTATCTGGCATCTTTAACAGTTTCATGTCCTAACCTAGAAACGAAAAGAAGCTGACACTTTTGTGCGCGCGCGTGTGTGTGTGTACGCGCGTGTGTGCGTGTGTTTTACCCTGCATATAACGGCTACAACTTTTCAAATCGCAGACTACGTTTGTAATAGTTTGAATGGCTGCACGTAAAGCCGCTACTAACACTTTATGCTTGGGTAAATTGGCAAAGATAACAGCACTTCACAAGCACTTGGCGAAGTGAACTGAAAAACGGATTGCCATCTGTGTTATACAAATGTGGATGAATGCGTATATTATTTTTTTGTACGTTTCAGCTGGCACAGAATAGGCAAGTTTTAGTTATACGTATATATTTATTTTTTCTAATACTAATGAACATTTATTGAAACGGCAGAAACAAATGAAGAATCATCATGGTTCATTTTAAGAAGAAGAAGAGGAAGAAGTAGAAGAAGATGAAGAAGAAGAAGAAGAAGAAGAAGAAGAAGAAGAAGAAGAAGAAGAAGAAGAAGAAGAAGAAGAAGAAGAAGAAAAAGAAGAAAAAGAAGAAAAAGAAGAAGAAGAAGAAGACGAAGTAAAGCTACTGTGTGACTGGCACTGATTTAATGTCTACAATAAAACTGGCCTACCAACATATTTCTAATAGACATTCATAGTCTCCATGATACCACAACATCTAGCATGAGAATGGAGGTTAAGGCGCTCACTGCAGCTTTTCGGTGGCTAGAGAACAAGATGCATACACATGACGTAGTTCTAACAGACTCTAAAAGCATGCTGAGAAAAGTGAAGACAGGGATGCTTCGAGCAGAGTGGCAAGCTTCACTGGGAAGGAAACAGGTAGTGAGAATATTTTGGATCTTCTCTCCAGGCAATGCCGGAGTGGTTGGGAATAAACAAACATGCAAATTGGATTGATCTGCATCACTGTGTGGTAAATTTATACATGACAAGGCAAATGTGGTCAAGGCCCATTAGGAACGAGTAACAAAATCAGAAATGACATAGGATTATTATGGCCTTAAGAGAATGATACAGCTAGATGTTTTCCAGAGGGTCTGGCGGGCTCACTACACTCAGAGGAAAGGCAAGGCAAACTTATAACCAGATTGCGACCGGTACCATTAGTATTAAAACTCTGCGCTGGCTGCTAAAGATGAGGACGGAGCACAACTCAACTCTGCTCAACTCATCGTCTCCATAGAAAATGACTTCACTTTTCTATTAAAAACAGGTAAAGGTTATAAAATGCCGGGCATCTGTTAGATGTTAAGTGTCGTATGTACTCAGCTTCGACCTAAGGTGGGGTGGTCAATTCCTTTCCTCATTGTCTGTACGTCAGGGACAAATCCCCAAAATGTGAAAATTATCTTGTATTAGTGTTTTTAAAAATGTAACAGATTTCGAATACTTGGGCTCTTTAGTGAACAACAGTGGCGACTGCTCCTAAGGAGTCAGAAGACTTGCATTGGCAATGCAGAGATTAAATAACATGAAGAACCTAGGGCAAAGCACTAGTAAATTTGTTAAAGAAAAATCTTGAGATCATGCATTTTTCCTGTGGTAGCTTACGGTTGTGAGTCTTGGACTCTCACTCAGTCACTGCGGAAAAAAAGATTGGAGCTTTTGAAATGAAATGCTATAGAAAAATTCTTAGAATACCATGGACCAGGAAGAGGAAAAACAACGACAATGTGAACGAGTTGAACATCAAGGAGAACTGGCTCATAAACAGCATTCTGTCCCGAAAGATGAAGTATTTTGGCCACATCAAGCGTCATGGTGGCTTGGAAAAGACAGTGATGGAAGGTGCAGTTTGTGGAGGGCGAGGCAGAGGTCGACCACTGCAAAGATTGATACAAGACATTGAAGATCTATTGGCATTGAAAGCACATGAGGCTGGAGAGCTGGCTAGAGAAAGGGATACTTTTAGGCGTGCCTTGAAGGGAGCGACGTTTTCTAACGGACTTGGTGATTAATGATGATGAGTGTGATTGACTGCATTAAATATTTATGTCATATTAATACATAACACTCTTATTAAAACTGTACTAGGGGGAAAGTTGAGGACAAGCCAGCAAGAGACAGATATCGATACAAGTGGGGTCGGGTAATAAGAGATTCATTTCACCGAACCTTCATCGAGGAAACTGAACCTGACTGTATTAGTTAGTAAAACGAACCAATTGTATTCAAACCTGGACAACTGTCTTAACAGGCAAGCACACTAACCATTATCCAGTCAGGGTTACTTCTTCTTCTTCTTTTTCTTCTTCAGCATTCCGAGCCCTTGAGGTTCATTGCTGCAGATATCACCCGCCTCCATTCATCTCTCTGGTTGGCCTTCTCTTTTCAGTTGGTGACACCAAGTGTTTGCAGGTCTGTCTGGATATTATCTCTTCATCGTCTTCTTGGTCTGCCTCGTGGTCTTTGACAATTCATCTCCCTGGTGTATACAGTTACGTTTTTCTTAATAATACTAAAATAACAATAATTAGTATTATTATTTAAAAAAAGGGATCCATAGACGCAACATTCATGTTTTGTTTCTATTTGTTATATTGTGAAGCTAATATACTTTTCGTTCGGGTTTTTAACTCTTATTGATATATATAAAAAGACACACACTTAGTGCCCAATTTAGGTATAAGCTAAAAGAGCTAATAATGTTTATTAGGCAGGTCCACAGACAGTGTACATTTATGTCTCTTCTTTTGTCACTGAAATTTTTTTTAACAACCCTGTACATCTAAACAGTTAATGTTATTCCTATATATGCTATATATATATATATATATATATATATATATATATATATATATATATATATATATATATATATATATATATATATAAAATATATATATATATATATATATATATATATAGCATATATAGGAATATATATATATATATATATATATATATATATATAATCATCATCATCATGTAACAGGTATTTTGCAGAACGTCGCTCTCAACATGGACTGCCCGAAAAAAACCACCCCGATTTCCTGCCACTTTTCCGCCTCGTGCACTTTCATATCAAAGGAGTCTCTTATTTTCTGAGCCCATTTTCCTGTTGGTCGACTCCTGCCCATCCTTCCTGATACCATGTCTTCTGCTGTCTTTTTGTCACAGTCCGTCGTGGCGCTCGATTTGGCCAAAATATTTCAGCTTTTGAGACAAGATGCTGTTTATTAGCCAATTTTCCTTGATGTTCCTTGATGTTGAGATCTTTTAGAATGTCAGTATCTCTGTTATTCTTTGTCCATGGAATTCTGAGAATCTTTCTATAGCATTTCAGTTCAAAAGTCCCAATTGTCTTACTTAATGATGTGGAATTAGTCAATGACTCATACATATACATACACATACCCACACAACACACACATAAAGTTTCAGTCTTGAACATAAGGTAAACTTAAATGTAGCCTCCAACACTACGTATACTGTACAACTCATACATTAATATGAATACACAAACTGGCAGACGGTCGTCCATAAGTTAACACAAACCGTTATCCATACACAGCACAACTGCAATAAACAGCCATCAATAGCGTTAGTAACTACACCTTATATGCACCGCACCACTGACGCTGTGTCTTACCACACACAGTTTACTATAGAGCTCGCCAACAGCGACTCGCCAATGAGAAGAAGCAGGTAAGAGCCCAGCTTTCAAGCGGCCTGTATCAAATCCAGCCAGGAGTAACTGTCATTTTATGACAAGATGAAAAGAGCCCAGGAAGTTAAGGTTCAGCGGAGCATGATAGGAACGCGGTTCAGGTGTGAACCCCTAGCCCCAAGACGTCTCACTCGTTAATGTGCCCAACTTTATTTCCCTTCAAGCAGGAAAGCCATGGCAGGATTGCCCTACTAAGTCAGGTGATGTGATGTAAGACTTTTAGTCCATGCTGGACGAAAATAAAGCACATTATCATTGCCACGTCTACTGTATCAGCTACTTGCTCCTCTACAAGTTTCACCATCACGATAACTGTGGCTGCTGCTGCCACTGCTGCCGTAAATACTACTGTTGCTACTATCACCACTTCTACCACTACCATCGCACCCTAATAAAAATAATAATACCATTTTCATCACCACCACAACCACTTATACTACTATTACGACATCGACAGCGGCGACTGCAAAAAAAAAAAAATTAAAAAAATCCACAACCACCACTAAAACAAGTTACCACTGTCACCACAACAACGACTACTACTATTTTACAACAACAACAACTTCTTCTGCTTCTTCTTCTTTCTGCAACAACAACAACTACAGCAACAACAACAACAACAACTTCTTCTGCTTCTTCTTCTTTCTACAACAACAACAACAACAACAACAACAACTACTACTACTACTACTACTGCTAAAACTACTAATACGGCTACTCCTGCTACTACTACTACTACTACTACTACTACTACTACTACTACTACTACTACTACTACTACTACTACTACTACAACTACTAATACGGCTACTCCTGCTACTAAAACTACTACTACTACTACTACTACTACTACTACTACTACTACTACTACTACTACTACTACTACTACTACTACTACTACTACAACTACTACTAATTCGGGTACTCCTGCTACTAAAACTACTACTACTACTACTACTACTACTACTACTACTACTACTACTACTACTACTACTACTACTACTACTACTACTACTACTACTACTACTACGAGTATTGCTACCACTACAGCTACTAATGCGGCTACTGCTGCTGCTGCTACTGCTGCTGCTGCTGCTGTTACAACAACTACTACTACTACTGCTGCTGCTACTACGACTACTGCTGCTGCTACTACTACTACTACGACTACTACGACTGCTACTACTACTACTACTACTACTACTACTACTACTACTACTACTACTACTACTACTACTACTACCACTACTACTACTACTACTGCTACTGCTGCTGCTACTGCTGCTGCTGCTACTACTACTACTGCTACTACTATTACTACTACTACTACTACTGCTACTGCTACTGCTACTACTACTAATACTACTGCTACTGCTGCTGCTACTACTACTATTACTACGACTACTACTACTGCTGCTACTGCTGATACTACTACTACTACTACTGCTGCTGCTACTACTACTACTACTGCTGCTGCTGCTGCTACTACTACCGCTGCTGCCGCTGCTGCTCCTACTACCACTATTACTACTACTTCTACTACTGCTACTACATTACTACTACTACTACTACTACTACTACTACTACTACTACTACTTTTACTACTACTACTACTACTACTACTACTACTACTACTACTACTACTACTACTACTACTACTACTACTACTACTACTACTACAACTACTACTACTATCACCACCACTATCACTACAACCTCTTCTTCTTCTTCTTCAGCATTCCGAGCCTCTGAGGTTAATTGCTGCAGATATCACCCACCTCCATTCATCTCTCTAGTTGGCACTCTCTTTCCAGTTTTGCAGGTCTGTCTGGATACTATCTCTCCGTCGTCTTCTTGGTCTACCTCATAGTCTACGACTTCAACTACTACGAACCACTATACTACTACATCGGCAATGACAAGTGCAGCAACAACAACAATTAATACTACCACTTCTACTGCTACTAATACCATTCTACTTCTATCACGATGACTAGTACTACTAAGACATCGACAACGACGACTGCTATTAACACCAAACCAAAGCATCACCACCACCACCACTACAACAGTAGCAGCACCAGCAACAACAACTACTACCACTACTACCACAACAATTATTACAACCCAAAATCGTGCTGCTGAAACTGGTACAAATAATCCAGCTCTTACTGCAACTAATGTTACTGCTGGTACAAAGGCGTGCTGCTGAAACTGGTACAAATAATCCAGCTCTTACTGCAACTAAGGTTACTGCTGGTACAAGCAGAGAATTCCGCACACACAAGCCACATTCAGACTTTACAAATTGATCGACATAGGTAGTCTGCATATTTTATCTTACAAAAACAGCATGACTCGTCCAATGGTCTGGAGCTGCAGTACTTCACTCATGTGGGCTGCGGGTGGTAATTACGTCTTAGTTTATTAGCACTTCAAGAATAGCATCGATTTTACTGGCTAGGCTTCGTAATAATTTACACCCCATCCCTCCCCCAAACCACAGACCAAATAAAAAATAAAAAATTTTGGTTAGAAGGTTTTGTTATGAGAAAACCGCTATAGATTAGGTAGACTAGAAAAATCAAACAAACCCAGATCTAAATAATATTTATCAGAGAAGAGAAAACTGCCGGATAAGATATTATAGAAGTAGATAACATTTATCAGAGAAGAGAAAACTGCTAGATAAGATATAATATTTGAAACTACTAGATAATATTTATCAGAGAAGAGAAAACTGTGCTAGGTAAGATATAATAGTTAAAACTACTAGATAATATTTATCAGAGAAGAGAAAACTGTTAGATACGATATAATAGTTAAAACTACTAGATAATATTTATCAGAGAAGAGAAAACTGTTAGATACGATATAATAGTTAAAACTACTAGATAATATTATTAAGAGAAGAGAAAACTGCTAGATGAGATATGATAGTTAAAACTACTAGATAATATTTATCAGAGAAGAGAAAACCGCTAGATAAGATATAATAGTTAAAACTACTAGATAATTTTAATAAGAGAAGAGAAAACTGCTAAAGAAGATATAATAGTTAAAACTACTAGATACTTTTCATCAGAGAAGAGAAAACTGTGCTAGGTAAGAGATAATAGTTAAAACTACTAAATAATATTAATCAAAGAAGAGAAAACAGTGCTAGGTAAAACATATCAGAGAAAAGTGTAGTATAGTAGAGGTAATAAGAGAATAAAGATTTAATCGAGAAAACGGTGCTATATAAGCTAGAGTTAAAAAAAAAAACTCTGCTAGACAAAGTATAACAGAATAAAGGAAACATCTAGGTAAGATGTAATAGAGAAGACTGGGCTAAGTGAAATTTATATAATAGAGAAAACTGGGCTATGTAAGATATAATAGAGAAAACTGGGCTATGTAAGATAAAATAGAGAAAACTGGGATATGTAAGATAAAATAGAGAAAACTGGGCTATGTAAAATATACATAATAGAGAAAAACTGGGCGAGATAAGATTTATATAACAGAGAAAACTGGGCTAGGTAAAATGTGCATAATAGAGAAAACTGGGCTAGGAAAGAGATATATAAAAGAGAAAACTGAGCTAGGAAAGGTATATATAATAGAGAAAACTGGGCTAGGTAAAATATATATAATAGGGAAAACTGGGCTATGTAATATATATATATAATAGAGAAAACTGGGCTTGATTAGATATAAATAACAGAAAACTGGGCTAGGTAAGATATATATATATATATATATATATATATATATATATAATGGAGAAAACTGGGCTTGGTAAGATATATATAACAGAGTAACAGAGAAAACTGGGCTAGGTAAGATATATATATATATATATATATATATATATATATATATATATATATATATATATATATATATATATACACATATTTATATATAATAGAGAAAACTGGGCTTGGTAAGATATATATAACAGAGAAAACTGGGCTTGGTAAGATATATATAACAGAGAAAACTGGGCTTGGTAAGATATATATAATAGAGAAAACTGGGCTAGGTAAGATATATATAACAGAGAAAACTGGGCTAGGTAATATATATATATATATATATATATATATATATATATATATATATAACAGAGAAAACTGGGCTTGGTAAGATAAATATAACAGAGAAAACTGGGCTAGGTAAGATATATATAACAGAGAAAACTGGGCTAGGTAAGATATATATAACAGAGAAAACTGGGCTAGGTAAGATGTATATAACAGAGAAAACTGGGCTAGGTAAGATATATATAACAGAGAAAACTGGGCTAGGTAAGATGTATGTAACAGAGAATACTGGGCGTGGTAAGATATATATAACAGAGAAAACTGGGCTAGGTAAGATGTATATGTAATATAGAAAACTGGGCTAGGTAAGATATATATGTAATATAGAAAACTGGGCTAGGTAAGATATATATGTAATATAGAAAACTGGGCTAGGTAAGATATATATGTAATATAGAAAACTGGGCTAGGTAAGATATATATGTAATATAGAAAACTGGGCTAGGTAAGATATATATATAACAGAGAAAACTGGGCTAGGTAAGATATATATGAAATGAAGAAAACTGGGCTAGGTAAGATATATATAACAGAGAAAACTGGGCTAGGTAATATGCATATAATGGAGTAAATTGGGCCAGGTAATATGCATATAATGGAGTAAACTGGGCCAGGTAATATGCATATAATGGAGTAAACTGGGCCAGGTAATATGCATATAATGGAGTAAACTGGGCCAGGTAATATATACACATTGAAAAATAGGAAAATGACGTTTCATCGTCAGCATCAGTGTCAGGTAATGTCAAGTAAATGTGTAACGCAGTACAGGAAATTAGAAATGTACTTATTAGGTTATTTGAAAATACCTGTTTTAATACTTCACTGAAGAGGCAATAGACGACAATTCAAAAAAATAGTATGACGCTTGGCGACATCTTTTCGCCAACACAGTTTCAATAACAATAACAGAATAAGGGGGAAGGGAGGGTAGCGACGAGGGCAGAAGAAACATTATAATAACAACCATAAGATATACTGATATTACGTAAATGTAGGTGTAAAAAAACACTGCAAAATCACTGACATATGTGAAATGCATGTTTGTCCCTATGAACATTCCAAAATATGTTATTTACTTTACAAATTCCTCATTAAAACAATAATTATCATCGTGAAAAATTTAGTTTCTGAAACTGTCAATACTGCTTTCCTATAGTGTACCGACTTTACAGTCAAAATGCTTTCGTCAAGAAAACACCCCAAAAATAAATACCTACGTTTACTGTACCCTGTACAATGATAAACAAACTGATCCATTGGAGAGGTTTTTAACAGCACCATCTACAACCAAAGATGACGGATGACTATCTGTTGACTTTTTTTGTAAATTACAGCCTTTATTATACCATTTTCGCGATGTAGGCAGGGCTGTCTTTCAGTCTGAGGATTTAAGACCGCATGGCTGGTGCTGTTACTTTTTAACTGATGTTAATATTCAAGACTTTATTATATTAAATCAAATTACATACATAAGTGCTTAATCCCTCTCTTACTGTGTCAGAAATAGAACAAAATTCAGTAAAGCCATTTTTGATCCTTAGCATATTGTGTCAATAATGGAACAAAATCCCGTTAAGACATTTTAAATCCAGGGCACAATGTGTCAATAATGGAACAAAATCCAGTTTGGACATTCTTGAACCATGGCACATTGTGTCAATAATGGAACAAAATCCAGTTTGGACATTCTTGAACCATGGCACATTGTGTCAATAATGGAACAAAATCCAGTTTGGACATTCTTGAACCATGGCACATTGTGTCAATAATGGAAACAAAATCCAGTTTGGACATTCTTGAACCATGGCACATTGTGTCAATAATGGAACAAAATCCAGTTTGGACATTCTTGAACCATGGCACATTGTGTCAATAATGGAACAAAATCCAGTTTGGACATTCTTGAACCATGGCACATTGTGTCAATAATGGAACAAAATCCAGTTTAGACATTCTTGAACCATGGCACATTGTGTCAATAATGGAACAAAATCCAGTTTGGACATTCTTGAACCATGGCACATTGTGTCAATAATGGAACAAAATCCAGTTTGGACATTCTTGAACCATGGCACATTGTGTCAATAATGGAACAAAATCCAGTTTGGACATTCTTGAACCATGGCACATTGTGTCAATAATGGAACAAAATCCAGTTTGGACATTCTTGAACCATGGCACATTGTGTCAATAATGGAACAAAATCCAGTTTAGACATTCTTGAACCATGGCACATTGTGTCAATAATGGAACAAAATCCAGTTTGGACATTCTTGAACCATGGCACATTGTGTCAATAATGGAACAAAATCCAGTTTGGACATTCTTGAACCATGGCACATTGTGTCAATAATGGAAAAATCCCAGTAAAACAGTTGTAGATCTTTGGTTCACTATGTCGTTTATAGAACAAAAGTCAGCATAATCGGTGTTAATTCATGTCTAGCTGTGTCAGCAGTGAGACAAAATCCCAGAAAAATTCAATTTTAATGTGTAAAAGCAAAGGTAAATTTCGGTAGATGTGAACCAGCGTAATTGCACACAGTTATAAACCATAAGTGCTCTGCCGCCGGTACGGACAGCTGATAAGAATTGTCCGCCTGTGTCGTCGTTCGCATGCAACTCTGTAGATACAGCGACGTTCCTCTATTTACCCCAGAGTGTCAACTCTGGTACCCATTTCCTAGAGGCTGGGTGAACTCCGGGAGCCACCCGGTTTCGAACACCGACCGTGGCTGCAGCGAGTCGCAGCTGGATTGGAAAGCGAGCCTCCTATCGACTGCGCTAACGCGACCATGTCTTCGATGACGGTTCAGATAAAATAGCTAAAACGGAGCTTAGAGATAGCATGAAGATTATTTATTTCTGGTGGTAAGTAACGGTAAGTAAGTAACTTTTTACCCCACAAGTACATCACAGAAAGAGATAAACACCCGGTGACACAAAGTGCCACCATGCGGATGAGGATCACCCGTGGAAAGGCCCTGGAAACCCCGTTCAATCGTTAGGTTATATTAGGCCCCCCCCCCCCCCGGCAACAGCCAGGATGCGGCTTCTTCAAACGTGAATGTAACACATAGGAAGGTAGATAAGTTGTACCCTACCAGGACATGAAACAGGCGATAAACACCCGGTGAGGATCACCCTGGAGACATCCCGGAAACCACGTTCAAACGTTAGGCCATATTTAAGGCTATATTTAGGGCGCCCGGCAAAAGTAGAACTGAAATATATATATATATATATATATATATATATATTATATATATATATATATATATATATATATATATATATATATATATATATATATATAATCATCAGTTCTCGTTATGCCTAGTGGCACATGAGGCTTCAGAGAGGACTTTCCACGTTTTCCTGTCCTGTGCAATCTTCAGTGCAGTTTTCCATGTCAAAAATGCCGCACTCAGGTTACTTTCCATCGTTCGTCTCCATGTTGTTTTTGGGCGCCCCTGTTATCTCTTTCCCTCTGGTGTCCATGTGAGAGCTGTTTTGGCAGGTATATCAGAAGTCATTCTCATAACGTGGCCAAGCCATTTCCATCTTCTCTTGGTAATCATACTGTCTAAAATTTCTTGGTTTGTGGCTTGAAGTAGTTTAGTGTTTGAGATTGTATCTGGCCAGAAAATTTTGATAATTCTATGTAGACATGAGTGGTGGAAGGTGGACAGCTTGTGAACATCCTTTTTGGTCATTCTCCTGCATTCAGCTCCATAAAGAAGAACTGGCAAAATGATGCTCTTGTAGAGTCGGAGTTTCGTTCCTCTGCACTAATTGTTGGATTATATATATATATATATATATATATATATATATATATATATATATATAATACATTTTCAGTTAAATATAACAGCTCCTTCCAAACGATGACAGTAGACGAATTAAATTTGCTGATGACATTCTGGCTGAAGTATCGCGTTTAACAATGTTATTTGCCCCAACTGTTTCTTCACATGTCTTTTAATTAACGCTACAATCACTAAAAGTTAACATTTTCTAGAGTTATTAACAACGATTATCTTACGATTCTTGAAGAAATTAGTTTGACAAAATAATATTTCGCTGTTACTTCCTTTGAATCTTAAATTATGTCGGTTTGCTTTAATTAAGAGGCAAGGAATCAACTATATACATACCAATAACCAGATCTGTTAAACGGACGTGCATTACAAGTTTAAGTTCTGGGACAAGACTAAAGTCCAGAGGTCGACGAACAAAACCCTCGTAACATGCAAAAGATAATGGGATCAAGCGCTCGCTAAAACTTTTTAAAAACAATATATGTATATACAATATATTTATATATATATATGTTCAGTTTTATTGTTCTTAGTACTTTCAATTTGAATAAATAAAGAAAAAAATAGGATGATTAAAATTAATTATGACACAAGTAGAAGTCATGACAGCGTACTGATCTTTCCCACCAACACCAACGATGCACGATGTCATGGGACTGTGGTGATGGTCAAGTACTGATGCCCAGTATAGTACAGCAAACATGAAAATGTAACGGAAGACTCACTAAGTTGTTACAGTAGAGGAAGACTGGAATATAGATAGAGGAAGACTGGAATATAGGTAGAAGAAGACTGGAATATAGGGAGAGGAAGACTGGAATATAGAAAGAGGAAAACTGAAATAGAGGTAAAAGAAGACTGGAATATAGGGAGAGGAAGAATGGAATATAGAAAGAGGAAATATGGAATACAGGTAGAAGAAGACTGGAATATAGGGAGAGGAAGATTGGAATATAGGTAGAGGAAGATTTAAATATAGGTAGAGGAAGATTTGAATATATGTAGAGGAAGATTGGAATATAGTTAGAGGAAGATTTGAATATAGGTAGAGGAAGATTTGAATATAGGAAGAGGAAGATTTGAATATAGGCAGAGGAAGATTTGAATATAGGCAGAGGAAGATTTGAATATAGGCAGAGGAAAACTGGAAAATAGGTAGCGGATGACTGAAATAAAACTTGTACTCAAGACTTTATTTTAAAAACCAGTAGTCAGACTTATGCCTACACTCACCTGCATGTTCCGTCTGGCTCTTTTCTTCGCGCAATAAATTCGAAAGCAAGTTAACCGGTAAAGACGTAAAAGACCTGAACAGCTTTTGTCTGCAATGTTTACGCTGCTATGGTTGCCTTCTAAAATTCCGAGTCTCGCCAGCCATGAATGAATGACGCTAACATAACTCCCGGGTCAACGACACTCCATCACACACTGCCAATATTCAGGTGACCGTTTCTATACCTGAAACAAAGATCAATAAATAATATTTCTGGATCCTCAGACGAATATTTAGATTGCATTTTCATCAATGGCCGGCTGAAAGTTGACCTCATTACTCACCAAGTGCGGATTGGTCTATACGAATATAAGTCTTACACTGTATGCATGACGTCCAAAAGGAAAACAACGGTCCTTGACTAATTAGTTACTTATAACTGACTTCATCAGGGACCTGCCGTTGTATCAGGTCTAGAGGCTAGCCAGTGAATTCGAAGATCGTGGGTTCAGGTGGTGACAGAGCCAGGCTTTTTTTTTTCTTTCTTTCAGAAATGACCTTGGCTTCCAGGTCGACCTAGCCTTAAATGGATACCAGGTGAAGTCTTGGGAAATAAAGGCGGCTGGTGAGATTTTTTTTGCACAGGTCAATCACCGAGTGCGGACTGGTCGATACAATATAGGCCTAGCCATAACAGTCTCTAGTATCCCTTAGAGAAGGCCTTGGCATAGCCCTATCTGCCTAATATGTCTGAAGGCGCGCAGAAGAGTCATTGACTTTTCTTTAGCTTGACTTACTTTATCGACTCGTCAGGTACTTTGGATGAGCAGACTTAATGCTAGATGTTTGACAGAACGACTACTTATCCGTTTGTGCTGCTCAGATATCCACATACTTCTTATCATTTTGGCTTGAATCTTTCAGCCAAGCCCTCACCTTCAGCCAACTCAGGCTGTCCTGGACTTAGTCACATTCGATTGCATTGCCAAATACATTGTCTAAAGACACAGTAGACCGTTTTCCATCAACCTTATTTACTTTACTTTTACGACATACATGACAAGTTAGAGTGGTGGTAGTATGTTTAACTTCCCTTAAACTCTGGTAATAGAAGGTCTCTCTCTTGTCCCTCTTTAATTTCTCTCTCTCTCTCTCTCTCTCTCTCTCTCTCTCTACTCTCTTTCCCACCCACACATATAATTAGGATTTTTCGTGTTCTAAATGTCTTGTTCCCCTTGTGGGTTCCTGTGTCCCATTGGGGTGTGGGGGGGGGGGGGCAACATTGGCTCACTTACAAGCTTGTCATAAAATTCGACTAATGAAGGGTGTTTCCTTCGAAATCGGAGTGCTTCTTCGTGGAAGGCGAGGAACCAGCAATCTGCTTACAAATAAGCTAGGTCTGTAAAACGGTTGTGCAGTCAAAACTCAAGCTCCGGAACCAGACTGAACTTCAGAAGTGGATGATCAGTCAGAAATTTCCGCCCGAGTTGACAGCCGGTGAACGGTATCTGATGATTTGACTAACCCCGCGACCACCCATGGCGATGGCAATTCTGACTAGTAAGACTCCGCTCACTTTAAGAAAAGTCTTCAACATCTTGTGCGTGAAATTTCAAGAACATTGTACCCATCGCAGTAGTAGGTACTCGGAGTGCTTCATTCTCAGACGTTTAGCTCTTGACGTATCTGCAATAACTGTATCCAAGAATTCTATCCAGGTTCCGATTTTCACCCTCCGTGCAATGCTATGCATGACATTCTCTTTCCACGAATCACCTATGAGGCGAACCCTGGATGGCAAACCAACAGTGCAAATCACAAGTACCCCTCTCAACTTCCAGGTAAGTTATAATTAGGGCACCCGTGGCGGTTGCCTCAAGTGGTGTTACTGCGCTGGTAAGGGATGCTGAATGTGTCTAGAGTTTAAACCAGAACATTCCTACAAGTAAGCTCACATAAGAAATCTAACGAACACACAGCAACGAAGAAAACCAAGCAATATATAGTACGATGATATCAAGAACCACTTTAGCTATTTCAGCAACAGAAGATTTTGTAGCGCTTTCTCTAGGTTGACCCGGTGGTGGTGGTGGGGGGGGGGGGGGGTGTGGTTGAGGGGTTTGCAGGCATGGCGTCCGTCTCGAATGCTAGTAGTCCTGGGTTCAGTCTGCAGTAATGTCTGGGATTTTTTCACGTAAAATTCTAGTAATTTAACCTGCTCTGTGGGTAGTAAGATCGGGCACCCCTGTGTATAGCTGCGCATAAAAAAAAATCCCTTGGCAGCTGGAAATGGCACTGCCGGGGCAAAATTTTGAGTTAAAAATCTACCCAAATTATTGCAGGATCTTCTCCGGTGCTACTGAGTTCATGCACTGTGATGATAATCTTCAGACTCAGGCTTCAGTTAGAAGTAGAAAGGATCACTTATGGGGTTTTGCCCTTGTGCCATGATGTTGATCCGTTGTTTAAACCATAAACCAATCTTCAGGAAGACCTTATATACAATAGTAAAGATAATGATGTACGACACCCAAATAGGGTAATACTGAGTACTTAACTAAAGTTATCTTATAAGCGCCAAATGAATTGTAAAGATTTAACAACAAACAGTGTTGCTTTATGAAAGTATGGAGTGATACGATGTGTTGTGTGGGAAGAAAGACAAATGTGAAGATCAAGTCATGTATCGCAGTAGAAGGAGGGCATGGATGAATATTACATTGTTCTTTCTTTCTTTCTTTCTTTCTTTCCCTTTCCCTTTTCCTTTTTTTTTTCTTTTTTCTTTTCTTTCTTTTTTTCTTCCTTTTTTTTTTTTTCTTTCTTTTCTTTTTTTTTTTTCTTTTTTCCCTT
>CAJHNH020000384.1:0-135000 GCA_905116865.2 Candidula unifasciata
CTCGTCTGCTCAGGGCTGCCAATGATAGGTTTTACCCCCATATCTGGGTTTTTCTTAGATACCTCAGGGAAATCTGGGTTTCTTTTAAAAATATATCCTTATATAAATGTGGTAAATGTTTTGTTTCATAACTATACATTTTGTACATTTTAACAATCTAAGTTTTTTTTTTTGGGGTGTTTTTTTTCTCAATGTATTGCTTGGGTTTTTGTTAAGCGAAGCTGGGTTTTTCAGAAAAATCCCATTGGCAGCCCTGGTTCCTGGGAAACATGGCGGCTTGTTGATGGTCGCGGGACGTGACTGTTTTTGTTGAATATAGGAGGTAGGTCCGTGGCTTTAAAAAAACTAAAACATGTCAGTACTCGGCTAAAATGACTTAAATATGTGTATAATAAAGCAGGGCTGAAGAAAAATCGTGCATGAATAAATGTTCGATGCTGCGTTAACCCTCTGACTGGAGACGGAACCTTTTTAAAGTTTGAATAGTTTCGGCTCTCCTTCGATCAGAGCCCCTATATTATAATGGCCAAAACAAAAATCCTAACAGGGCCTCAGTTCTATGCAAAATGCGAAGTTCCTGCCGAGGAACAAATCGCGGCAAAACTAGGATCGGCTCTGAATAACGAAACAAATGCCCTAACAGGGTCTCAGCGATATGTTAATTGGGCGCTCGTACTAACGGTCATAAAGGTGGCTGCCGCAAAATATCCTTTTGAGCCACAGTCTCGCATCAGTTGCGCACTAGCGGTCACGAGCACACCGTGGCTGCTGTTCGTGGGTCCTAGCCATCTAGTTTAACCCATTCCACGCTGCGTGGGGGACACGTGGCGGTGGTGATAGTCGCTGTAAAACCGCCTGAGAACCGCAAATTAAGTCACGTGACTGTGGCTCGAAAGGATATTTTGCGGCCGCTATCTTTACCGACCGTTAGTTGGAGGATAGCCGTTAATTTAAATAATTACGGACATGTTTCTACGACTATGACCGCACCGCTGACTGCTATCCTCTGAATAACGACCACATATTAAGGCGGCCAAAAACAGGGTCTCAGTCACATGTAAATTGCGGGCTTCTGGCAACTACCACCACCCCCGAGAGTATTTCCAGTGCTGCTACGCGCCGCGCAGAACGGAGCTAAATTAAATAGCTGGGACTCACGAGCAGCAGCTTCTGCATCTCCTGCAGCTTTGCTTGTGAGTCCCTGCCATCTAGTTTAGCTCTGTTCTGCTATGTGCGGCGCGGATGGGGGGGGGGGGCTAAACTAGATGGCTGGGACTCACGAGCAGCAGCTGCCGCATCCCCTACATCCTCTTCCAATTTATTTGCTTGTGAGTCCCAGGCATCTAGTTTAGATCCTCATCCGCACCGCGATGAGTTTGATCGGAAGTACACCATCGCTAATCTGCTTCAGACCGCCAGTCTCCTCGCCATGTCACTATTATCGTCTGTAATGTTGCGTGTCTTGGTTTGTCAGTGGTCGCTAGTATCGTCTGCAGAAATGCTGGAAATTGTTAACGGTCGCTAGTATCGCCTGCTACTATCGTCTGCATTGTTGCATATCGTGACATTGTCAAGTAATCCTAGAATTGGCGCGATGTGTTTATGGGAGGAAGTCCGCATTTTACACATGACTGAGGCCCTGTTAAAGTATTTGTTTGGCCGCCATAATATGAGGAGAAAGTTTCAGTGCCAAGAAGACGAAGCGGCACTCTTCCAAATACCGGTTCCAAATAATTCACTGTTAAAACATCCCATGCAGGGCCTCAATAGGTCATTTCATTAAAAGTATGTGATAGGAACACTATGAACTATGCTTTGCGTTATTATATAATTTCATTTGAACCAAACTTTAGAGTCTACGGTAGTACAGTTGTAAGTATTTCGCCTGCCACCCGGGTGACTCGGTGTTCGATTCTCCACCGGGTGATAATTATTTTTAACCCCTAAAAGGGCGGTTGGGACGTTGTGTTGTGGTTAACAGCTTGGCTGCAATATATGCGCATTTTGCCCCAACACATCCAATTGCAGCAAAGTCCTAATTTGTCGCCTTTTACAACATGCTTTTAGGTGGCAGTGGAACTATTGCTTTTTTGTTTGTTCAGAAACATATGGCCCTGGAACCCACCAAGACGAGTCACGGATAATGTGAACAGTGGATCAAAAACTACTCCTCCCCACAAAGCTTAAACACTGGATCAAAATCTATTCCTCCCCACGATGCTTCAATTGGACGAAAACTGTTCCTCCCCACAGCGCTTAGCTTAATGTCTAAACATTGCTATCCATCGAGCAATAACAGCAGCAGTGAAAACTGATGATGATGACCTTAATGTTTTTACTACATAACCTCTTGAGGCTCTCAAAGGGATGTTTTTCATAGTGAATAATTTAGGACTGGTATTCGTAAGAGTGCTGACGAAGCCTTCAAGAGGGGATTCTCACAGTTTATGCACAAAAAAATTAATACAAAATATAGCGTTTAATTAACAAGTACAAAATTATATATTCGTGTAGGAAATTGAATGAGCTCAGAATATTTATGAAACTGTTCATATTTGCATAATTTTGCAAGAATTTTTTTAAAACTTGAAAACAAACAATACTAAGCTAGAAAAATTGGGTGAATATTTTGATGGATGAAGTTGAATAAGTCCTAACACTTGTGTTTTGTGAAGTAAGACCCTTGGGGACACTTCTGGCACATGGTTCTACTCATGTTCCTGCCTCCAGCTATGTTTAGGTTGCTATGACACAACAGTCCTTTTTGTTATTGTTTTGAACAGGTAACCCCAGAAAAAATTGATGTAAAATTACAGAACACATCAAACTTTCTCGAAAGCTGTCATTGAACAGCCCACATGTGCAAGAAATGCACGAAGCAATTTGATTGGCTTGTCAAAAACCTGCCAACCAATCTCAAGGCTTGCATCACATAGGGCCGACGGATCTGCCCAGTGGTCCTTTTGGCTACTTTGTGTCGGGCCGATATTTCGTCTGCATCATTTCTAAAGGGTTAAAGTTAGTTGCGTATCCTTTACGGGATGTTGCAGAACCAACCCCAGCATTTTTTGGCTGTTGTGATTTTTCTAGTCAAATTTACACCCAGTAGTTTGCCATTGCTTTCTGGGCGGTGGGCTTCTCGAAACAAATGTCGAAACCCGCACAAGGCCCGCAGCTGGAATCGAAGCTTGCACACCAGCATTACAAAGCCCATTCGCAACGCCTAAGCCACAGACGCCGACCCATGCTGCGTACCGTTGCGGAAAAAAAAATCCCTGGGTTGCCGTTAGATGAACATGGGGCTAGACTGTTAGTATATAGGTCAGCACTTTCCCAGATGGGAGTCGCCTTAGCCGAGCGGCTAGACGCTCGCCGTGGATTGGAAGTTCGTGGGTTCACTCCCTGGCGGACGGTTTTCAAAAATGACCTTGGCTGCCAGGTCGACCCAGCTTTGAGTGGGTACCGGGTGCAGTCCCGGAAAGTAAAGGTGGCCGGCGTGATGCTGACCACATCACCCATCTTGTGCCAGTTGGTCTATAAAAGTAAAGGTCTAGCCCTATATGCCTAAAGGCGTGGAAAAAGATCTTTACTTTTTTTTTTTTTTTTTTTTTAACTTTTTACTGACCCAGATTTTGATCACACATAATGCATCATTTATATTGACACTAGTCTCTGTCTTCGATTGTATAACTCTGCAAAGGATCACATCCTGGAGATCTTCCAGTTTACAAATTGTGTTTTGCCGCTCCAACTTTTTCTAAAAAAGGCTCAGGTTCTTTCTGATCATCTCATCCATACTATCTGACCTAATTTGTATTCTCTGTATTTTATGTGTGCAGTACGCCTTCCACTTCTTTGGTATTTCTTTACTCTCCATTAAAGTACAACACATTCTGTTATTTATTTCATTTACTGATGGTTTAAAATTGTTTGTTAATATTCTAATCTATTTGAATATTTCTGTGCCCATGCCCTGTTGTTGGAGATTCCATATTTTGTTACATATCTTGACTACATATCGTGTAATTTCTCCTCTCTCATTTCAGTTGATTATGAAAACAAACTTTCACAGTAATTTCTTTTTTGTAATTCATGGCCAGGCATGCTAACATTTAACTCTCTATGTTCTCTGTGTTTCAGAAATACACCACTTTTGTCAGACCTGATTCAAGTAATTGTATATGAGTGCAGCACATACAGAGAAGATGGCTTTTGCCAACATTGACTCAGTGTTTGTAAAACAAGAACTTTCAGATTTTTTCTATCATGACAAGAGTCACCAGAAATTCCCAAAAATTGAAGGAACAGAAAGTTGTTGCAGCCTTAAAGACATGGCTGGACACTCAGACACGGAATCAAGAGCAGCTGACAGCAAAGTAGCTCTCATTCTTCATGAAAACTTATCACTTGATGATAGTGGGGTTAAGAATAACTATATGGCATCAGTAAAACTTGAAGAATTTTATCAAATAACAGAGAATGTGTCACCTGTCATTGAAAATAACACTAATCTCTGTGTAGTTAATGAGACTAGTGAGCTACAAACAGTAGAAATGCCAGGGAAACAATCACAGATCTCTGAGATGTCTCTTTTTGATGTTGTTAGTTACACTGGCCATAGACAAGAAACAGTAAAACAAGTGGGCTTGCCCTATATGTATGATGTTTGTGATCCAGCTGTTGGTGTAGACTCATGTCTAAACAGAAATAAAGGAAGAACTTTAATAGAGAAACATTACAAATGTGAGGATTATGGTGTTTCCATTAACAAAGGTATCCAGTTAAAATGTGACACAGAAGTGCATTCAGGAGAAAAGCCTTACAAGTGTGATGACAGGGGTGCATTTAATCAAAATAGTTATCTTAAATCTCACAAAAGAACACACACAGGAGAGAAACCTTACAAATGTGATGATTATGGTGCATCATTTAATACAAGTAGTTATCTTAAATGTCACAAGAGAACACACAGAGGAGAGAAACCTTACAAATGTGATGATTGTGGTGCATCATTTAATACAAGTAGTCATCTTAAATGTCACAAGAGAACACACACAGGAGAGAAACCTTACAAGTGTGATGATTGTGGTGCATTATTTAATGAAAATGGTCAGCTGAAATGTCACAAGAAAACACACACAGGAGAGAAACCTTACAAGTGTGGTGATTGTGGTGCATCATTTAATACAAATGGTCAGCTGAAATGTCACAAGAGAACACACACAGGAGAGAAACCTTACAAATGTGATGATTGTGGTGCATCATTTAATATAAGTAGTAATCTTAAATGTCACAAGAGAACACACACAGGAGAGAAACCTTACAAATGTGATGATTGTGGCGCATCATTTAATACAAGTAGTTATCTTAAATGTCACAAGAGAACACACACAGGAGAGAAACCTTACAAATGTGATGATTGTAGCGCATCATTTAATCTAAGTGGTCAGCTGAAATGTCACAAGAGAACACACACAGGAGAGAAACCTTACAAATGTGTTGATTGTGGCGCATCATTTAATACAAGTAGTTATCTTAAACATCACAAGAGAACACACACAGGAGAGAAACCTTACAAATGTGATGATTGTGGTGCATCATTTATTACAAGTAGTCATCTAAAATGTCACAAGAGAACACACACAGGAGAGAAACCTTACAAGTGTGATGATTGTGGTGCATCTTTTAATCAGAGTGGTAATCTGAAATGTCACAAGAGAACGCACACAGGAGAGAAACCTTACAAGTGTGATGATTGTGGTGCATCATTTAATACAAGTAGTGATCTTAAACGTCACAAGAGAACACACATAGGAGAGAAACCTTACAAGTGTGATGATTGTGGTGCATTATTAAATGAAAATGGTCAGCTGAAATGTCACGAGACAACACACACAGGAGAGAAATCTTACAAGTGTGATGATTGTGGTGCATTATTTATTAAAAGTAGTCATCTAAAATGTCATAAGAGAACACACACAGGAGAGAAACCTTACAAGTGTGATGATTGTGGTGCATCGTTTAATCATAGTGGTCAGCTGAAATGTCACAAGAGAACACACACAGGAGAGAAACCTTACAAGTGTGATTATTGTGGTGCATCATTTAATACAAATGGTCTTCTGAAATGTCACAAGAAAACACACAGAGGAAAGAAACCTTACAAGTGTGATGATTGTGGTGCATCTTTTAGTCAGAATGTTGATCTGAGAAATCACAAGAGAACACATACAGGAGAAAAACCTTACAAGTGTGATGATTGTGGTGCATCTTTTAGTCAGAATGTTGATCTGAGAAATCACAAGAGAACACATACAGGAGAAAAACCTTACAAGTGTGATGATTGTGGTGCATTATTTAGTCGTCTTGATAGTATGAAATGTCACAAGACAACACACACAGGAGAGAAATCTTACAAGTGTGATGATTGTGGTGCATTATATATTAAAAGTAGTCATCTAAAATGTCATAAAAGAACACACACAGGAGAGAAACCTTACAAGTGTGATGATTGTGGTGCATCTTTTAATCAGAGTGGTAATCTGGAACGTCACAAGAGAACGCACACAGGAGAGAAACCTTACAAGTGTGATGATTGTGGTGCATCTTTTAGTCAGAATGTTATCTGAGAAATCACAAGAGAACACATACAGGAGAGAAACCTTACAAGTGTGATGATTGTGGTGCATCTTTTAGTCAGAATGTTATCTGAGAAATCACAAGAGAACACATACAGGAGAGAAACCTTACAAGTGTGATGATTTTGGTGCATCATTTAATCATCTTGATAGTATGAAATGTCACAGGAGAACACACACAGGAGAAAAGCGTTAGAAGTGTGATGATTGTGGTGCATCTTTTTATTTCCTTAGTGATATTAAACGTCATAAGAGAACACATATAGGGGATAAACCATACTTGTGTGATGATTGTGGTGTATCGTTTAATTGTCTTAATCATATAAAATGTCACATGAGAACACACACAAGAGAAGAGCCTTACAAGTGTGATGATTGTAGTGCATCTTTCAATCAGAATGGTCACCTGAAACTTCATAAGAGAACACACACAGGAGAAAAGCCTTATAAGTGTGATGATTGTAGTGCATCTTTTAGTCAGAATATTCAGCTGCAACTTCATAAAAGAACACACACAAGAGAAACAATTCTACAAGTGATATGATTGTGTTTCATCTTTTTCTTGCGCTAGAAGTCTGAAGAGTCTCACGAGTATACATAAGGAGAGAAACTTTACAGATGTGATGCTTATGATGTATATTTCATTTGCACTGACAGTTTAAAAGTGCACAAAAGAACGCATCAAGAAAGAAAACATTTAAACATGAGGATTCCTATGATGTGCATGTATAAACACACGAAACATCATGCAGCTGAAACACTTGCAGTTGAAGAAACAAGAGCTGGAACTTTTACTAGAAGGAGTACTATCAGCAACACTGAGCTTTTAGAAAGGGAAGACATAAAACTGAGGTGATATACCAGTAATAAATGATTGAGGCAGAAGGAAAAGATACTGTCCGTATATGATGCATACTGTAGTAAGATTTTGAACTGTTTTGTTGGTTCAGAGCAGGGTCAAGAATCATGTATGTAGATATATATGAGACAATCCTATTGTCCGAAGAACACCATAATGCCGAGGCTTTGTGTTTATCAAAGATCCTGTGACTCTACACCAGTGTCTCCCAAATTTGTCCAGATCACTACCCCTTTTTCAGCAGAAGCAAATCACCCAGTGCCCCCTCTCCCTGGAGATAATCATCATCCTTGTGTGACATGTCAAAATCGTATGTGGTCATCATACGCCATCCTACACGATCAGCATAATCACAGATTAGCTGGTGCTCATGACCAAGGTGTTTATCTCTTTGCTTTCCTCAAGTCCTCTTTTTTGTCAGTTTTACTATTTATCCCCAAGTCCTCTTTTTTGTCAGTTTTACTATTTATCCCCAAGTTCTCTTTTTTTTCCGTTTTACTATTTATCACCAAGTTCTCTTTTTTGTCAGTTTTACTATTTATCACCGAGTTCTCTTTTTTTGTCAGTTTTACTATTTATCCCCAAGTTCTCTTTTTTGTCAGTTTTACTATTTATCACCAAGTTCTCTTTTTTGTCAGTTTTACTATTTATCACAAAGTTCTCTTTTTTGTCAGTTTTACTATTTATCCCCAAGTTCTCTTTTTTGTCAGTTTTACTATTTATCCCCAAGTTCTCTTTTTTGTCAGTTTTACTATTTATCCCCAAGTTCTCTTTTTTGTCAGTTTTACTATTTATCCCCAAGTTCTCTTTTTTGTCAGTTTTACTATTTATCCCCAAGTTCTCTTTTTTGTCAGTTTTACTATTTATCCCCAAGTTCTCTTTTTTGTCAGTTTTACTATTTATCCCCAAGTTCTCTTTTTTGTCAGTTTTACTATTTATCCCCAAGTTCTCTTTTTTGTCAGTTTTACTATTTATCCCCAAGTTCTCTTTTTTGTCAGTTTTACTATTTATCCCCAAGTTCTCTTTTTTGTCAGTTTTACTATTTATCCCCAAGTTATCTTTTTTGTCAGTTTTACTATTTATCCCCAAGTTCTCTTTTTTGTCAGTTTTACTATTTATCCCCAAGTTCTCTTTTTTGTCAGTTTTACTATTTATCCCCAAGTTCTCTAGTCTTTACCTTGCTTCAAAACAAACTTCACTAAACAAGCAAAAAGACAATGATATACAGTCAAGTCCACTGAAGTCAAAACTCAGATAAGACGAATTTCCCTTAAGTCGACATGACCAGCATAATACTGGTATTTTACTTGTTTATCGTTGTATTTTAAAAATCTCTTTAAATCGAATTTGGTTGACTCGAATGTTTGGATTCGTTGAATCTAAAAATAAATGCCGACTATATAAGTGATCATGTCTCCAACTGTTCATATTTACTATGAGAACAAAATTGTTTCATCAAAGAACTATTTTTAGTTAGGCCGGGAAGTAGCGTGAAATCTCGCATCTACGATATCTTCCTACATAGCTACAGTATTAACAATGACAGCTGGCGGTCAAAAGCTGACTAACTTAAAAAAAAAAAGATTGAGCTGTTAGAACAGATTGAATATTGTGGGAAGAAGAAAGTGGATGTGGCTAGAGATTGTGGTATTCCAAGGCTGAGGCTTTCTGGGCATTTTAAAGCAGAAAGAACGCTACACACAAATGTTTTTTGAATGTCATATCAACAGCGACAGCCAGCGAGCTAGAACAGTGACAGACAGCGAGCTAGAACAGTGACAGACAGCGATCTAGAACAGTGACAGACAGCGATCTAGAACAGTGACAGACAGTGATCTAGAACAGTGACAGACAGTGATCTAGAACAGTGACAGACAGTGATCTAGAACAGTGACAGACAGTGATCTAGAACAGTGACAGACAGCGATCTAGAACAGTGACAGACAGCGATCTAGAACAGTGATCTAGAACAGTGACAGACAGTGATCTAGAACAGTGACAGACAGTGATCTAGAACAGTGACAGACAGTGATCTAGAACAGTGACAGACAGCGATCTAGAACAGTGACAGACAGCGATCTAGAACAGTGACAGATAGCGATCTAGAACAGCGACAGCCAGCGAGCTAGAACAGTGACATGCAAATTTGTTGATACTGCCCTTTTAAAACTGTTTACTGTGCTTAGGTCGGCAAATGTACCTATGAATGGACCAATAATTATGGCAAAAGCAGAGGAATATGCACATCTAGGAGGTCAGACAGACTGGAACTGTAGTACCGTGGTTGTATATTGCAATATGGATGGTTATTAAAAATGACCTTAAGTTGTGATTGTGAAGTTTTAAAATCCTCATTGAAGTGCTGACATAATTTTTTGTGAATTCAGGGCCAATTCAGAGACATGGATGACATCAGAATTGTTCACTGAGTGGCTACAAGAATTTGATTCTTCAATGATGCATTAAAATAAGAAGAGTTCTTTGAATCATTGACAAATGTGCAGCCCACAGAAAGGTACCATTCAAAACCTGAAAGTCCATTATAGATCTCCAATGTTGTCAAAACTTGTGGGTCATAATAATGATTACCTTTGTCCTGATGATTTCAAAAATATCCCTTCTTGATTTGATTATAATGTTAAAATCTTCATGGGACAGTTTTGCCTGCAACTATTGCAAACTGCTTTAGACAAGCTGGCTTCTTACCTGCATTAGATGTTCCAGTAAATGAGAATTTTGTACCATCCACGGGCAATGGGAGTAATGTTACTGATACTTTAGTGCAGCCATTACTTGACTGAATATTGAACCAGACGAGTATGTGAACATTGATAATGATGTTTTAACCCAGGCCAGTCTTTCAAGCAGTGATATTCTAGGGCTATGTCTGCCAAACACTCAACCAACAGACCATTTGAGACCAGACTCTGATGATGAGGATGACTGCGAGCTGCAAGAACAACCTGTCTCACAGTCAGATATTTTGGCACACATGAGCTGCAAGAACAACCTGTATCGCAGTCAGATGTTTTGGCACACATGGGCTGCAAGAACAACCTGTATCGCAGTCAGATGTTTCGACACACATGGGCTGCAAGAACAACCTGTATCGCAGTCAGATGTTTTGGCACACATGGACTGCAAGAACAACCTGTATCGCAGTCAGATGTTTTGGCATGTATGAACACAATAAGAATTAACGTTTACATGATGCAGACTGGGTGCTCGGATGATGTAATCTCACCGTTTGTTGCATTTACACATGCCATAGAACGACATTTTTCACAAACCACAAAGGCAAAGCAAAATCACAGACTTTTTCTTGAACAAAAGTCTGAATTCTCCTATTGTTATTATGCTATATGTTCTAAAATAATTAAATATTTCAACATTTCTGATATTGAATTGCTATTTATTTGCTAACCTATGATTTCACCCTCACTGGTATAATTGTTTTACTCAGTGCTACTGCTTGGTTTTAGTGTACACTCTCTATTGTGTGTGCTGTGTGGATAAGTAGAAGGGGCCATAAACCAAGGCAGATCATGTGTCACGGAGCGATGGTGTCACGTGTCTATATTAGGTTTTCCCTAATAATAATAGACACTTTATAGTGACTTAATGTTGAGATGATGGCTTGTGTTGGTCTAGAGGTACTCCACAGCTCCAGTTACCATCCAGCATCACTTCATGGATGAGGGAGCTCAAATTATAGGCTCCACAGAATTATTATTTGTCCTGGGCACAACTTGGCCAGACTTCCTCACCACTTGTTAGCCCCCAGACTAGATAGGATCACTATCATAGTCAAAATAAACACACGTATATCATAGAGTTCTAAAAAAGTAAAACAACACACACAGAACTGGCTGAAGAAAACTGAAAAACTGGACACCAGCAAAGTTATATTCAGAATAACAATGCATGCTGTAATAAGTGCAACATAAGTAGAGTCTCAAAGGAGACATAAAGAATGATCTAAAGAACATGACAATATTGAACAAAGAACATTAGTCAAGAATGACTCCTGATCTGCTAACAGCTATTGTGGTATCATCATGACTGCTGATTTAGTACAGGGTTGATGGTAATAATGGGCACTAAGTGTACGGGTGCACTGATTGGTCAGGTGTTGGCTGATCGCTTGTATCTGGATGCACTGATTGATAGTTTTTGGGATATTTGGACTAAGATTCTGACCAAGCCCCAGAGGAGTCAGTATACATCCTGCAAACACAAAGGAAACAAGAGTCAGCAAACCATTAAACTCTACCCTGTTTACCATAAAATTGGGGCTGTATCGAATAGTGATTTTCACTATTTGGCCGACTATGAATAGCTGGACCTTACTATTCGGCCGAATATGAATAGCTGGACCAACTATTCGGCTAAATATGAATAGCTGGACCAACTATTCGGCCGAATACGAATAGTAAATCATCATCATCAGGTGTTTTGCCGACTGGCATGGGCCAATATGCCTAGCCACAATCTGCCATCTCCTACAGCATGTATTGGTTCATGTGCTGACACACCTCCATGCCATGCAACAAGACTGTCAAGAATCTTATCTCGTTGTCTTCTTCTATCCCTCCTTCCACAGATCTTTCGTGGTCACCACATGTTCCATTTTACCTCATCTTATAACATGGCCGAAAAATTATGACTGTCTCCTTCTGATGTCTGGGAGTAGTTGTCTTCGCGCTCCCGCCTCTTTCAAAACCTCTTGGTTGCTTTTTGTGTGTGGCTGTCCAATGCATTTTAAGAATTGTTCTGTAAAACCATATATCTGAGGCCTTCAGAAATTGTTTGTCCTGCCTACAGATTGTCTAGGACTTACAGCCATTTGTTAAAACTGGATGTATATAGCAAGCAAGAATTCTTTTTCTAACCTTTAACGACAAAGATATATTGCATAAGATGTTCTTCATTTTAAAAATGAACCTTTTGCCTATCCTATTCTGTTTCTTATTTCAGTTATGCATCTTCTATCTGATGTTATCCATGTGCCCAGATATTTAAATTTCTGTATTGTCCCAAAATAAAACCATTGACTTTTATAACACATTTAGGAATAATTATTTTCTTTGATACCACCATTACTTCTATCTTCCCACTATTCAAACTATGACCCATTCTTTCACTTTCGTGTATAAAATAGATCTAATAAAAACACACACATCCATATGACAAATGTACGCTGAAATTTTACTTCATAAAATGTAGTACAAAATAGTAAACATTTAAAAACATTTCATGTTTTGCATCCTTCAGTCAGTCAGTCAGTCTGTGATAACTAATACCTAGGAATGAAAGTATTCTTAGTTTTATAACAAGTAATTACACTTGTAAATTGTCACTGACAGCTTAGTTAAGCCATGAAAGCGGCATAAGCTTTCCAAAAAAAAAAAAAAAAAAATCGTTCCATGTTGTCAGCATTAAGGCAGCTTCTTGTCTCACTGAATGTATTTCCAGCTGTACTAAACAGACGTTCACTTGGTACGCTCCGTAGGTGGTGCACAAAGATAGCGCGTGACAGTATAAATCAAGGTGAGAAATCTTGATATGTTTATTTCCCACCAGTCCAGAAACGGGGGTAAGGTAGCCACTATTCATATTCAGCCCGACCGCAACTATTCGGCCAAATACCGAATAGTTATTAGGTCCACTATTCGGCCCCGAAGCGAATATTCGTTACAGCCCTACATAAAACCACAATACATCAGTCAGTATGGAGTTGAGTTGAGTCAAGAATTGACATCACAGCACTCGGGGGCATTCCCATACATGCTCCGTCCTCATCTTCAGCAGCCAGCGCAGAGTTCCAATACTGATGGTACCGGTCACAATCTGGTTAAAAGTCCGTCTTGCCTCTCATCTGAGTGTAGTGAGCCGGCCAGATCCTCTGGTTACACCCAGGTGCCTCATTTTCATAATCTTCTTTCTCTACTGATTCCGTTTCTTGTTCCCAAAAGGCCTTGACCACATCTGCCTTGTCATGTATCAATTCACAACCCAGTGATGCGGATCCATCCAATCTATCTGCCTGTTTATTACCCACCACGCCAGCATAGCCTGGAGGAAAGATCCAAAGTATGCTCACCACTAGTGGTTTTTCCAATGAAGCCAGCCACTCTGATTGAAGCATCCCTCTCTTCACCCTTTTCAGCATGCTTTCAGAGTATGTCACAATTACGACACGTGTATGAATCTTGTTCTCTAGCCACCAGAGAGCTGCAGTTACCGCCTCCACCTGCATTATCATGCTAGAAGTTATGGTGTCATATACTAGGCTGTCTTGCACTAAAGAGTTTTGATTTGCTCTCACTACGAACTCCAGGCACTTTTCTTTCCTCTCAACACTGAACAATCTGTATAGATAATCAGATCACCTGGGCGTGAATTGTCGTGAATCAACTATTGAACTTCAACCTCCGTAGCACCCGCTGGCCTCTCTCTGCACACCTGGTCCAATGTTATCATAACCCTACACATGTCAGACTTTCCCTCTGGTACTCTGACCCACTCCTCTCCTCGCCCAGTATTCTCCAGCATGCATACTTGTCTTATTGTGTCTTCTGCTTGAGCCATCCACGATGTTCCCCTTTTCTGCCTCTGACCCTTGCCTGCAGCCAAGGCTTCATACAGAGGGTGTTCCCTGTCTGCAGCTACTCTGAGGTATGACTTAGCCTGCAGCACCTTTAGCCTATCTGCAATAGTCGGCAATGCAAGGATGTATCGCATACACACATTAGGGTGTCTCTTGTACAACCCAGGATCAGCCGCACAGCTTCATTCTGTATGAGCTCCAGTTTTTCTAGCTGACTCTTTGAGACAGTGAGTACTCCAAATCCATAATCAATCACTGAGATGATTAAGTGCTGGTAAAGTGTGAACAGCATTCTCTTCCCCATGTCCATCGCTGCCATAATCTTTAGTGCGTTTAGACCTTTTTGAGCCCTTGTCACAACTCCCTCTATGTGATCCCAGAAAGACAAGCTTCTGTCAAAGGTGATACCCAGGTACCGCAGTAGGCTGTCTCTTTTGAAGTCCCTGCCATTTATTTTGAGTCTGGGAACATCAGCTCTAACAAACCTGTTGTCTAAAGAACACCACAGGACGGTTGCCTTTTCTGGGTTGATTACAGCATTTATCTCTGTACACCAGTAGATCCAGTCAATTACCTTTCTACTGGTGCCTGTAACTTAAGCTATTTGATTCCGATCTCTCCCCTTCCTATATACAAGAACATCGGCAAATGTCAATATTCAGCCAACTCCAGGTGTTTGCAGGCAGGTAATCTTGCTCGTAAAAACATTGAATGGTACAGGTGAAATTGCAGATCCGTGTGGTAGTCCTGGAGCTATAATACATGGTTCAAAAGTCCATGAACCCACGCGGAGTATACAAAACAGCTGCTATCCAATTCACCAACCAAGGACAGACTCCCTTCTCCATAAGCGCTTTCATCAAGATACTGTATCTGTCTCTGTGTTAAGCGTCTTCTAAATCGAGTGCCCTGCCACAGTTTCCTGTCTGTTCTGGAAATCTTAGAAGGCATGAAAGGCAAAAGTGGCTGCATTTGAGCACGTGTCTTTCCCGGGTCGGCAACTCCCCCATCCTCGTGGAAGGAGATTACTCTGTTCCACAAATTCTTGTAGCTTACCCGCCCCTATCTTCTCCAGCACTCGACCAAAAGTGTTTTGTAGGGTTTTGATCCTGAAGCCCCCGGTGTGTTGAATGATTCTTGCCAGGCTTAGGAAGTGGAATCAGGTAGCTGTGCATCCACTCTTCTGGGGATGAAGCTGTCCTAATGCTCTGGTTGAAGCAAGCAGTCATCTCCAACAGGTCTGCATCACTCATGTCTTTCATGTGGGAATATCGGGCCCGGGTGCAGTGTCTTTCGTCCTTTTCAGAACACGTTTTACATCTTTCACCTGCATGCTGTCTTCATAAGGTTTGTTCTTTAAGATGGATGCCAGATCTTCTCTAACTCTATCTCTGTTATCTCCAGCATTGTGGTATGTCTGTGAAATAAACCTCTTCAGGAAAGGCTCCCCTTCTCCTTGTCTGTAGTTAATAGCATACCGTCATCTCCGTGAATTGCTCCTACTACGCTGGGTTGATCTTTCTTAAGCATCTACCTATGTAGCCTCCTAAACTTTCCTAATGTCTTATCGCTCCCAATCTCATAAATAAAATGCTCCCATTTTGCTTTTTTGGCCTCTGAAAAACGTGATTATATCTTTCTGTAATAGGCTGGAAAACTACTGTTTAGCAGCTCAATGATTTTATTTAATCTAGTTTTAAAATGACCAAGATGCCACAGTAACAGCTTTTAGTTTGAGACAGTAAAAAGCGGAAAAATCCGGCTACTGGGTATAAAAGACTTTGTTTAGTCTTTCAGCGATCTATTTGACTTCCGGACGGACCCTGTGGAGACCTACCCGGCTGTTGTAGCCTTGCACTTGGGGCTAGACAGCGTGGGTATGGCGACCGCAGGGGAAGGCTGTTGTCACTCCTATTCTGGTGGGTGGCTCTGTGGTCGGCACGGTATGGTCAATACGCCCTGTTTGCCGTTGTTGACTGCACTTAGTCTCAACGCACAGGTGTGTCAGATCGGATCGGCTGAGCGACGCTAGACTGGCTCGTTTTCGCGATAATGGCACGTTTCTTTTGGTTAGATGGTGTTAGAAATGATTTCCATTGTGTATTCTCGCTAGTTTGATGGCAGGTCGCTATAGCTGATTTGTTGATCTGCTAATAGCTGTCAGTATTTTGTTATTCGTTGGTTTACCAGTTGCTTGGTTAGTTTTCTGCTGGTCTGCTCGTATACCTTCTAGCTGTTCTTTAGTATACTTAGTGTTCACAGTGTATCATCAAGTATTGTTCTTTTATGTCATCAAGTAAATAAAGTTTCTGTATTTGTTGACTTACATTCTTGTTATTTTAGTTAGTTCGCCTAGGTTTTACTGTTACATTATATTAGACCCCACACAGACGATTTCCTGTCAGGGTGAAATATTTTTAATCTTACCATAAACGAACTTTTTCTCTTTTTTTTTTTTCTTGTTACTGAGGCAGCTTAAGGTTGGGTTTTGGCTCCCACTCGCCACTTGCCATTGTTAAGAGCTCTTGTAGGTTCGGAGTCGATGAGATTTCAAGGAGTAGATTTTCATATTATCCTTTATAGTTATCTCTCCTTTTCCTCCATTACAAGATACCCTATCTGCTTTGCTTCTAGTACATTTCTTGTCTCTTTCCGCGCACTCCAACTCCTCCTGTGAACTTAAGGCTATCTGTCGCACTTTCTTTAAACGCTTTATTGCAGCTCTCTTTAACTTCCATGCCTGTTCAACCTTTGATGTCCACCATGGAGGCTGCACAAAAGTAGATCTGCCGGCCCTCTTACATGCCCTCTGTCGGAGGAGTCCAAGAAGGGTGTTAGTCCTCTCATACTTGAAAGGCATAGAAGCTCTTGAAGCCTTGACTTTCCTGGATTTGGAAATCAATACCGAACATGGCAGATGGTCACTTCCACGATCGCCCAGGGCAGTCCATTTAAGGTCTTTCAGCCAGTCCCACTGTTGTTTTGTAACTAAAGAGCCCACGGCAGCATATACATGAATTATGTTCCAACGTAGGCCACCAATCTCCATCTGTATTCCCTGCACCTCTCTAGCATCATTGTTCCAGAGACTCAGGTCAAGTACCACATGTTCCACGCCCTCCTTCATCAGCAGACGCCCTTGTCTCCCATGATGCCCAGCAGGGTTTACATAACTGACATATCCAGGGCAATGACATTTATCTGCATTCGGCTCCTGAAGCATGATTACACCAAAGTCGTAAGTTAACTTTCTAGTACTGACCCCCCCTCTCTGTCTGGCACTTCGACAGTTCTAAAAATCCACTTTCACTTGATTGAACCCCAGCTGTTCTGTTTTTCACCTAAATCTCCTGGCTCCTGCCCTTCTATTTCTCTGCTTTCTTTTCTCACCATTTCCTCGTTTTCTCCTCTTCACCCTGTCTTTGATGCTTGCTGAATATGACGTCAAGCGCAGAGCACGTGCTCCGTAGCTCAGGCGACAATTCTTATTAAATGAAAAATCCATTTGTTGAAGTTGTTATGCATAAGCAGGTGGTGCCATGAAGCCGGAGCGGTCGTCAATGTGTTAAAGTCAACGGTGAAATGATTTTTGCTGCGAATTATAAACACACCAACACCAACTGCAAGTGTGTGTGTTCGGAGAGCATAAAAGGAACTCATTTAATTGTTCGTGTCTGTTCGAGGTGACCCAGGCACGAACTAAAGGTGAGACCATGACAAACCGATCACCGAAGTCTGGGTGAAAGGAAGACAAAAGCGCTGCACAGAGAAAGATCGGGGGAGAATTGTGTACGACTATACCACAGTGACATCGTGTAATAGTTTGTTAGAATTTAGCCTGTTACTGACCATTGTAGTGACCGCTAGCCATGTGTTTCGTTTAGGTTCTTTTAATTATGAATTGTACTGAGTTTGGTGATGTTATTCAGTCTTATAACGTTATTGTGTGGCTAGGAATTATTTCCGTAGATTCTGTTAAAGCAGTAGCTCAAGATTGTAATGCATTAGTTGTGGCGTTAGTATCTGCCAGCAAACATCTGGCCATTCACTGGGTGTAAGCCTTATAATCCTCGTGTCGGGGACAGCGGCTTGGGACATCGTTGTTCGAGAGTGAGGTGGGTTCGAGCCATGTGCCTATTCATGTGAATGGCCAGGCGTGATTAGTGATTGTAAAGCTGGCACGGCCTGCGTTTCAAAAAGGAGCAACTGCCACTCTTGAGGCTAACTTCCCAAGGTTTAATGCTCTTTTTACATTAGAGATTGTGTGTGTGCTCCACAGATGTTCGGCTTAGTGTTTCTTTAAGCAAATGTGTCTTATCTGTTGCCGGCCTGCAACAAGAGCCATAAGTATGATACCAGAAATAAGGTCGCTGACACAGACTGTTTGTTCCTTATCTCCCAGGCAGATGAATTCCGACTTTGAAGGAAGCCTGTAGTTAATCGACTCTTACAACCTGCTTTTTTGGGGAGGCATTGGTCTTTTCTTGTTTCACTAGTATAGTGGAGTCTAGAATTTTCACGTGGAACATTCATAATTCAACCTTTAATGCGGAATCTAAAAAAGAAGAATAAAATTACCTGTTAAAAACGGAAATAAAATGTTTTCCATCTGATTTATCCTTTGTGTGGAAAGCAAGCGTGCTTGCAAACGGGTGCCAGCCCCATGTTTTGACATTGCTGCTCTAGACCAGTGGTTCTCAACCTCCATAAAGCCGCGACCCTTTAATACAGTTCCTCATGTTGTGGTGAACCTTTAATACAGTTCCTCGTGTTGTGGTAAACCTTTACTACAGTTCCTCGTGTTGTGCTGAACCTTTAATACAGTCCCTCATGTTGTGCTGAACCTTTAATACAGTTCCTCATGTTGTGGCGACCCTTTAATACAGTTCCTCGTGTTGTGGTAAACCTTTAATACAGTTCCTCGTGTTGTGCTGAACCTTTAATACAGTTCCTCATGTTGTGGTGAACCTTTAATACAGTTCCTCGTGTTGTGGTGAACCTTTACTACAGTTCCTCGTGTTGTGCTGAACCTTTAATACAGTCCCTCATGTTGTGCTGAACCTTTAATACAGTCCCTCATGTTGTGCTGAACCTTTAATACAGTTCCTCATGTTGTGGCGACCCTTTAATACAGTTCCTCGTGTTGTGGTAAACCTTTAATACAGTTCCTCGTGTTGTGGTGAACCTTTAATACAGTCCCTCATGTTGTGGCGACCCTTTAATACAGTCCCTCATGTTGTGCTGAACCTTTAATACAGTCCCTTATGTTGTGTTGAACCTTTAATACAGTCCCTCATGTTGTGTTGAACCTTTAATACAGTCCCTCATGTTGTGTTGAACCTTTAATACAGTCCCTTATGTTGTGTTGAACCTTTAATACAGTCCCTCATGTTGTGTTGAACCTTTAATACAGTCCCTCATGTTGTGTTGAACCTTTAATACAGTCCCTTATGTTGTGTTGAACCTTTAATACAGTCCCTTATGTTGTGCTAAACCTTTAATACAGTCCCTCATGTTGTGTTGAACCTTTAATACAGTCCCTCATGTTGTGTTGAACCTTTAATACAGTCCCTCATGTTGTGTTGAACCTTTAATACAGTCCCTCATGTTGTGTTGAACCTTTAATACAGTCCCTCATGTTGTGTTGAACCTTTAATACAGTCCCTCATGTTGTGTTGAACCTTTAATACAGTTCCTTGTGTTGTGGTAAACCTTTAATACAGTCCCTCATGTTGTGTTGAACCTTTAATACAGTCCCTCATGTTGTGTTGAACCTTTAATACAGTCCCTCATGTTGTGTTAAACCTTTAATACAGTCCCTCATGTTGTGTTAAACCTTTAATACAGTCCCTCATGTTGTGTTAAACCTTTAATACAGTCCCTCATGTTGTGGTGAACCTTTAATACAGTCCCTCATGTTGTGTTGAACCTTTAATACAGTTCCTCATGTTGTGGTAAACCTTTAATACAGTTCCTCATGTTGTGTTGAACCTTTAATACAGTCCCTCATGTTGTGTTAAACCTTTAATACAGTCCCTCATGTTGTGTTAAACCTTTAATACAGTCCCTCATGTTGTGTTAAACCTTTAATACAGTCCCTCATGTTGTGGTGAACCTTTAATACAGTCCCTCATGTTGTGTTGAACCTTTAATACAGTTCCTCATGTTGTGGTAAACCTTTAATACAGTTCCTCATGTTGTGTTGAACCTTTAATACAGTCCCTCATGTTGTGTTGAACCTTTAATACAGTTCCTCATGTTGTGTTGAACCTTTAATACAGTTCCTTATGTTGTGTTAAACCTTTAATACAGTTCCTCATGTTGTGGTAAACCTTTAATACAGTTCCTCATGTTGTGGTAAACCTTTAATACAGTTCCTCATGTTGTGTTGAACCTTTAATACAGTTCCTCATGTTGTGGTAAACCTTTAATACAGTTCCTCATGTTGTGTTGAACCTTTAATACAGTTCCTCATGTTGTGTTGAACCTTTAATACAGTCCCTCATGTTGTGTTGAACCTTTAATACAGTTCCTCATGTTGTGGTAAACCTTTAATACAGTTCCTCATGCTGTGTTGAACCTTTAATACAGTCCCTCATGTTGTGTTGAACCTTTAATACAGTCCCTCATGTTGTGTTGAACTTTTAATACAGTCCCTCATGTTGTGTTGAACCTTTAATACAGTTCCTTATGTTGTGTTGAACCTTTAATACAGTCCCTTATGTTGTGTTGAACCTTCAATACAGTCCCTCATGTTGTGTTGAACCTTTAATACAGTCCCTTATGTTGTGTTGAACCTTTAATACAGTTCCTCATGTTGTGTTGAACCTTCAATACAGTCCCTTATGTTGTGTTGAACCTTTAATACAGTTCCTTATGTTGTGTTGAACCTTCAATACAGTCCCTCATGTTGTGTTGAACCTTTAATACAGTCCCTCATGTTGTGTTGAACCTTTAATACAGTCCCTCATGTTGTGTTAAACCTTTAATACAGTTCCTTATGTTGTGTTGAACCTTTAATACAGTCCCTCATGTTGTGTTGAACCTTTAATACAGTTCCTTATGTTGTGTTAAACCTTTAATACAGTCCCTTATGTTGTGTTGAACCTTTAATACAGTCCCTCATGTTGTGTTGAACCTTTAATACAGTCCCTCATGTTGTGTTGAACCTTTAATACAGTCCCTTATGTTGTGTTGAACCTTTAATACAGTTCCTCATGTTGTGTTGAACCTTTAATACAGTTCCTCATGTTGTGTTGAACCTTTAATACAGTTCCTCATGTTGTGTTGAACCTTTAATACAGTTCCTCATGTTGTGTTGAACCTTTAATACAGTTCCTTATGTTGTGTTGAACCTTTAATACAGTCCCTCATGTTGTGTTGAACCTTTAATACAGTCCCTCATGTTGTGTTGAACCTTTAATACAGTCCCTCATGTTGTGTTGAACCTTTAATACAGTCCCTTATGTTGTGTTGAACCTTTAATACAGTTCCTCATGTTGTGTTGAACCTTTAATACAGTTCCTCATGTTGTGTTGAACCTTTAATACAGTTCCTCATGTTGTGTTGAACCTTTAATACAGTCCCTCATGTTGTGTTGAACCTTTAATACAGTCCCTTATGTTGTGTTGAACCTTCAATACAGTTCCTCATGTTGTGTTGAACCTTTAATACAGTTCCTCATGTTGTGTTGAACCTTTAATACAGTTCCTCATGTTGTGTTGAACCTTTAATACAGTCCCTCATGTTGTGTTGAACCTTTAATACAGTCCCTCATGTTGTGTTGAACCTTTAATACAGTCCCTTATGTTGTGTTGAACCTTTAATACAGTCCCTCATGTTGTGTTGAACCTTTAATACAGTCCCTCATGTTGTGTTGAACCTTTAATACAGTCCCTCATGTTGTGTTGAACCTTTAATACAGTCCCTCATGTTGTGCTGAACCTTTAATACAGTCCCTCATGTTGTGCTGAACCTTTAATACAGTCCCTCATGTTGTGCTGAACCTTTAATACAGTCCCTCATGTTGTGCTGAACCTTTAATACAGTCCCTCATGTTGTGCTGAACCTTTAATACAGTCCCTCATGTTGTGCTGAACCTTTAATACAGTCCCTCATGTTGTGCTGAACCTTTAATACAGTCCCTCATGTTGTGCTGAACCTTTAATACAGTCCCTCATGTTGTGTTGAACCTTTAATACAGTCCCTCATGTTGTGCTGAACCTTTAATACAGTCCCTCATGTTGTGCTGAACCTTTAATACAGTCCCTCATGTTGTGTTGAACCTTTAATACAGTCCCTCATGTTGTGTTGAACCTTTAATACAGTCCCTTATGTTGTGTTGAACCTTTAATACAGTCCCTCATGTTGTGTTGAACCTTTAATACAGTTCCTCATGTTGTGTTGAACCTTTAATACAGTCCCTCATGTTGTGCTAAACCTTTAATACAGTCCCTCATGTTGTGTTGAACCTTTAATACAGTTCCTCATGTTGTGTTGAACCTTTAATACAGTCCCTCATGTTGTGTTGAACCTTTAATACAGTCCCTTATGTTGTGTTGAACCTTTAATACAGTCCCTCATGTTGTGTTGAACCTTCAATACAGTCCCTCATGTTGTGCTGAACCTTTAATACAGTCCCTCGTGTTGTGGTGAACTTTTAATACAGTCCCTCATGTTGTGGTGACCCCCAACCATGAAATTATTTTCGTTGCTACTTCATAACCTCGGTGAATATGTGTTTTTCCGATGGTCTTTGGCGACCCTGTGAAACGTTCGTTCGTCACACAAAAGGGTCGTGACACACAGGTTGAAAACAGCTGTTCAGATCAAACTATTTTTACCGTGGCACCCTTGACGGGTAGACAAATTTCACGGCACATATGAACTATTTCCGGCGATTCTGTTAAAACAGTTGCTCAAGATTGTTATGTATTAGTTGTGGGGTTAGCATCTACTCGCAAACATTGGGAAAAAAAAGCGCCCAAATTTTATGTTTAGTTCTCTTTAATGCGATGAATGAAACTGTTTAGATGAATTACTAATTATTTCTGTTATGTTTATGGGAAGTTTAGTTAATTATACACTCAAATCACTTGACGGTTGCGTCTGTATCCGTTTTTTATTCAATGTAAACATATGTTGAGAATGCACTGCAGCCTTGATAATATATTGTTTTCTGAATACACCTGCATCCAGAACTCTTCTTGGCTTCCTTCATGGTATTTTTATCCTAAATTGCCGTCTTCGTGATCTCAAGCAGATTTGGAAAAATTCTTGATTATTACCGCGGCACCCTGGCACCCAGTTTGAGAACCACTAGTCTAAATGATCGTTTATCAATTTTATTTACGGAATTATAATTGTTTCGGTAATGGTAATAGTAATGTTAGTTTCGGCTTCATAGCAAACCTTTGATAGAGTCGACAGGAATATGTTGTGGGAATGTATGGGGAAAAAGAGAATCAGCAATTATCTCATTAATATTTGCAAAAGCCTGACACACGTAGTAAATACTGCATAAGATCGAAGGCAGGGTTGTCAAGAACTTTTATAGTGAACTCTGGTGTGCGTCAGGGCTGTGTACTATCGCCACTTCTTTTTATAACATACATGGATACCATTTGTAAAGAAACGAACTTTAATCATGAAGAGGATACTACAGAATTACTATTCGCGGACGACCAGGTGCTCATAGCAAAGTTAGTTAGTTAGTTAGTTAGTTAGTTATTTGGGTTATCATCATTGCACTCCGGACATGTCCATAGGTGCTCAGATCCTCCCCTCAGTATGAACCCCAACGTCCGATGGCAAATAGTACCAGTTCTATGTTGATTAACAAGTCTTCTGACGTGTCCGGTGTGCGTCTCGTTTTTTTGCTGTGCCGATCTTAATTCCCAAGTCTGCCATTCTGGCAGGTACTCATAGCAAAAAGTACGGAACGCCTACAGAACCACTTAGATCAAATTAGTAACAAAGGGGAGGAATTTAATATGAAAATAAACAGGGACAGGGACAATGGTGATAGGAAGACAGAAAAAGAATTAAAAAAAAAAAAAAAAACACCTTAGGACAAACAGAGGAATTTAAGTATTTGGGAGCAATTTTTACATCCGACGGAAAACTGGACAGAGAAATTAGCTCGAGATGTGCTAAAGCAAATTAAGTAATGAGACAACTATCTTCCATGTTGACACACAAACCCAGGAGTACTAAAGTGAATCTTATCAGAACTATTTTTTGGCGAACACTATGCTATCAGTGCTAAACGTGGACACTTACATCCTCCAAGGAACGTAAAACCTGTGACAACAGTGATGAAATGCCTTAGAATAGCTGCAGGAGTTTCAAGGAAAGATAGAATACGAAATCAGACGAATGCTACGAATAAAGCCAGTCCTAGAGGTCATCAAATAACAAATGAAGTGGTTTGGACACCTAACAAGAATGCCCTGGTATTATCCGCCACAGCGAGCCACACTAAAACGTTACAATGGGTATAGAGCGAGTGGAAGACCTCGGAAAATATGGAGTGATGGCAATAACAGCCTTACAGAAATGAACATCAGTCTTAAAAGTGCTCTTGACAGAGCTCATCAACGAATATTACATCTCCCCCCGACACTTCAGTGAGGTACAAGATGGAAGAGAAGAAGAAGAGAAGAAGCAAACGGGTCACAGTCACCCCATAATATTTAATTGTTTCGTTGCTGCCTTTAGACGCGGACAAATTTTGGCTGTCTTCTGCTATCTGGTCAAATCGTCTGCTGCGTCTGGGGAACATGGCGGCTTGTTGATGGACACGGGAGTAGACTGTTTCTTCTTGCTGAATATAGGTAGGCTCGTGGCTTTTTTTTTCCCCCTTGACAAAAAGGTGTCGGTATTTGCCATTAAGTGTCTTTAAAAGGTTGACATTTCTGGTTGTTTATTCACTTATTGCTCCACAACTTGAGTTTTGCGTGCACATTCGTAGATCTGAGGAGACAGTTGAATTATTTTATTAAAATTTTACCTCATCGCTTGCTGCTGAAGATGGGGATGGAGTGCATTTGGGGGATTTCCCTAGTGCTGTGCTGTGATGTCGATTTTTAAATATTTAAATATTAAAAATCGACATCACAGCACAGCACTAGGGAAATCCCCCAAATGCACTCCATCCCCATCTTCAGCAGCAAGCGATGAGGTAAAATCTCGATAGTACCAGCAACTGTCTGATTGTATATCCTCTCGCCTCTACCCTGAGTGTCGAGCGTCGGCCAGATCACCTTGTAACTCCTGGCAACGCCATCCTCCTCAGACCGTAATGATCTATCTGTTCCTCGGCACTGTTCACTCGCTTCCAAAGAGCCCTCACAACATCCAGCTTGTCATACATCAGTTCACCGCCAAGTGGTGCAGTCTATCTGCCTGATCACTTCTCAACACACCGGTATAACCTGGTGAAAATATCCAAAGGATGCTAATTACTTGGGACCTCTGCAGTGAGCTTGCCACTCTGCACGAAGCATGCCTATCTCCACCTTTCTCAGCATGCTCCGTGTTTACAGATGATTTTCTAGCCAGCAGAAGGCAGCAGTGACTGCCTCCATCTCCATTCTCAAACTATACATTGTGATATCTTATACCAGGCTTTGTTGCACAAAGTGACGTCCATGCACTTCGTCTGCTCCTCACCACAGAGCTATCTGTATATACACTCACATCACTTGGGCAGGAATTGTCTTGAATCATTTGTTAAACTTCTGATTCTGCAGCACCAGCTGGCCAGTCCCTGCACTCACACCCCGAAGTGATTTGAACCCTACACGAATCTGAAACCTGATCAGACACTTGGACCCACTCCTCTCCTCGCCTAAATTTATCTAGTCTGCACGCATGTCCAGTGTGTCTTCAAGACTTTCCTCTTTTCAGTCTGTGACCTTTAGCTCTATTCAGTGCTTCATGCAGGAGGTGCTTCTTATCCACAGCAACTCCGAGCTATGACTTTGCCTGCAGAACTTTGAGCCTATCTGCAATAGTAGGCGATGCAAGTATATATCGCATACATACTATGGGGGTATGTCTTGTACATCGTAGAATTACCCTCCTGGCATCATTCTGTATGCGTTCAAGTTTCATTAGCTGACTCTTTGATATGGTAAGCATGCCGTCCATAATCTATCACCGACAGGTTCACATACTGAAACATTGTATACAGTTATAAGACACTGTATACATACTTATGGTTCGTCGAGTCTCAGGCAGATGCACTCCGATTTGGAAGGAAACATTTCTAATTCAAAGGGGTCTTAGGAAATGCTTGTTAGATGATAGAGGGCCTATTCCCACCCCATCCTACACCGCCACCCACACAATGGGGCCCCAGAACCCACACGGGAAAAGTAGGTCTAAATCTAGATGTTTGATGAATAAGCAGCAAAACTTTGTTTATTGTTGTTTATTATTGTTGGCCCCCAAATTGAATATTCTTCTCTTGGACACTATGTTGGTTTTTATACAGGCAATATATTGATCAAGAGCAGAGGAAGCAAGTGGAGACAGTTTATCCGTGTGGATGAAACTGTTCCTGTACAGTATCCACACTAGTCACCTGGGATATATTCATTGATATGTTTTAATTCATCTTGTCTGTCAAAAGTTATGAAAATGTCACACAGTCTCACTCTCTCTTTCTCAAGAATATCAGTTGACTTGCGTAATTTAGGCTAAACAACCTGCAGTATGTTGACAATATATTTTAATAACTGAAAATGACATATAATTGCCAGAAATGATGGACATTTTAGTAGCAGAAAGTCAAAACAAAGGTTTTTGAACAGCAGTAAATTGGAAATAATTATACTTGCAAAGAAAATATGCCCCTCCCCCCTCCAAATGCTTCATGAATGTAAATGGTAAAAGTCTAAAGCAGGTAAAAACTAGTTGATCAAGTCAACAGAGTGCAGAGTATGGCTTAGTCATTAATATTCGAAAAGCAAAAAACTGTGGTCATTAACAAGGGACAAGAGTGGCCAGCAGTGAACATCACAGTAAACTGAGAGCTATTAGAACCAGTAACAATTTTTTTTCTATCTAGGACATGTCTTTAACTACTTCAGTCATTAGTATATCAGGTTTTAGCACTGTTGCTTTGTAGTCTTTGGCTCTTCTTTCCTGGCAATCTCCTAAGGGGTTGAGGAGTTGATATGTTGTATTTAGGAGTCTTGGAGGAACATGATCTGTTATGTCAGGTGCCAATACACATGTGCACATGGCTGATTTGCGGATTAGAACCGATAACCATCAGTCCAGGATTGCCTCAAGGCTCTTCGCTGTCTCCAGTTCTGTTCAGTGTGTAAACGGTGCTGATAACTGAGCAGCAGTTGCTCAGGGGTGGCAGGACCTTGTCATTTGCTGATGACGTCTTGGTATATTGACAGGGAAGAGATCGTCAAAAGAATAATTCAGTGCAGAGCAAATTTATCGCATCTCTTCCTAGTGTGAAGATTATAAGGCTCATGTCAACTCTTCGAAGGCCTCAGTAACGTGGTTCTCCTTGAAAACGAATATAGTGAAGACAGACTTACAGTAGTGGAAAGCAGCGTCTAAGCTCTCCTGACTACTTTTTTCCCCAGCTGGTAAGAAGGACATGACTAGAACATGGCTATCTCTAATGAGAGACAGACATGACTATAATTGAACATGTATTTGGCCTCATATTTTGGTCATGGCAGCCTGCCTGCACTGAGAAGCATTGTTAAAATAATGGGTTTGATCACCATGGGGAGATACCTATGAATCAACCTGAGCACGCCCTCTGGCAAGGCACCAATTGATTATTAGACTAAATGTCAACCTCATTCTCACTATTAATGACATCTTGTCATTTTAGATTGTTGAATTCCTTAAAACGCTGAATACTTTTGCGCTGACCCGTGATAATGATGATGTGAGATGTCCGGGGAAGATGGCGGTTTGTTGACGAATGGCGGCCTAGACTGTTGATTATACTGTTTCCCCCAGAATTTAGATATACCACTAAAGTAAGCCCTAGCACGATTTTTTATTTGATGTAAACCATACGCCCTAAAGAGAGGCTCATACTCCCTAGCTAAGATCATCAGCTAGTAAGAGTGAATGAGAGACTTGTCGAATGGCCAGCGAAGTACAGTAGACGTCTGAGATGCCACTGGCCCATCTCTCGAGTCTCTCTTTCTCTCTCTCCATTTATGTATATATATATATATATATATATATATATATATATATATATATATATATATATATATATATATATATATATATATATATATATATATATATATATGTGTGTGTGTGTGTGTGTGTGTGTGTGCGTGCGTGCGTGTGTGCGTGCGTACTCAGACATTTTTATGCCATTCATTGTAGTGCTTGCAATCTATCTATTCCTGTCTGTTCTCTTGTGTGCAATCACTTGGTTGAAATCCTGTCCAGCTGTTTTGGCTGTTATCTCTAATCAGCTTTCACTTTATAGTTTCTCTCTCCGACATCCTCGTTTCCTTCAAAGAAAGTTCCCCCAGTTAGTCAACTCTTACGACATGCTTGTTAAGGAGGCAATGGGTCTGTTCTTGTTTTTCCCTACAATAGGGCCCCAAAATCCACACGGGGAGATCTGTTCTGTCTTATACCTGTTGATACTAGTGGTTTCCCAGACATTCCTCTTATTTCTTCCCTCCTTTTGAACACATTCCATTTTATTGCCAACATTTTCCTCAGACATATGTTTTCAGATGCATTTAACCTTCATGCCATGTCTTTAGTGGCTATCTCATTTTCTGTATATAATGTAGATTATGCTTGCTGTCACTGTTTCTTTTATAAATCAGCCTAGATATCCTTGTGTAATTTGTTGTTTTACCTGCTAATATTAACCTCTGTATTTCAGAAATATACCAGTGTCAGATCTATCTTCCAGTATTTCATGTGAGTGCTGCGCATAAAAAGAAGATGGCTTTTGCAAACATCGACTCAACATCTGTGTAGCTAGAAATCCCAGACATGTTCTGTGATGACAAGGTTCACCAGAATTTCAATAGATTGGAAGGAACAGAAAGTTGCTGCAGTCTTGAAGACATGGCAGAACACACAGACACAGTATCAGAAGTAACTGAAAGAAAAATAGCTAATGGTCACCATGAACAAATATGCAGTGAGGATAGTGGGAGTGGGAGTCATCATATGGCATCAATAAAACTTGAAGAATGTTATAAAATAACAGAGAATATGTCATCTGTCTTTGAAAATAACAGTAATCTCTGTGTGGTTATACAAACTGTGGAAACATCTGGGAAACAATCACAGATCTCTGAGAAGTCGCTTGGTGATGAAGTTAGTTATACTGGTTGTAGTCAAGACAGATTAAGAAAAGAGAACATGTCTAATGTTTGTGATGTAGTTGTTGCTTTAGACAGATACATGAACAGAAAGATTAGAAAACTTACAGTTGACAAACTTTACAATTGTGATGATTGTAGTGCATCTTTTACTAGTGCTAAGAATCTCACAAGCCACAAGAGAATACATGCAGGAGAGAAACCTTATAAATGTGATGATTGTGGTGCATCGTTTAATTTTCCTAGCAATTTAACACAGCATAAGAGAACACATACAGGAGAGAGGCCATACACATGTGAGGTTTGTGGGGCATCTTTTACTCAATCTGGTGCTCTGCAATCCCACAAAAAAATACATACTGGAGAGAAGCCTTACACATGCAATAATTGTGGTGGTTCTTTTACTACATCTAGCTCTCTAAAATGCCACATGAGAATACATACAGGAGAAAAGCCTTACATGTGTGATGATTGCGGTGCATGTTTCACTTACGCAAGCAGTCTGGAGAGTCACAAGAGACAACATACAGGAGAGGAACCTTACAGATGTGATGATTGTGGTGCATCTTTTACTAGAGCTGAGAGTCTTACATGCCACAAGAGAATACATACAGGTGAGAAACCTTACAAGTGTGATGATTGTGGTGCGTCTTTTACTCAGAGTGGCTACATGAAATGCCACAAGAAAACTCATACAGGAGAGAAGCCTTACAAGTGTGATGACTGTGGTGCATTATTTATTTCTCCTAGTAAGTTGAAAGTGCACAGCAGAATACATACAGGGGAGAAACTTTACATGTGTCATGATTGCAGTGCATCGTTTACCCATGCTAGCAGTCTGAAATCACAAAAGAATTCATACAAGAGAGAATTCTTACAAGTGTGATAAAAGTGATGCAACTAAATTTCAGTTTGACCGACTGAGTTGCCACAAGAGTTCACATTCTGTAGAGAAGCCTTACAAGTGTGATGATTGTGGGAAATCTTTTAAATTTAATTGTTACCTGAGTTGTCACAAGAGAACACATACAGGAGAGAAACCTTACAAGTGTGATGATTGTGGTGCATCTTTTGCCTTGTCTTGCAATTTAAAGCTGCACAAAAGAACACATACAGGAGAGAAGCCATATTCATGTGAAGTATGTGGTGCATCTTTTAGTCAATCTGGTTCTCTGAAGAGTCACAAGAGAACACATACAGGAGACAAACTTCACGTGTCATGATTGTGGTGCATCTTTTGCTTTGTCTGCCAATTTAAAGCTACACAAGAGAACACATACAGGAGAGAAGCCATATTCATGTGAAGTATGTGGTGCATCTTTTAGTCAATCTGGTTCTCTGAAGAGTCACAAGAGAACACATACAGGAGACAAACCTCACGTGTCATGATTGTGGTGCATCTTTTAGTCAATCTGGTTCTCTGAAGAGTCACAAGAGAACACATACAGGAGACAAACCTCACGTGTCATGATTGTGGTGCATCTTTTAGTCAATCTGGTTCTCTGAAGAGTCAGAAGAGAACACATACAGGAGACAAACCTCACGTGTCATGATTGTGGTGTATGATTCGCTACTACCCATATTTCCATGGCGTGTATATATTACAACCTTTAAGGCAAACCTTTTGGCCAGAAAGAACAACAGTGGAACGTAAACTCTATGGACCACCGAATGAATTAACAACAACAGTGAAATTTATACAAGAGACAAAATTACTGATATAGACAACTTATTTCAGGCGAACGAAAGAAGAAGAAGAAGAAGACTACTATCCACAATCTGAAGAATCACAAGAAAAGTCATACAAGAGAAGAATTGCACAAACATGATAATTAGTGTGCATCATTTACTATTAACGATCTTAAGAGCCACGGGTAAACACATACAGAAGAAAATCTGTACTTTTGGCTAGATCTCTTAGTAGTTTGTTATGCTACAAAATAATACACATGGAAGCTTGCCAAGATCTTTGATATGTGGCTGGGTACAGATCTGATAGTTTGTTATGCTACAAAATAATACACATGGAAGCTTGCCAAGATCTTTGATATGTGGCTGGGTACAGATCTGATAGTTTGTTAAGCAGAATCAGTGTGAGAATTGATAACGCTTGATCCATGGGTTTTGTTATCCCCAAGAATCAGTGTGAGAATTGAAAACGCTTGATCCATGGGTTTTGTTATCCCCAAGAATCAGTGTGAGAATTGAAAACGCTTGATCCATGGGTTTTGTTATCCCCAAGAATCAGTGTGAGAATTGAAAACGCTTGATCCATGGGTTTTGTTATCCCCAAGAATCAGTGTGAGAATTGAAAACGCTTGATCCATGGGTTTTGTTATCCCCAAGAATCAGTGTGAGAATTGAAAACGCTTGATCCATGGGTTTTGTTATCCCCAAGAATCAGTGTGAGAATTGAAAACGCTTTATCCATGGGTTTTGTTATCCCCAAGAATCAGTGTGAGAATTGAAAACGCTTGATCCATGGGTTTTGTTATCCCCAAGAATCAGTGTGAGAATTGAAAACGCTTGATCCATGGGTTTTGTTATCCCCAAGAATCAGTGTGAGAATTGAAAACGCTTGATCCATGGGTTTTGTTATCCCCAAGAATCAGTGTGAGAATTGATAACGCTTGATCCGTGGGTTTTGTTATCCCCAAGAATCAGTGTGAGAATTGATAACGCTTGATCCGTGGGTTTTGTTATCCCCAAGAATCAGTGTGAGAATTGATAACGCTTGATCTGTGTGTTTTGTTATCCCCAAGAATCAGTGTGAGAATTGAAAACGCTTGATCCGTGGGTTTTGTTATCCCCAAGATTTTTCAACTTAAATACAGAAAACTGTTTTAAACAGGTTGAGGAATTGCCTGGACTGAATATTCTTGAAAGAACAAAAAACAATCTGAGATATGTCGATGACATAGTGCTACAAGCTGAGAGAATGCAGAAGTTTGGCGAACTAGAGGATCAAGTCAACAGGCGTAGTTCCGAGTATGGTTTAAACATTAATATTTGAAAAACAAAAACTATAACAGTGGAGAAGAGCAACCAACAATGAACTGCACATTAAACGGAGAGCTATTAGAACAAATAACAAGTGTTTTTCCTATCTAGGACATGTAGTAACAGATGACGGAAGAAGCAAAACAGAAATCACAAAAAAAATAAAACTCTTCAAAAAGATGCCCAAATTACTGACACCTAGAGAGATAAACAACACACTAAAAATGCGAATCATCAAATGTGATGTATACCCAGTCCTACTGTGTGGTGCAGAAACGTGACCAATGAACAAACAGCTAGAAAATGGAATTGAGTCTCTGGAGATGTGGGTATACAGAAAAATAGGTCGTAGTTCATGGAAACAACAATAGTCCAGTACAGAGGTTGTGGAAAGACTACAAAAGAAAAGAGAATTATCGAAAGAAATAAAAAAGAGACACTTTAAATACTTTTACCACATTAAAAGAGATAACACACTTTTGAAAACCATATTGGAGGGAAAGGTTGAAGGCAAGAGGTAGGCAACGATACAAGTGGGAGGACAACATCAAGAGATCGATGGGCTGAATTCTAAGAATGTACAACCAGGACAAGAGACAGCATGTGGGATATCAGTTGCAGCCAGCCTTCATTGTGGAGATGGCACCTGATTGATTGATCCATGGGTTTGGTTGATGATACATGGATGCTAACAATGAAAGATAAATCTGGAGATAGTATGAGCTGAGAATATCAAAGATAAAATACAATAGTGTTGTCATCAGCACTTCTGTTGGTAATGGGCATTCACTTGGAAGTCTTCATGTTGGCTGCAGACAATGAGCAAGCACTGAAGTAGTTTACATTTTTTTAGCACATGAATGAATGTTGTGACCTTGCTGGTAACAGATTTGTTGCAAGATGTTTGTATTTACACATATTGAGTAATATGTTTATAGAATAAATCTCTACTGATAAACACTATTGTTTGTATAAAGAAAACAAATCGGCCTTATTAAACTGAAATGCTATAGATTAATTTTTAGAATACCATGGACGATGAAGAAGAAAAACACTGCCATCCAACATGATATAAGGATCAAGGAGAATTGGCTCATAAACAACATTCTATCCCAGAAGCTGAGCTGTTTTGGTCATGTTGAATGCCATATTGGCCTGGAGAGATTGATGATGGAGCTTACAGTCTCTGGAAAGTGAACCAGAGGCAGACCTTCAGGAAGGTGGATACAAGACATCGAAGATATGTTGACTGTTAAAGCACATAGGGCTGGAGAGCCGGCTAGACATGAACCAGAGACAGACCTTCAGGAATGTGGATACAAGACATCGAATATATGTTGACTGTTAAAGCACAAAGGACTGGAGAGTTGGCTAGACAAAGATTTTCAGGTTTACTTTGACAAGAGAGGCGTTCTTTGAAGGACCTGTTGATTGATTATGATTATGCTTGTTTATATTGTACAAATGAACAAGCTTTATTTTTAGAGGGTCACAAACTGGGCACACAGGCCCATCTTACATGCAGCCTTTTCAAACACTCTTCTTTCACATAACAATTGTGTTTTATCTTTAAAGCATGTTATATTCAGATAACAAACGAACGAATAAACAAACTTTATTTTCAAAGGGTTACAAATGGGCACGCAGGCCCGTCTGACATTCGACCCTTCTAAATACTCATTTTTCAGAGTACCAATACCTGTTATCAATAATGCATGTTATGGATTTAATAAAAAAAATATAAATGATAGAATAATGCATACACACATCATGTGTACACAATCGTACACACATACACACACGCGTATACATACTCCTACGTTCTCATACATGCGAACTCATATACAGACATACGTGATACATACACACACTTGTCTACATACATAAACAAACATAAAACACATACACAGACTTAGACATAAATACACTAACAGAAAACACACACACATACATTTATGGATATACATGCACACACACATTCCATACATACACACCTATACTGCATCCATGCATACACACATACAATCACATGTACAGACACCAACATATGCCCACAACCACACATTTACACTTACATGAATACATACACCCACATACATGCACACATACACACATACATGCATACATGCACACATTTATACATACACTAATATATTTACACACATAAATATATACATAAATACACACATATACACCCACATACTTACACAGCATATATACAACCACCAACATGCATACACACATAGGTACATAAATATGTATACAGTATATAGAGTATGCACCGAGTGCTGATGGTCTGTAAAAATATGGGACGCTCTGCCCATATGCCCGATTCGCCGAAAGGCGTGAAAATGGATCTTTACTTTTTTTTTATATATAGAGTATGAATATCAGGTAACATACACAATAGCACAGGTGGTATATGCATATCAGGTAACATACACAATAGCACAGGTGGTATATGCATATCAGGTAACATACACAATAGCACAGGTGGTATATGCATAATAAACACAAAGACCCATACAACACTCGTATCTATCCTGACTTACACACACTCATATGTATCCTGACTTACACACACTCATATCTATCCTGACTTACACACACTCATATCTATCCTGACTTACACACACTCATATCTATCCTGACTTACACACACTTATATCTATCCTGACTTACACTTATATCTATCCTTACTTACACACACTTATATCTATCCTGACTTACACACACTCATATCTATCCTGACTTACACACACTCATATCTATCCTGACTTACACACACTTATATCTATCCTGACTTACACACACTTATATCTATCCTGACTTACACACACTTATATCTATCCTTACTTACACACACTTATATCTATCCTGACTTACACACACTCATATCTATCCTGACTTACACACACTCATATCTATCATGACTTACACACACTCATATCTATCCTGACTTACACACACTCATATCTATCCTGACTTACACACACTCATATCTATCCTGACTTACACACACTCATATCTATCCTGACTTACACACACTCATATCTATCCTGACTTACACACACTCATATCTATCATGACTTACACACACTCATATCTATCCTGACTTACACACACTCATATCTATCCTGACTTACACACACTCATATCTATCCTGACTTACACACACTCATATCTATCCTGACTTACACACACTCATATCTATCCTGACTTACACACACTCATATCTATCCTGACTTACACACACTCATATCTATCCTGACTTACACACACTCATATCTATCCTGACTTACACACACTCATATCTATCCTGACTTACACACACTTATATCTATCCTGACTTACACACACTCATATCTATCCTGACTTACACACACTCATATCTATCCTGACTTACACACACTCATATCTATCCTGACTTACACACACTCATATCTATCCTGACTTACACACACTCATATCTATCCTGACTTACACACACTCATATCTATCCTGACTTACACACACTCATATCTATCCTGACTTACACACACTCATATGTATCCTGACTTACACACACTCATATCTATCCTGACTTACACACACTCATATCTATCCTGACTTACACACACTCATATCTATCCTGACTTACACACACTCATATCTATCCTGACTTACACACACTCATATCTATCCTGACTTACACACACTTATATCTATCCTGACTTACACACACTCATATCTATCCTGACTTACACACACTCATATCTATCATGACTTACACACACTCATATCTATCCTGACTTACACACACTCATATCTATCCTGACTTACACACACTCATATCTATCCTGACTTACACACACTCATATCTATCCTGACTTACACACACTCATATCTATCCTGACTTACACACACTCATATCTATCATGACTTACACACACTCATATCTATCCTGACTTACACACACTCATATCTATCCTGACTTACACACACTCATATCTATCCTGACTTACACACACTCATATCTATCCTGACTTACACACACTCATATCTATCCTGACTTACACACACTCATATCTATCCTGACTTACACACACTCATATCTATCCTGACTTACACACACTCATATCTATCCTGACTTACACACACTCATATCTATCCTGACTTACACACACTTATATCTATCCTGACTTACACACACTCATATCTATCCTGACTTACACACACTCATATCTATCCTGACTTACACACACTCATATCTATCCTGACTTACACACACTCATATCTATCCTGACTTACACACACTCATATCTATCCTGACTTACACACACTCATATCTATCCTGACTTACACACACTCATATCTATCCTGACTTACACACACTCATATGTATCCTGACTTACACACACTCATATCTATCCTGACTTACACACACTCATATCTATCCTGACTTACACACACTCATATCTATCCTGACTTACACACACTCATATCTATCCTGACTTACACACACTCATATCTATCCTGACTTACACACACTTATATCTATCCTGACTTACACACACTCATATCTATCCTGACTTACACACACTCATATCTATCCTGACTTACACACACTCATATCTATCCTGACTTACACACACTCATATCTATCCTGACTTACACACACTCATATCTATCCTGACTTACACACACTCATATGTATCCTGACTTACACACACTCATATCTATCCTGACTTACACACACTCATATGTATCCTGACTTACACACACTCATATCTATCCTGACTTACACACACTCATATCTATCATGACTTACACACACTCATATCTATCATGACTTACACACACTCATATCTATCATGACTTACACACACTCATATCTATCATGACTTACACACACTCATATCTATCCTGACTTACACACACTCATATCTATCCTGACTTACACACACTCATATGTATCCTGACTTACACACACTCATATCTATCCTTACTTACACACACTCATATGTATCCTAAATTACACACACTCATATATACACAAACATACCTGCATATTCATACTTATACACACACACACACACACACACACTCACATATAGAGAATGCTGTAGTAAAATAAATGCATTTGTGTTGACTGGTGTTGAGTTTTGTTGATGTGAGAACTGACTTGACCCTGCTGTTTGTGTTGACTGGCATTGAGTTTTGTTGATGTGAGAACTGGCTTGACCCTGCTGTTTGTGTTGACTGGTGTTGAGTTTTGTTGATGTGAGAACTGGCTTGACTCGGCTGTTTGTGTTGACTGGTGTTGAGTTTTGTTGATGTGAGAACTGACTTGACCCTGCTGTTTGTGTTGACTGGTGTTGAGTTTTGTTGATGTGAGAACTGGCTTGACTTGGCTGTTTGTGTTGACTGGTGTTGAGTTTTGTTGATGTGAGAACTGGCTTGACTTGGCTGTTTGTGTTGACTGGTGTTGAGTTTTGTTGATGTGAGAACTGGCTTGACCCTGCTGTTTGTGTTGACTGGCATTGAGTTTTGTTGATGTGAGAACTGGTTTGACCCGGCTGGAAGGTTTACTTTCATTAGTTTCAGGAAGTAATGCACACTATGACTGGTTGAACAAGGGGCAAAAAAAAATACTACGCAATTTCATGATATTTTAGTTTTATGTGGTGCAGAGCCGGCCAGTCTATCTGCCTGCTCATTTCCCAACACACCGGCATCACCTGGAGAAAATATATTGTGATGTTGATGACCCAGTCCAGTTCTTCAAACCACTCCGTTATCTCATGCAATACACTTGGTAAGTCTCTGATCACATCATGCCTGCCTGATCTGTTTCCACACACAAGGAGACCATCTGAACATGTCAAGGTTTGCCCTGGTCTAGGGGGACACATTTTTGCCAGACTTGCTGTCAATATTTTGAACATCACAGGTGACATTCGTGGTCCCTAGGAAGGTCAGGGCAAATAAATTTCACCGGTCCACACAACAGCGGAGTTATCCTCATTGACTGTGTTCAGCAAAGAGTTAGTCATCATCATCATTATGTAGCAGGCCCTTTGCAGAACATCGCTCTCATCACAGTCTGCCTGAAGAGAAACGGTCTCTCGCCAGCTCTCCCGCCTCATGCACTTTCATACTCAAGGAGTCACTTATATCCTGTGCCCATCTTCGTGCTGGTCGACCCCAGCTCCTCCTTCCTGATACCATACCTTCTGCCATAATTTTTTCCAGTCCGTCGTGGCGCTTGATATGACCAAAATATTTAAGAATACTGTTTATTAGCCAATCTTACTTGATGTTGAGTTCTTTCAAGATGTCAGTATTTCTCCTCTACTTTGTCCAAGATGTTCGGAGAATCTTTCTGTAGCATTTCAGCTCAAAGACCCCTATTCTCTTTCTTAAGGACTGGGAGATAGTCCACGACTCACATCCGTATGTTGCTACAGGGAAGATGCATGCTCTCAAAATTCTTCTTCTTCTTTCGTTCGCCTGAAATAAGTTGTCTATATCAGCAGTTTTGTCTCTTGTATAAATTTCACTGTCGTTAGTTCATTCACTGGTCCATAGAGTTTACGTTCCACTGTTGTTCTTTCTGGCCAAAAGGTTTTCCTTAATGTGTCAAAATCGGTGCAGTCCTGGAGTACATGCTCTGCTGTCTGGGGCACATTTCCACAGGTATAAGATACACCTATCTTGAATTTTGTGTACATCTAGTTACGTAATCAGTTGTGCCCTGTTCTGAGGTGGAAGATAATGACTTGTTCTGGTCTGTCCATAATAAAATAGTTGTCTTGTGCTGGGGCTGGTAGTTTCCTGATCAATTTAATGATTCTTTTCTTTTGGTGGTATGTGACTGGTACATCCGGCTGCTCTTTTGTCGAACCTTCCCCTGCCAGTTGATCAGCTTTCTCATTTCCAGGCACTCCACAATGAGACGGGGTCCTAATGGAGCAATGTTGCTCAATACAAGACTCTTAATGTCTATTAGCCTCTCTTGCTCAAGCCTACCTCACCTTCACGTGGTGGACCCTGTTCTTCCCAGCAATCCAGTTGAAGGTTGGGGTCTCAACCCCCAGTGGGAAACTGGATGGGACAACAAACGAGGTAAAGGCGAAAGACGAATGGATGAGCCTACTCTCCTCGAGTCTACCCTTGCAAAACAAGGTGCTGAAGTCGGAAGCAACCAGCCAAGAGGCGCACCACAGCAATCAGGATGCCACGCACACACACCATGGAAATATGTCTCAAAATTCTCATTTTGATTTCCTTGCTGGTGCTTAACCATAGACTTTTTAGGCTGTTCAATCTTTGCATTGATATGGCCATCCTTCTTTTACTTTCTGTCAAACACTCTCCATTGTTGTTTATTATAGAGCCTAGACATTTAAAGTTTGTGACATTTTCAATTTCTTCACCATTTATTGTTATTTTTGGGTGACAGCCAGTTTTATCTATGTATATTATTTTTCTTTTCTTCAAATTCAGTAACAGATTTTGATCTTCACTAAAGTTTTAATGCAGCCACAAAATGTGGATTACATGAAGATGTGTCTTTAGAGAAACTGTTGCTAGTTCTGATGGGATTGGGTACATTTGAACAGATAAAGCAAGGAGTAAAACAGGGATGTGTCTTATCCCCAGACCTTTTCTCTCTATATATTGAAATAATTTTGAGGTAAATTAAAGAGAGGAGTTGATTCAAGAACCGACATCACAGCACTTGGGGCATTCCCATAAGCCCTCCGTCTCCATCTTCAGCAGCCAGTGAAGAGTTCCGATACTAATAGTGCCAGTAGCATTCTGATTAAACCTTCGTCTTGCCTTTCCTCTGAGCCACGAGCATCTGCCAGAACTTCTCGTCAATCCTCCCTGCATCAATCTCACCAGGCTGGTGATCCATCTGCTTCTCCGAACTGTACACGCTCTCCCACAAGGTACTAACCATGTCTGCCTTATCATGCATCAGTATTCCACCAAGTTGTGCAGAGCCAGCCAACCTGTCTGCCTGTTCATTCCCCGACACACCGGCGTAGCCCAGTGAAAAAAATCCAGACAATACTCCTCACCCATGTCCTCCGCAGTGAAGCATGCCACTGCACTGCACGCTGTGACTTTTTTGGGCTTGGGCTGTCAATGGTGCGTTTTCCCCCAAGATCTTTGGGGGGGGGGGGGGGGGAGGGTAGGTTGCTGTCTGGATTTCTTGGTTTTATTTTGAAAATTATGTAAAACCTTGTCTTTTGAGTCTTACTGATCCCCGAGTACAGGCTGTGAAGTAACATACTAGGGACCGAGACACCAATTAGAGCGAGCCTGGAACTTTTATTCTAATGTTGCCAGTCTTCACCATCCTCAGCATGCTTTCTGAGTCAGTTACAATCACGATATGTGTGTTTAAATTATAGAGAAAACAGGAATAAGAGTTGGGGGATACAGGGAATGGAATGCAGGACAAGCAGCCAGCGAGACTAATAATGTTGGCCGGCTGTGTTTAAAGCAAACTATGAAACATGTCAGGTGCCGCCTCCACAATGATTGTTGCACTGTATAGATCACCACCAGCCTCTATGTGGTTCTGTCTGTACAGTCTGAGCCAGTTGTTCGTTCATCTCTTGATTGTGTTTTCCCACTTCTATCGATGACTTTCAACTATCCGCTCTGAGATGTGCAGTGACATCGATTGTGATAACATCACATTTTCAACTATCCATTCGAGTTTATTGTGTAATTACTCTGGAACATATTATGCAATAAATCCCTGTTATGGGAAGTTAGAAATAGAATGCTTACACGCTGTATAGAGCCAGTTGGAACACATGATAGTGATTTTAGGAGGGGAGAAAACAGACTCACACCACGCATGTAGTACAAGACTATCAATGAGAGTTTCCTTGTTAGTCGAAGTGCATCTGACGGAGAGGCCAGGAAACAACCGTCTCCATACAAATGATCCAGATCTGTCAAACAGATGTGCACACAAAGCGCAAGTTCTGAAACAAGACTGAAGTCCAGAACTGAACGAACAACCAGAACTTTCCACTGGAGTCACAGCTGGTGAAAGCCAGGCAACAGAAGGAGAAGAGTCCTGGACAATTAACAACCAAGCCACACCATTTCTTGAGGCCCCGGTGATTTCGAAGAATGCTTACAATTTCTGTGACAGCTAAAATAAGTAACACGGATGTTTTGAAAGAAGCGAGGGCCCTAAGGCAACTTTTCACAAACATCTGGAGAAAGTCGTCATTTTTTCCCGTTTAGAGAAGAAATGGAAATATTTTGTGGCCACAGGAAAGATTTGTGCAGATAGAGACACAAGAAGAAAACAAAGTGTTAAGATTCTAGCCAGTCTTTTATCAAGGCACGGACGAGTGTCAGTACATCAACTGATACATGCTGTTGGATGTTGCAGGTTGTGGAGAGGCATGCTCGTCCACGCCAATCGGCAAGACACCTGATGATAATGACAATAATGATTTGGCTGTGACTTTTTTGGGCTTGGGCTGTCAATGGTGTGTTTTCCCCAAAGATCTTGATTTTTTTTTGGGTGGGGTGGGGGGGGGGGGGGGGAGGTTGAGAGGTTGCTGTCTGGATTTCTTGGTTTTATTCTGAAAATTATGTAAAATCTTGTCTTTTGAGTCTTACTGATTCCCGAGTACAGGCTGTGAAGTAACATACTAGGGACCGAGACACCAATTAGAGCAAGCCTGGAACTTTTATTCTAATTTTACAGAAGAAAGAAGCGAGGTGACATTTAATATATTGAAGAGAGATTGGAGACATGTACTGTTGCCAAGGATTGCGTCGGTTGAAAGAAAGTTACTACAGGCAGGGATCTACAGTCATCACAAAGTTTGTTGCTGTGTTTTGGCGTGTAAATTATGATATCAAAATGTAATCTGATTATAATCTTACAAATTACGTCACCAAAGAATCGAAAATAGTATGCTCGTCAGTGTTTCAAAGCGGAATGTGTAACTGACGCAGAATTTATGGATTGCTTACAACAGGACAACAACGATAAGGACTCCAGTTACTGCAAATGTTATAAAATGACTCTCAGAAATGGAAATAACTGTGGTCTTCGAGCACACCTGTACAGGATAGGCATAAAAGAATCTGCTGCCTGTGATTGTGGAGCAAAAAGATAGACCCCTGGGTACATACTACAGTACTGCCCTAACCTCTCCCAGCAAAGACTGGATCTGGCCCAAGGGAGCCACATTGCAAGAGAAGCTATGGGGGACCGGTGGCGACCACAATCCTATTTGTGACCCAGACGGGACTCAATGATTAGCATGACTGATGTCGAACGCAGACGAAGAAGAAATGGAAATAAATCCATGTTATCAATAGTCTTGCTTTGATCTGTCCATAATCTGGTAATCGTCTTGTCCCGGTTTTTGGTGGTTCTCTAATAGATTTGATTATTATCATCTTCTGTCAAAAAGAGACTGGCACGTCAGGTTGTTCTTAACTTGCACCTTCCTTAGCAAGTTTATCAGCTTTTTCATTTCCAGGAACTCCACAGTGGGATGGTATCCATTACATAGTTATCTTACACCGGTTGCACACAGTTTAATAACTATAAAATACTATTTTACAATTCTGATTTTTATTTTATTATTTGTTCATATCTTGGGTTTGTGTCAACCACATCTTGGGTTTGTGTCAACCACATCTTGGGTTGATGTTAGCCACATCTTGGGTTGATGTTAGCCACATCTTGGGTTGATGTTAGCCACATCTAGGGTTGGACAAAAACCCAATTGGCAGCCCTGCTTTTGGGCGGCCCTGACAATTTTTGTGTCGACTTCCGCTGGCTCCCAACGTCTCAGGTTGTCGATGTTTGGAGGTAATTATTATTTCTGGTTTCTCCATTTTCCGTTCTCATAAGAGCTGCATATATTCTATGGATAGCACTAAACAAACGTAAGCTAATGGTGTCGGCTTCTAAGCTAAGATTTGCTGTTGCGTGATATTTTGCTACAAATCAGACTCACTGCAGCTCGCCGTTTTTTGCGAGGCATTTTCATTTACTTTCCTATCTTCTATATCCATCATGATCACGTCTTTTGTTGGTTGTGGGTCAGGATTGACAGATTTCCCGTTGATTATTTATTTATAATATGTAATTTGCACACAGTATTAAATAGTATACATACATGGAAAACGACTGGCCATGTTACTCAACGCTTTAATATGAATAAATTTGCTCATTTAAATTCTAACTTTAGCCTTATAGTTGAGGTTTTAAGTTTTACTCCTCTCCGGTTCCTGTGAAAATCAAATGCACCAGAGACACCCCAGTGGTGTGTATGCAATTCATCCTTGGTTTGCCGACTGTTCCAGGTAGGCACAAGGTGCTGCAGGCAAAGTCATATCTCAAGGTAGCTGCAGACATAGATCACCCTTTTCAGACAGGTTTGCATCCTTGAGAACATTAGGCGAGGAGAGGAGTGGGTCATAGTGCCACCTGAGCAGTCAGACTTGTGTAGAGTCATAATAACGCTGAGCCGGGAATGCAGAGACTGGCCAGCAGGTGCCACAGAGGTGGAAATTCAGCAATTAATTCAAGATAATGCTCGCTCAGAGGATTTGATCATTTACACAGACGGTTCAGTGTCAAGAGGCAAAAGAAGTGCTTGGGGTTTCTTAGCAAAAGTTAATGGTCGACTTTGGGGCAGGAGAGCCTAGCATATGATACCAGAACATCCAGCTTAAGAATTGAGGTGGAGGCGGTCACTTCAGCTTGTTCCGTTGGTTAGAGAACACGACACACACACACACACATATCGTGATTGTAACTGACTCAGAAAGCATGCTGAGGAAGGTCAGGACAGGAATGCTTTGTGCAGAGTGACATGCTTCACTGAGGAGGACATAGGTGAGATGTATGTCATAATCTTTTCTTTGGGATACGATGGTGTGTGGGAAATGAACAGGTGGACAGACTGGCTAGCTCTGCACACCTTTGTGGCATACTGATGCATGATAAGATCGACGTGGTTATTACCTTGTGGGAGAGCTTGTACAGTTCGGAAGAGCAGATGGATCACCACAGTCTGGTGAGATTAATGCATCGGGAAGTGACGAGGGGTTCTGGCAGATGCTCGAGGCACAGAGGAAAGGCAAGACGGACGTTTAATCAGAATGCTGATGGCACCATTCGTATCATAACTCTGCACTGGCTGCTGAAGATAGGGACAGGGCGAATATGGGAATGCCCCGAGTGTTGTGATGTTTGAATCAACTCAACTACTCTACTGAGACATTGATGACACGCTTACAACTGACCTAATGAAGAAGACAAATTGTGGAACTGTTTGTGTTGCATGAGGTCACTAAAATAGGTGTCCATGTTGTGTTAAAAACATGACTGGTTCATCTTATACATAACGTTGCTGTTCACCTGCAGCATTGCTGTCTGTCTGTAGGCTATTCTGTGTGTTCAGTATTTTTCCATTGTTTTTTTTGGGTTTTTTTTTGGGATGGCTCACTGTGAATACTTTTCAAAACCATCAGCTGCAAAATTGATTGCATCTGACTTCAAACCCTGGTATGTCAGAATTATGAAACTGCACTCATAACCTGAAAGTCAGAAGTGCTGACAGTCATCATACTAGAGACTTATGTCACCTTCATGTATTAGACTCTCCAGCATTTTTGGGGAATTTTCTGTTTCATCTCACAGCGGAAAACTGGATCAGACAACACATGAGATAAAGGCAAAATGTGGTTCTGTCAGACAGCAGTTGAGTGCATGGTGCGACACTGTACTGTGGATTTCATGGGCAGTGAGGATTATCTGTGCTGGCAGAGATGTGTATTGTCAACTGCATGTTCATTAAATAACAACACACTGGCTACCACAGAACTGGCGGTGTGCCTGGTGCAGTAATGCATGTGCACCAGCTGGTTTATCGTGACTACTGCTTCCATCAGCGGTTTGATGAGATTCAAATGCAGAAGGAAACTAAATGTGGGCTGTAACGTGGTGCAAGGAACATCACCAGCAGACACAGAGGTGGTTTCCAGGAACGTGATAGTCATTTGTGCTGGTCCAGTTACAGAAGTGACCGCTGCCATCAGGGACTGACCAGTGTTTGACAGAATAACATCTATGGAGCCTGGGAGTTCTAGTGCATCTGACAATGATGATAAATCTATTGTGTGGCTAAGTGAAACTGACTGCCAGTCAGACAGAATAGTCACTGCAGCACAGGAGATGAACATGGTACATTATGAGGCAGAAAGTAGTTGTGACTCACATTGTTTGAAAAGCTCATCAGAAGATATGAGGGATGGTGTGAATTCGTGCATGTCTGATGTGAATGGTGGAGGAATGGTCCCATATAGTGATTTAACTGGGCATCAAGTGGTGCCTGCAGGAGCAACATGTTACAATTGTGATGTTTGTGGTTCATTGTTTGATGATGTCAGAACAGTCAGGGCCCATAAGAAAACACATACAGGGCAGAAGATCTACAAGTGTGATGTATGTGGTAATTCTTTTGCTCGGGAAAGTAATATGAAAACTCATAAACGTATACATACAGGTGAAAAGTTGTACGAATGTGATGTTTGTGGTGATTCATTTACTCGTATGAATAACCTGAAGGATCATCAAGTGGTGCATTCGGGACAGAAATTGTTCGCTTGTGATGTGTGTGGAGTATCATTTGCTCGGGATAGCAACCTGAAAGCGCATAAGAGAATTCATACGGGAGAGAAACCATACAAGTGTGAAATATGTGGTGTGTGCTTTGTCCAGTTTACCAATCTAGCCAGACATACTAGACGGCACACCGGAGAAAGACCATACAGTTGTGATCACTGTGGGGCATCTTTTGCACATGATAATATTCTGAAAACACATAAGAGAACACATACGGGAGAGAAACCCTACAAGTGTGGCTTGTGCACAGCTGCGTACTCAGACAAAAGCCATCTAACAAGACATCAGAAAATACATACGGGAGAGAAGCCATACAAATGTGATGTTTGTTGTTTAAGTTTTATTCAGTGTAGTGATTTGAATAGACATATCAGAACACATACAGGAGAGAAGCCCTACAAGTGTGATGATTGTGGTGTTGAGTTTAGTAGAGCTGGCGATCTGAGGAGGCACACAAAGATACATACAGGAGCTAGACTGTTCAAGTGCCTTGTTTGTAGTGCCAGTTTTGGACAGGAGAAGAGCCTGAAGACACACACAAAGATTCATAGTCAGGCAATGTTTATGTGTGTGGATTATAATGTGTCTTGTGAGAATTGATTCATCACATAGTAAAACAATAGACATATGTCTGCTGGATAATCTGTATGTTTATTGCCTTGAACACCTGCATAGCCAGGTAAAAAAGATGAAAGTTAATGAGAATTTATTCTTGTCTAATTAAGTGGGCTTGGATTTTCTTGAGCATATTCATGGAATCGCTGAGTGTGCACACATGTGTAAATTCTAGAGTACCCAGTCTTATCTGTACCCGTGATAAAGCCCTTGTCTCCACTGTGAGACTTCTGGTTGTAACAGCAAAGGCACCACTCATCTCCATAATGGGTTTTTTCCTTTTGCACTCACACTGAACAACCATGCACTTTTCTTCCCCCAAGTGACTGATCCATCCATGCAGACCCCAGCATCATTGACATCTGTGTTCTCATCAATCAGAGTTTTGCATCATTGACATCTGTGCTCTCATCAATCAGAGTTTTGCATCATTGATATCTGTGCTCTCATCAATCAGAGTTTTGCATCATTGACATCTGTGCTCTCATCAATCAGAGTTTTGCATCATTGACATCTGTGTTCTCATCAATCAGAGTTTTGCATCATTGACATCTGTGCTCTCATCAATCAGAGTTTTGCATCATTGACATCTGTGTTCTCATCAATCAGAGTTGCATCATTGACATCTGTGCTCTCATCAATCAGAGTTTTGCATCATTGACATCTGTGTTCTCATCAATCAGAGTTTTGCATCATTGACATCTGTGTTCTCATCAATCAGAGTTGTGACAAAAGTGTCGGCTCTGTCAGGGATCTGTTCTCTGCAGCTTCTGTCAAGGGTGATATGGACCATGACGCTGATTTCATAATCTAATTCCTTTATGATATCCAGCACATACAGTCCTTGTACATTTTTGAACTCTGTCTGTGATGTATCTAAGTTGTGGGACTTGAGTGTACCACCTGTCAATGGGAGAGTAGTTTTCATTGATCTTGTGGTATCTTAATGTGCTGCCTAAACCCCCTCTTTCCCTCCCAACCCTTTTTGGGGTGAACGTTTTCTCAGAATCATCAAAAGGGCACATCTTGAACAATATTGATGATGTCCAAGGAGCTGTTAGCCAATCTAAGGGCCATCACAAGGAACCAAGGAGCTGTCAGCCAATCTAAGGGCCATCACAAGGAACCAAGGAGCTGTAAGCCAGTCTAAGGGCCATCACAAGGAACCAAGGAGTTGTATGCCAGTCTAAGGGCCATCACAAGGAAACTTTCTGAGGTTATTCCAGTACCCAGACAGATAGTGCCACCGGCTGTATCAATACAACAATCTGTGTCATGTCTGAGCCTTTTGTTTGTTTTGTTTTAAAATTGTTATGTATATATCAGACTCTCCATCCCTAATTTTCTCTCCCCTCCCTTTCCACCACTCCTCTCAATGTCATATATATATATATATATATATATATATATATATATATATATATATATATATATATATATATATATATATATATATATATATATATATATATATATATATATATACATTCTCACTGTCATATGTACACACTCTCTCACTGTAATATGTTCACACACATTCTTACTGTCAAATGTACACACTCATATGCACGTGAACTCTTTAACAGTCATATGTACATGCTGTCATAAGTACACACACACATTCTCAATGTCATATGTACACACTCTCTCATTGTCATATGCACCCACTCACTATCATATGTACACACTGATGTACACACACACTGTAATATGTACACACAGATATACAGGACCACACACCATACACACATTCAAACAGATATACAGGATTACACACATTTAAACATATACAGGATCATACACGATACACACATTTAAACAGATACACAGGTTTACACACACTCAAAGAGTTATACAGGATCACACACATTCAAACAGACACACAGAATCACACACATTCAAACAGATATATGGGTTTACACACATTCAAAGAGTTATACAGGATCACACACATTCAAACAGATATACAGAATCACACACATTCAAACAGATATACAGGTTTACACTCATTCAAACAGATATACAGAATTATGCACATTCAAACAGATATACAGAATCACACACATTCAAACAGATTTACAGGTTTACACACATTCAAACAGATATACAGAATCACGCACATTCAAAAAGATATACAGGTTTACACACATTCAAACAATTATACGGGATCACACACATTCAAACAGATATACAGGATCACACACATTCAAACAGATATACAGGTTTACACACATTCAAAGTTATACAGAATCACACACATTTAAACAGATGTACAGGTTTACACACATTCAAAGAGTTATACAGAATCACACACATTCAAACAGAAATACAGGTTTACACACATTCAAAGAGTTACACAGAATCACACACATTCAAACAGAAATACAGGTTTACACACATTTAAAGAGTTATACAGAATCACACACATTCAAACAGATATACAGGTTTACACACATTCAAAAAGTTATACAGGATCACACACATTCAAACAGATATACAGGTTTACACACATTCAAAAAGTTATACAGGATCACACACATTCAAACAGATATACAGGTTTACACACATTCAAAGAGTTACACAGGATCACACACATTCAAACAGATATACAGGTTTACACACATTCAAAAAGTTATACAGGATCACACACATTCAAACAGATATACAGGTTTACACACATTCAAAGAGTTACACAGGATCACACACATTCAAACAGATATACAGGTTTACACACATTCAAAAAGTTATACAGGATCACACACTTTCAAACAGATATACAGGTTTACACACATTCAAAGAGTTACACAGGATCACACACATTCAAACAGATATACAGGTTTACACACATTCAAAAAGTTATACAGGATCACACACATTCAAACAGATATACAGGTTTACACACATTCAAAGAGTTACACAGGATCACACACATTCAAACAGATATACAGGTTTACACACATTCAAAGAGTTACACAGGATCACACACATTCAAACAGATATACAGGTTTACACACATTCAAAAAGTTAATCAGAATCACACACATTCAAACAGAAAAAAGGTTTACACACATTCAAAGAGTTATACAGGATCACACACATTGAAACAGATATACAGGTTTACACACATTCAAAAAGTTAATCAGAATCACACACATTCAAACAGAAAAAAGGTTTACACACATTCAAAGAGTTATACAGGATCACACACATTCAAACAGATACAGCGGAACATCGCTTAACGAGCAAAATTCGTTCCAGGATCATGCATTGTAAAGCGAAACACTCGTTATGCGAAACAGTTTTTCTCATATAAATTAATGTAAAATACGATAATGCGTTCCCTGTCGAAAAAATACTCACAATATGCTTTGTATAACGTTTATTCAAAGAAAATTATATGCCTACTGTTAACGAGAGTGAATCATCATCATCTTTTCTTCCACCGCAGAACGAACCCATCTGGAATGCGAATTCGATTTGCAGAAATAAAAAGTCGACATAATTATGACGAATAGCTAATTATTTTTTATTCGAAAGATGCCAGAGACATTTGATTTTGCCGACGTGTCAAAATTTGGCGAAAATGTGATACAGCATTAGTATTAAATTAATTTGCAGCGCGCATAGACACTTTCTTATTGGGATGATGCTTCTCAGTGTAAGATGCAACAGTTTTCCATGCTTTTAGCATTTCTCTTATGTCGCCAGAAGATTGTTGCTTTTCTGTTACCTCCTCCTCCTCTGACAAACTTTCCTCCAAAACTTCTTGCTGTGAAACACAATGCAACTCCATAAGCTCTTCAGTGGTCAGCTCTTGGCTGTGCTCTTTTACAAGCTCTTCGATATCACTGTTATCCACCTACAATCCCATGATAGTGGCCACAGACACAATCTCGTTGACTACAGGTTTCTCAGGTTCTGTCTCTGACTTCCCCTCTCCTCGCCACTCATTATGCGAAACGTCGCACGTTAAGCAAGTCATTCTTTTACAATTTGTTTTGCTCGTTAAGCGATTTACTCCTTATGAGAGGTGCTCGTTAAGCGAGGTTCTACTGTATACAGGATCACACACATTCAGGCAGATATACAGGATCACGCACATTCAGGCAGATATACAGGATCAGACACATTCAAACAGATATACAGGATCACACACATTCAAGCAGATTTTCAGAATCACACACATTCAAGCAGATATACAGGATCAGACACATTCAAACAGATATACAGGATCACATACGATACACACATTCAAACCGATAAATACAAAGCTAAGATTCAATTGCTCAGAGCACTATTTATTAGTACATTTAAAAATGGCTGTGAAATGTTGACTTTAACAGCTGAACTCGAAAGGCAGATACAAACATTGGGAATGCGACGTTTCAGGAAAATGCTTGCCATATCACACGGGAGACCACATTACAAATAATCCATATAAAATAATCATACAGCACATTGTCAACCATGGACCTTTTTTTTAACTACAGTGAAAAGGCTAACAATACATTCGTACGGACATGTAATAAGATCTAGCGGCCTCTCTCAAAAAAAAAAAAAAAATGCTGTAGGATTCAGTAGACGGGAAGAGTCAGACCAAGAAAGACCTAGTTAGAGAAGCTGACTGACTGGACAGGACTCAGGCATGTAACCATGAAGTCCATCACAACTGACCACCAAAGGTGGAGAGAGCTGATTAGAGAGTCAACAGAAACTGGTGACCCAACGACACGTAGTGTTACGGGATAAAAATGATTGTTGGATGTGTTTGTTCACGTGTATGGGTGTATACAGGGCTATCTTAACGCATGGGTTCGCTGGGCACTTGCCCAAGGACCCCACTAGTATAAGGGCCCCATGCCAATCTGTGTGTGTGTGTCAAGTTCTCACATCAAATTGTTTGACGTTTCAATTTAAAATAAATGTATATTGAATGTTATCGACCATTTAAATTTTTAGTGAGTGGTTGTCTTAGGGGCCTCAGTACACTGGCTTGCCCGGGGGCCTATAATACTGTTAAGACGGCCCTGTGTGTATCTGCGTAAATGAAGTTGTATTTGCGTCCGTGTGTTTGTTGACGTGTTTGTGCATCAGTTTCTTTCCGTTTATCTGTGTTTTTATATTGATTGGCACACTGATCTCCCGTACATATTAAAACGCAAACAATCGCCTATCCACTGACGGTATCCAGGGATTAATCACCAAATGAACCTGTCTCCATGTGTGTGTACTCACCACTCAGGTGACCACATTACAGTCACCAACAGCTCTGCATTAGATAACAGGCATCCCTGCCATCACGTGTCGTAGGTCAAAGTTCAGGCTATGTCCAATGACAGCATGCAATCAGGCAGTGTGGATTTAACAAAATTGAATGCTTTACACACAAACGCGTACGCGCGCGCGCACACACACACACACACGCGCGAGCACACACACTCACCCCTCCCTGGACGAACTTTAAGAATTTCCCGGGGTCACTGATATGAGAAGGTGCTCTCCTCCGGTCTGCATGTTCCAGCCTGTGTTTTGAGTTATGAGTTAGATTATCTTCACAGCACTCCGGACACACCCATAGGCGCTCAGATTCCCCTCAACATATTCATCAGCGTCGCGCGGTTATTAGTACCAGTCCTATGTTGGTTAACAACACTTCGTGTGCGTCCGGTGTGCTTCTCATGCTTGGCTGTGCCGATCTTTACTCTCAGTTCGCGTATTCTAAGCTATGATGTGGACACGTTGCTTCCAAAATCCTATCTCTCTAAGAGCAGTGACAATGTCTGCGTGATCCATGGGCCGGCCATCTTCAATTAATGCAGCACCTGCCAGTCTATCAGCTCTTTCATTACCAACAACGCCTGCAGACCCTGGGACTAATATAAAGGTAACTGCACACACAGGAGATTTTTTGCAATGACTCCAACCACTGTGCGTAACCAGCCTGCCTCGACGCGCCAGATCATGCTCAAAGAGTGACTTAGCACACACACACGCAGGAATAGTCATGTGATCCCAGCCACATGAAAGCCTGTGTCACCGCCATCACCTCCATCGTCATGCTGCTGGTGGTCATGGAGAAGGCACCACAGGCTTCCTGAACTGTTCTGGCTGAAGAGCCAGCTGTAAATGCCCCTGCACTCTTATGTCCTCGTATAACGGACCCGTCTGTGAAGATCACCACATTTGTCTCATCTGACTTGTCACTGATAAGCGCGCATACTTCGGCATTGACAGTAGCTGGATTCTGCTCCCGACAACTCCTATCAAGCGTCACGACACAGGAGAATGTGAGATTGGGCGCTTTAGACTCTGGTATCTATTCCTCACCTTGATGGATGTCTGTAAGGCTGCAAACCTGCATGATGTCATCCTCTGCCCTACCCAGCCATGATTTGCCCCTTTTTCGCTATTGCCCTTTTTCTTGAAGAGCATGTGGTGCAAAAGTCGCTTCAGATCTGAGCTTATCTTGAGGTATGCACGAGCCCTCTAGATCTTGATCCTGTAGTTCATGGTAGGGAAGTCAAGAAAATACCTCACAAGAGGCGTCTCCAGTGCACCCTAGAATAATGCGCATTGCTTCATTTTGCACCTTCTTAAGTCTTTCAATCTGAGTATGGCTGACAGTGAGGATGACAAGAACATATTCTAAGCCGTGACTGTGCTGTTCTCTCTTTCATCGTGACTGTGCTGTTTTCTCTTTCATCGTGACTGGGCCGTTCTCTCTTTTACCGTGACTGTGCTGTTCTTTCTTTCATCGTGACTGTGCTGTTCTCTCTTTTACAGTGACTGTGCTGCTCTCTCTTTTACCGTGACTGTGCTGTTCTCTCTTTCATCATGACTGCGCTGTTCTCTTTTACTGTGACTGTGCTGTTCTCTCTTTCATCGTGACTGTGCTGTTCTCTCTTTCATCGTGACTGTGCTGTTCTCTCTTTCATCGTGACTGTGCTGTTCTCTCTTTCACCGTGACTGTGCTGTTCTCTCTTTCACCGTGACTGTGCTGTTCTCACGGCTTTCATTCACCTGCCCACTTTCTAAACCTTTTAACGAAAGTTTCGTTCATTACTCTTCTCTTTCTTTATTGTCTATCACTCTGTCGCACTTATCGTGTATCCAATTCGCTCATAGGTCTCTGTGTCTTCTCACGCCCACTTCTACCATTCTCTCATCACTTTTCTTAATGTCCCTGGTCTTCCATCCCTTCTCTTATTTTTCTCTCCACGTTATCATTTCTCATCTTGTTGTCATTTACTGATGTATCGAATACTTGACTAAGACATAGTCGACCGATCTTGTTGATTCGATTCCTCCATGGACGCTGCGTTGCTGTCTGATTACTGCTATAAAACAAACCACTTGAAGTGACGTGAAGGTCTAGAGTGAGTGGCAGATAAGAGTTATCAGCCGAGAGTATCTGGGAAACTTTATTTCTTTGCGCAACACTGTCAACATCAGAATGATAACCACGGCCATGAAATCCTGCAATAATTACAACCCAAACAGAAATGGTCACCGATTTGTGTTGTGCAGAATAGGACTCAAATGATGACGTTGACAGCGGGTGACTGCAGTCGAGCTGATTGTAAGAAATGCTAAATCTAACACAAACTGTGACTAGAAAACTCAGCGGGCAAGAAAACAAAACCAATGAAAAAAACCAAGCCTCAATATGAAATCAAGAAGTACGAAATGGATTGGGGGGGGGGGGGGGGCTGGGGGTATGACGATCTGTAATGCGAAAATTAGGAAGAGTTTGGAGGCAACTGAGATGTGGTTCTTGAGAAGAATGTTGTGAATACCTTGGACTGCCAGAATAACTAACAATGATTGCCTGGAAATGGCTAATGAAAGTAGAACATTATATACAACAATGAGATGGAGACCAAGTTCTTTGGTCATGTGATGAGGAAAGGAGCACTGGAAAATATTGTGATGACTGGAAAGATGACTGGTAGAAGAGGCAGAGGCAGACCAAGAGAAATGATGGTGGATGGTTTAAGACAGTGGCATGGAGGAATATCATCAGTGGAATTGATCCAGAACACCAAAGACCGAGATCTGTGGAGATTATTACCGCCTACACCATCTGGCAAGGCACTTGATGATGATCATAATACGATTAGAAATAAGTAAAAAGAGGGGAAGAAACATGATAAGTCAAATAAACGAACAAGTAAATAAGTTAAACCAAATAAAGCTTTGTTGAATATTGATCCCTCCAGGAATAAGAACGATTAAACTACGGATGAAAGGATTTTCTAATGAGCAGCGGCTGGTCTGATCACCAGAGCATGATGTAATAGCAGTGACTGAGATATCGTTTTCGCATTGGTGGTCAGAACTGCTGAAATGGAGGGAGACAGGTTTGAGGGCATTATTATGTATGTCAGCAAGATGTTCACAACGGTGAAATGAAATAGCAGGGTAGAAAACTATTGCGCAGCTTAAAAAAAAAACATCAAAAGTTAGTTGCATATCCTTAAGAGGACATTGCAAACTCCAGCACTTGTTGGCTTTTTGTGAAATTACAGACAGCGGTGATATTATTGCTCGCTTTTCCCTTCCATAACTGTGGAGGGGAGGGGGGGGGGTGGTGTGGGTGGGGAAGCTAGCAGAGGCATGGAAAAGGTGGACGCATTTACTGATGTACTGAGCTAGGAACTGATACTACAATACTTGGAACATTACCACAAGCGCCCTGTCCTTATCTTCAGCAGTCGGCGAAGAGTTCCAGTTCTGATGTTGCCTGTAGCATTTTGAAGATATGCCCTTCTTGTCTATGCTCTGAGTGTAAAGTTCCACTGGTCCCTCTCAGCTGAACGATTCTCCTCATACCATAATGACTCCGCAACATTCACTTGCTTCCAAAGAACCTTGACCACATCTATTCCCCACCCACCGGTGCAGAATCAGCCACTCTGTCTGTTGGCTCATTTCCCAACACCCAGCTTATATTGTAAAATGTCAAGATTTCAAAGAAACTAATAGAAAGAAAAAAATTAAGTGAAACCGTGTTGGAAATTGAGGTCGGCCGGCGAAAGAGATACCATCTGTAAAACCGAGATTATCTACTAGTGAGATGTGTTTCATGAAATATAACGATAGCAGAAGGAGAGAATCGAATAGTCAACAATAGGTGTTGCAAACAAGAACACGTATACAACATACATTGTTGGGTCTTGCCTCTCCCAACGATAACTAAAAAAAAAAAAAAAACAACAACAACGTATACACGTTTGGGTATGTGTTTTCTAACACACTGTGACATATTGGTAGAGACCTCGGAATCTGCGAACCGTTAAGTGAAACCTTAGTCTGACGTTGATCTCACAGAATACAAACATTCGGCCACAGTAGCCAGAATCGATTATAGAACATTAACGCGAATTACCCAAGAGGGTTTTGGGTTATATCGAATACAAATAGAGTGTTTTAAGTGTTGAGTAGTGGGCACACATTTTAGTGCGATACTCACAATGAACGCCCGTGTCCGCGTAAAATTACCAGCGCACATTGAGATAATAGGAAAATTGAATTACATTTAACAAAAGGAAACAAACTTAGATAAACATGCAATGTCGCCGAATAAAATGCAACTTCGAGGTACTTTGTTCAGGCACTATAACTCAACAAGTTCTGTTGTGCACATGTTTGGATTTTCTGGCGAAGTATATTCTAAAGTACTCTTTTACAGTGGCAGGGTGTTTATTCCAGTGTGAACTCCAGGAAACTGTTTGCCAGGGTGTTTATTCCAGTGTGAACTCCAGGAAACTGTCTGCCAGGGTGTTTATTACAGTGTGAACTCCAGGAAACTGTGCCAGGGTGTTTATTCCAGTGTGAACTCCAGGAAACTGTGCCAGGGTGTTTATTCCAGTGTGAACTCCAGGAAACTGTCTGCCAGGGTGTTTATTCCAGTGTGAACTCCAGGAAACTGTCTGCCAGGGTGTTTATTCTAGTGTGAACTCCAGGTAACTGTTTGCCAGGGTGTTTATTCCAGTGTGAACTCCAGGTAACTGTCTGCCAGGGTGTTTATTCCAGTGTGAGCTCCAGGAAACTGTGCCAGGGTGTTTATTCCAGTGTGAACTCCAGGAAACTGTCTGCCAGGGTGTTTATTCTAGTGTGAACTCCAGGTAACTGTGTTATTATTTGGTGAACAAAATTTAAATGCGATTTAAACGCACATCGACTTTTAAATATTTGATAATCAGAAGTCAGTCTTGAATGACATTCACAAGAATTCTGATTACTGACAAGCAAAAAGTTAACTGTAATCGGATTCTACTAAATGTTCATACATTTGATATGATTTAAATATTAACTGGACAGACGGGGGCACGTACATGTTTAGTACGGTAAAGTAAATTATGACAAGGATATGTCTAGATGTTCATATAAACTGTACATTTGCTTATAGAAAGAAAATTACATTAATTACACCTTTTTTACTTATAGATCTCTTTATATTCTGCCTGTCAGTCTCTTCCCACACACACAGACATATACACAGAATCTCTCTAACTGACACACACACAGACATATACACAGAATCTCTCTCACTGACACACACACACACACACACACACACACGGACATACACACTTTCCCTCCCCCTCTTGCCGACAACGGTCAGTAATACCTGACAGTTGTATACGATATTACTGAACGATTATGCGCTTCGTAAGTAACCATTCCGAGAGACAGTTATTCCCCCCCCCCCTTTTTTTTTTCTCTTTGTTTGCATGGTCTACTTTGACTGCTCAAGATGGTGCCAGCGTGGTTATAGAATGTCCTAAGTACTGAGATGTAGATTATTGGCTTATCTCGACTGTTGGTTGCACTTTGGTGTCTGGTGAAACGGCTGGAGCCATTCATATTGTTTTCGGATCAAACCAAGCGCTTCTACCTCACATACTTTCCTTCATCGGACCAAACCAAGCGCTACTACTTCAAATACTTTCCTTCATCGGACCAAACCAAGCGCTACTACTTCACATACTTTCTTTCATCGGATCAAACCAAGCGCTACTACTTCACATACTTTCCTTCATCGGATCAAACCAAGCGCTACTACTTCACATACTTTCCTTCATCGGACCAAACCAAGCGCTACTACTTCCCATACTTTCCTTCATCGGGCTATTTAGTTATGTTGTTAAGTGCAGGGCATTCAAGTCAGTTCCCTCACGGGCCAAAATGTTGAAACAATGCCGCTCATCTGGAAAGCTAGCGTAGGAATATCAGTAATTTAATACAATTGGCAGATGATCCGCATGCCCCTTTTTTGGCCTCTGCTTGCCAGATTTAGCCTGCGGCTTCTAGTTCAACAGCCCTGATGTATAGGCCACACACCTCAATGTCTACTTATTGTTGAACGCAAGTCAAATCCAATAATGTATGAACCCAGCCCCTCCCCGTGTGGGCTCAGAGGCTCGATTTGTTTCAAGGGGAACAGTTTTAACTCACTGGACCTTTACCATCATCATCATCAGTTCTCGTTGTGCCTAGTCGCACATGAGGCTTCAGAGAGGACTTTCTATGCTTTTCCGTCCTGTGCAATCTTCAATGCAGTTTTCCGTGTCAAAGATGCCACACTCAGGTCACTTTCCATCGTTCGTCTCCATGTTGTATTTGGGCGCCCCTGTTTTCTCTTTCCCTCTGGTGTCCATGTGAGAGCTGTTGTGGCAGGTAATCAGGAATAATTCTCATAACGTGACCAAGCCATTTCCATCTTCTCTTGGTTATCATACTGTCTAGAGTTTCTTGGTTTTCTTCCAAAACACATGTCTACGTAGAATTATAAAAATGTTCTGGCCAGAGAAAATCTCAAACACTTAACTTCTTCAAGTTAAGTGTTTGAGATTTTCTCTGGCCAGAACATTTTTATAATTCTACGTAGACATGTGTTTTGGAAGATGGACACTTTTGTGTACACTTTTTTTGGTCATTCTCCAGCATTCTGCTGGACCTTTACCAAAATGTCGTAAAAGTCGATACATTACGGATCCGCTAAAATGTTATGCTGAGCCGGAAGGCGCAGATTCTGAAGCCTAGCTGTAAACTACAACACAAAGTACTAGCCGCATTATGAGGTGACTGGTTCAAACAGGCTATAAATACCCGGTGACTTTTTCCTACAAGAAATCTCCTTATCCGACCTCCCAAAGTAGGCTATGACACAGCAACAGTAGTATTGTAAATGGAATACACACACACACCTACAGACGTCCTTGGTCAACCCTGAAACATGGACGATTTCTTTTTTAAATTGTTATGTTTATTATCGTACCTGTTGATGTATAATCTAAACTGGTTTCTGCAGAAATTCTATCAGCACGCCGGCCGACTAGAGCAGAAACTGTTGTGCTACTGATACGCCGACACAAATATGCTATTCAAACTGTCACCTGGCTGGCTTGGACCTGTTTTTGTTATCCTTTTTGTGACCAAATATTGCGGAGCTGATGGAAGCGAAGAATGTGAATGTAGTATAACAGTGATGGGACCACTGCGAGACCAAGCTGTGGTGTTTGTCTGCAACGCCTACACACCCGAAGGAGTTAACTATCAAAATGTGAGTGATCTGGTCTGTTGATCTGGTTTGGTCATGTTTGCTTTGCTCATCAACGTGTTCCAGTAAGACATTATTCAGCCGTGCATCAGTTGTGATAGACGTAATTTTATATATTTAGGAGACTTGTTAGTTTAGACTAGCACCAGTTAGTTGTAACTTATGTGAGATGTGTTAGTTCAGACTAGCGCTAGTTAGTTGTTACTTATGTGAGATGTGTTAGTTCAGACTAGCGCTAGTTAGTTGTACCTTATGTGAGATGTGTTAGTTCAGACTAGCGCTAGTTAGTTGTTACTTATGTGAGATGTGTTAGTTCAGACAAGTACCAGTTAGTTGTTACCTATGTGAGATGTGTTAGTTCAGACTAGCGCTAGTTAGCTGTTACTTATGTGAGATGTGTTAGTTCAGACTAGTACCAGTTAGTTGTAACTTATGTGAGATGTGTTAGTTCAGACTAGTACCAGTTAGTTGTAACTTATGTGAGATGTGTTAGTTCAGACTAGTACCAGTTAGTTGTAACTTATGTGAGATGTGTTAGTTCAGACTAGTACCAGTTAGTTGTAACTTATGTGAGATGTGTTAGTTCAGACTAGCGCTAGTTAGTTGTACCTTATGTGAGATGTGTTAGTTCAGACTAGCGCTAGTTAGCTGTTACTTATGTGAGATGTGTTAGTTCAGACTAGTACCAGTTAGTTGTAACTTATGTGAGATGTGTTAGTTCAGACTAGCGCTAGTTAGCTGTAACTTATGTGAGATGTGTTAGTTCAGACTAGCGCTAGTTAGTTGTAACTTATGTGAGATGTGTTAGTTCAGACTAGCGCTAGTTAGTTGTAACTTATGTGAGATGTGTTAGTTCAGACTAGCGCTAGTTAGTTGTACCTTATGTGAGATGTGTTAGTTCAGACTAGTACCAGTTAGTTGTAACTTATGTGATCTTTTTTTGCTTGTTTGTTTGCTGTGTTTATCCCCGCTTATAACCGACGTTCTTGCTGTAGATGTCTCCATTCCATACCGCAACATTTGTTAACACACCTGCTTGTTTTTTCAACCTTCACTTTCCAATGTCTGTCACAATAACTGCGAATGCCATCTGACAGATAGTCTAGCTGTGCCAACGCAACAGACAGCGCATTTATTTACACTGTTTAGTCCATGGTTTTGTTCCTTGGAGCGAAGAACTGTTTCCATAAAAGGCTAGCACGTCACCCATTCTCCTTCCCCAGCCCGTTAGGTCGGGTATTAGCAGCTGGGTTTAGTGACATACACACATCTTTGGAGGAGACAATCCTAACATCGACCTAATCCTGTATGTGTTTTGTGGTATCATGGCCTGCTGAAATTATTTGTCAGTCTGGTTAAAGATTATGTCAGTCTCTGGTTCACTCGTATGTCTATCTGTGTTTATAGTGTATGTCTGTCTCTGGTTAAATCCGATGTGTATTCCTGGTTAAACCATATGTCTATCCCTGGCTAAATCGAATGTCTATCTGTGGTTAAATTCAATGTCTGTCTTTTACATTGTGCGTCTATCTCTGTCCAGCGTCTTTTCTTTTGGTCTCACTGCTTCTTTTCCCCTCCAATGCTACCAGTGCCACCATGTACTATAGTTTTCCCTTTCTCCTGACATGACCAAAGAATGTAGACTGTCTCTTTCTGATGTCGACAATGATATCTTGGAAAACACTCAGAGTGTTTAAATAGAGTTTCTATTAATTTGTTTATTGTGCAGTTTCCGCCGTAGACTACTAGAACTACCGGTGTTTGCTCAGATTGTTATCGGTACAAGTGAGATATGCCTCTTTGTATTCTTGTATCATTATCTATATTGTACCGCAAGACGGTGCATGTGTGCATGATAACAGATAGGTAGGCGAACCAGGGTACGTTCAGTTCCTGGGTATGTTGTGATGGTGTGATCTTAGGCTGTCGGTGACTTATTCCATCTACATTCGTTCTGTCTCTTGGTGTTTCTTGTTTCATGTTGTATGCTCTTGTTGCTTGTATCATTCTGTCTCTTGGTGTTTCTTGTTTCGTGTTGTACGCTCTTATTGCGATGGGTATTGTTAGAGTACTTCTCATAATCTCTTCATATATCCCATGCTCTGTTTTGGTTTTGTTCGCAGACTTAATCGAGCATCTAATTTCACATTTGGTTAGTTTTGTGTGTGCGCGTTATTTATTGCCCTAGTCTGACATTGACAACTTCAGGTTAGAATCAAAACTGTTCTCATCCACAGCTGGACTACACCTGGCTGCTGACCAACACAAGTCACCCAAGTCCAGAGAAGACCACTACACAGGTACAGTTTCAATACAAGCTGCGTAATTAAGCTATTTTTGTATCTGATCCAGTCATCATCATAAGCATCATTCTCTTCATCACCCCCACCACCATCATCTTCATCATTATCATAATCATCACTATCACCATCACCACCACCACTATCATCAACATCACCACCACTACCACCACCATCACCACCACCACTATCATCAACATCACCACCACTATCATCAGCATCACCACCACTACCACCACCATCACCACCACCACTATCATCATCATCATCACCACCCAGCATTATTTCTTCATTTAAAGTTGGAGGTAATGAGTGTCCAGCGTCATCTGTGCGGTGTTTTTATTTCTTGCCAATGCAAGTTTTCTTCCGCCAGCCCGATGTTGTCAGGTCACACGCGATATTAAGGTTGCTGGATTTAGTCAAATGAAAAAAAAAAACAAAAAACGGAGTAACCACTCATTCCTTGTTTATAACGTCATTTTTCACAACTAATAGATTATACAATATACACAGTCGGCCTACACCCGAATCCCACAACCTACAACACGCAGTTACGTGTCTGTGTTACACGTGCGTGCTACAGTTTATAGACCAAAACAAATAGTACATAGTTATAGCCATATTTCACACCGATAGAATGCACAGACCATTACATAGCACACTTATGTCAAACACACACATATTACATAAAACATATTTTAATATTTCAAATGCAGATCAGTCAGTGTCAATTGTAAAATTGTGAATGCGCAGCACTTTTTGATAATTAAACATCACCTTATTTTTTTTTACAGTTAGTTCTAAACAGGACTTGCTTTCATAGTTCACTGTCCCCTGGAGTTCTGTCTGTTTCTGATATCATAGGACTTGCTTTCATAGTTCACTGTCTCCCGGAGTTCTGAGTCTCTGTTTCTGGTATCACAGGACTTGCTTTCATAGTTCACTGTCTCCCGGAGTTCTGAGTCTCTGTTTCCGGTATCACAGGACTTGCTTTCATAGTTCACTGTCTCCCGGAGTTCTGAGTGTCTGTTTCTGGTATCACAAAACTCACTTTCATAGTTCACTGTCTCCTGGAGTTTTGTCTGTTTCTGGTATCACAGAACTTACTTTCATAGTTCACTGTCTCCCGTAGTTCTGTCTGTTTCTGGTATCACAGGACTTACTTTCATAGTTCACTGTCTCCTGGAGTTCTGAGTGTCGGTTTCTGGTATCACAGAACTTACTTTCATAGTTCAATGTCTCCCGGAGTTCTGTCTGTTTCTGATATCACAGGACTTGCTTTCATAGTTCACTGTCTCCTGGAGTTCTGTCGGTTTCTGGTATCACAGGACTTACTTTCATAGTTCACTGTCTCCTGGAGTTCTGAATGTTTCTGGTATCACAGTACTTGCTTTCATAGCTCACTGTCTCCCGGAGTTCTGTCTGTTTCTGGTATCACAGGACTTTGTTTCATAGTTCACCGTCTCCCGGAGTTCTGTCTGTTTCTGATATCACAGGACTTACTTTCATAGTTCACTGTCTCCCGGAGTTCTGTCTGTTTCTGGTTTCACAGGACTTACTTTCATAGTTCACCGTCTCCTGGAGTTCTGTTTGTTTCTGATATCACAGGACTTACTTTCATAGTTCACTGTCTCCTGGAGTTCTGAATGTCTGTTTCTTGTATCACAGGACTTGCTTTCATAGTTCACTGTCTCCTGGAGGTCTGTCTGTTTCTGGTATCACAGGACTTACTTTCATAGTTCACTGTTTCCTGGAGTTCTGTCTGTTTCTGGTATCACAGGACTTACTTTCATAGTTCACTGTCTCCTGGAGTTCTGTCTGTTTCTGGTATCACAGGACTTGCATTTATAGTTCACTGTCCCCTGGAGTTCTGTCTGTTTCTGGTATCACAGGTCTTACTTTCATAGTTCACTGTCTCCTGGAGTTCTGAGTGTTTGTTTCTGATATCACAGCACCTCATAGTTCACTTTTCCCTGGAGTTCTGCCTTGATTAAATTAGTGGATAATCTATTTCTTGTGTCACTTCGCTTACTTTTCAGGAATAAAAAGAATCGCTCCCCTATGTAATCTGAGCCAAGGATGCCACACAAAACTTCGATAATTTTGGAAATATTTGAACACCATGCTCATGTTGAATATTGGAATCGACACCATAGCACTGGGGACACCCCGATAAGCGCGCCGTCCCTATCGTCAGCAGCATACGAAAAGTTTCAATTATGATGACACAAGTAACTGTTTGATAGTAAATCCATCTCGCCTTTCCCTTGAGTGTTGAGCATCGGCCAGATCCCCTGGTAGCTCCTTGGAGCGTCATTCTCCTCAGACCGCAATGATATATTTGGGCTTCCGCACTGTTCACTCGCTCCCAGAGGGCCCTCACAACGTCACCACCAAGTGGTGCAGAACTCACCAGTCTATCTACCTGCTAATTTCCCAACAAACCGTCATAACCTGGAGAAAATATCCAAAGAATACTAACTACCCGGTACCTCTGAAGTGATGCTTGCCACTCTGCATTGTGTATACCACGTCCGGCTCGAAAATAGGTTACTGGGAGCGTTTCCATGTTGCATTGTGTGACATATTAATATGCTTACAAAGTCCTGTGTTCTAAACGTATTCGTATTACAAATCTACAAATGGATATTGTGAAGTGGATATACAGCAATTTTAATTTTAATTTAATTCACGGAAGACAGTTGTGATGTGTGTGTCACTGTTTCTAGTCAGTAGTTTGGATTTCTGGGAACTGGCTGTTTATTACTTTTCTACTTTAAATGTAGAAATCTTACTTTTAGGGATAATACAAACAGGTAATTTAGAAGCCATATCTGGAGAAAATTGACAGTTGTCAGGGGCAAACTACCTTGTGTTTGAAGAAAACTATTGCTTTCATATTGACTGTGCATAAATGGTGCAACCACACTGTGGATAAATTGTGTCAAGATATTTCGGAGCTCTAGGTAAGTGGATGAAAATAATATTTAATTTACTAACTTAACTCTCACAGCTAGTCACTCTTTGCCTCTTTACTAATTGTTGACTAACAGTATAATTATGTGTTGTAGCAGTACACTAATAATATTAATCCTTAACCATTTGACTTATGCTTCGCGAACACTGGCTGTAAACTCTTGCGGAAACTTCTGGTAGTTCATCCACTTCTTTTGCATATTTGCAGTTTTACGGTCTGTGTTAATTTTTGTAAACTGGCTTTTGCTTTGCTTCGCAAACACTGGCTGTAAACTCTTGCAGAAACTTCTGGCAGTTCATCCACTTCTTTTGCATATTTGCAGTTCTACGGTCTGTGTTAATTTTTGTAAACTGGCTTTTGCTTTGCTTCGCGAACACTGGCTGTAAACTCTTGCGGAAACTTCTGGTAGTTCATCCACTTCTTTTGCATATTTGCAGTTCTACGGTCTGTGTCAGTTTTTGTAAACTGGCTTTTGCTTTGCTTCGCGAACACTGGCTGTAAACTCTTGTGGAAACTTCTAGTAGTTCATCCACTTTTTTTTCATATTTGCAGTTCTACGGTCTGGGTTAATTTTTGTAAACTGGCTTTTGCTTTGCTTCGCGAACACTGGCTGTAAACTCTTGCGGAAACTTTTGGTAGTTCATCCACTTCTTTTGCATATTTGCAGTTCTACGGCCTGTGTTAATTTGTGTAAACTGGCTTTTGCTTTGCTTCGCGAACACTGGCTGTAAACTCTTGCGGAAACTTCTGGTTGCTCATCGATTTCTTTTGCATATTTGCAGTTGTACGGTCTGTGTTAATTTTTTGTAAACTGGCTTTTGCTTTGCTTCACGAACACTGGCTGTAAACTCTTGTGGAAACGTTTGGTTGCTCCTCGACTTCTTTTGCTTATTTGCAGTTGTACCGTCTGTGTTAATTTGTGTAAACTGGCTTTTGCTTTGCTTCGCGAACACTGGCTGTAAAGTCTTGCGGAAACTTCTGTTTGTTCATCTACTTCCTTGCATATTTGTTACCAAAAAATTCGCATTGGTAAGGAATTAATTTCATCCAACAAGATGAAACTGGACAAATCTGTTTGTGCTGTTTGTACCTTGAGGATACATATTTAGTAGTGCTAGAAGTACTGTTAAGAAAACTATTCTGGGTGAATAAAGTATTGCACATATCAATTTCATACTGATTGTGCTTGTTTACTAATTATTAAATAACAGTATAATTATATGTTGTAGTAGTCTACTAATAATAATAATAACCATCAATCATTTATATTTATGTTAGGTATGATATGTGTATGTTTCATAGCAAAATTTGTATGCGCTAAATTTGATAAAGTACAAATGTCACCCCCCCCCCTCTCCTCTCCCCCCCCCCCCTCCGCTCCTCTGATGCAACAATACCCTCTCAGAATCAAAGAGTTAGCGCTGATATTTCTTTACTTTTGCTGGAACAACTTTTAGTTTACATCTAAACGTTATTGGTGTTTATGCTCATGTTGACTGTAGCAAAAGCATTTTTGTTTGTCTGTAAGAGCCTTTATTGTTATATTTATTCGGCACACTTATTTACCTTAAAAATGACGTTTAGTTTTAAAAATATGTAGAAAATCAATGAAACTGTAGTTTAATTTGCGTATACATCTCCTCGATAAAAACTGTGGACGCAGAGGACTCAATTCTTGCACAAGAACGGGAATTCCCGTTCGAGCTGTACGGCCTTATAAATCTGGAGCTGGCCGTGGAGAATACCTGTCACCATGCTTATATAGTGAATAAATAAAATGTACACAACGTGCAACATAATCACCATTTTTGTCACCACTGCAGAGGTAATCTCCATGACTGCCGAGCTCGTTGTACCAGTTATCCATTAATACAAACATTTTCGCTTGGCTGACACACTTCTATGGATTTGTGTGTGTGTTTATGCGTGTGTGTGTGCTTGTGTGTGTTTGTGCGTGTGTGTGTAAGTGTGTGTGTGTGTGTGTGTGTGTGTGTGTGTGTGTGTAAGTCTCTGTCACACTCAGTCAGACTATTCCCAGTCGACTTGCAATATTACTTCAGAAGTTAAACCGAGCTGCAGCCGGGTCATCTTTCATGAGTGTCTTTGATTTTTATTGTTGACAGTTGGGAGTTCCACTTGTAACTTGTCATCGCTTCACAGTTCTCAGCCAGAGGAGAAATGGCCGGTGTTAATGAACGCCCTCTAGTGTCCGAATATGCCTCCAAATCTCAGTCTACAAAAAATTCACAAATTCAAAGAACGCTTTTTAACGCGTCCCATCTATTCCCAGAGTCAGAGAAGTGATCATATACCATTAAGACCATACTTTCAACATCAATATCTTATCTGTCGATTGCAAACTTAATTGGGTTGGATGTGATATGATTATAGAAATTAGTGTTCAGTAAATCTGAGTATTTGCTTAGCAGTAACTGATATACGGAATGCGCTTAAAAAAAAAAGTCTGCATTGTTACTGTCTGCACAATCAGAAGAGACATAATCCACACCCAAGTTTGCTTTTCTGAGCACTGTAATACCAAAACCAGTTATTGCCATTGACGTTTCCTCAGGAGTTTCAACAAAATCTAGACGTACCTCGAGCACTTTCAACCAAATTTAGACGTTTTCCCAGCAATTTTAACCACATCTAGACATTTCCCCAGCATTTTCAACAAAATCTAGGCGTTTATTCTGAAGCCTATTTAAATCAGTGGTCTCTAACCTGGGAGAGACAGGACATGACAGTCAAAACTTTATCGCGGGATTTAAACCACAGTGGGGCCCCGGAACCTACACAGGAAGAGTTGGTCTGCGGACAAAGTGTTTCTCGTAAATAAATGAACAATTGATCTGTATCATGCCTTTACTGAAAACTCGTTTGCTTTTCGTTGGCAAATATTAGAGTTTTTGTTGTTTGCGTTGTTGTTGTTTTTGAAGCTTTGAATAACTGAAACTGAAAACTCCAAGGATAAGATGGTAACATTATTCTATCCTATGACGCCATCACAACTATTGTGGGAGAAATGATTAAGTAATGGAAACGAGCTGAATTCAAGAGCTTCTCTGAATAAACTGTTTAAAAATGAAAAGTGTGAGAATCATGAACTTGTAGCTAAATTTCTGCCAGATTTAGAGTTTCTGGTCGACGGTGGAGGAGTTCAGTCCCTAATTTCCAGATCTATCATTTGATGTCGAGGACGGTTGCATTCCAAAGGATCTTCCTTGTAGGGAACTGGCAACAGAGATAAGAGCTGCAGGGAGGCCAAAACTTCGCTATAAGGGCACATGGATACACGACCTGTAGTGACACACACACTTGGGAGAGATCAGCTGCAGACTGACTCCTTTGTGGGCAGACAGTGACAGATGGACTTTCGCAGTTGCAAAGAGCCCAAACAAAGACAGTGACAGACAGACTGTCGCAGTTGGAAAGAGCCCGAACACAGACAGTGACAGACGGACTATCGCAGTTGGAAAGAGCCCAAACATAGGCAGTGACAGACAGACTGTCGCAGTTGGAAAGAGCCCAAATGCAGCAAGCTATAAAGATGAGACGTCTGAGAGACAAACAGCCTCAGAACGACAGTGGGTTTCTATGTGACAGAGACTGACACTCCGGCATTGGAACTGACAGTCATGACATACACTGTTTCCCATAGCAACGGCACAACTCCATAGTCCCTAGGGATTGATTGTTGCCTACACGTTATTTCATGACTTGCCTTGGAAATTCATCAGAAATCCGGCCACTGTTGGCAAAGATTGTCTGCTACTGTCTGTTCAAGAACCTCTCACTGTTGGCAAAGATTGTCTGCTACTGTCTGTTCAAGAACCTCTCACTGTTGGCAAAGATTGTCTGCTACTGTCTGTTCAAGAACCTCTCACTGTTGGCAAAGATTGTCTGCTACTGTCTGTTAAAAAAAAAAGCAAGTAATCCGAAGTTTAATTAATGGCAAAAGATGATTCCATTTTTTTTTAAGATTTTGATTTTTTGTTTATTTGTGTGGAAAAAGGTTGGGGGGGGGGGGGGGGGGAAGCTGGCGCCATCTGAAAAAGGTTGTAAATAACTGTTATTAAGGATCAAAGTATCTGGATGAAAATTTAAATTTAAACCTGACAGACATGATGACATGCATGTGATTTCTACAGCTGTACCATGACAACCAGCCCAAACTGGTCATATGGAGTCCAGCCTCTGGTGACTACACTTGTCTGGTCAGTGGGCCTGGGATCGCCGCACCTCTTACATGTTCTGTCTCACTGAACCAGTCTGTCCCAGGTAAGTAAAGTGTAACGGAAGTGCAGGTATTTGTAGTTGTAGGTTGTGGTGGTAGCAGCAGCAGCAGCAACAGCAGCAGAAATGGATAGCATACTACAGTAAGTTTCCATACAAGGAAATGTAGCTTTGTTCTGAAAACACATTTGGACACATGTGCCCAGCTACTGTTATGCGTGTAACGGAAGTGCAGGTATTTGTAGTTGTAGGTTGTGGTGGTAGCAGCAGCAGCAGCAACAGCAGCAGAAATGGATAGCATACTACAGTAAGTTTCCATACAAGGAAATGTAGCTTTGTTCTGAAAACACATTTGGACACATGTGCCCAGCTACTGTTATGCGTGTAACGGAGCTTGCGATGTGTTATCTTTTCCTGTGTATATAAAATGATGGGACACCGTGTAGATAGATTCTAGCAATTGAATTTATGCGTTTGCATCAACCATAGTGTAATATTTCTGCGTAGATTCCATTAAGGTTTAAAGTTATAGTGTGTAAACTTCAACCCTAAGCAAAATAGTCGAGGGTTAATTAATTTAAAACAAAAACAAACAAACAACATTGTTATCACAACAAAAACTTTTCTAAACATTCTGCCGAAGTTATGTTTGCATATATGTCAGTATGTGAACTCATACAGTTAAATTTGATTGTGACGCTAGATATATGGACTCCAGGAACACCATTCCAAATGATGTCGAAAAGATTGTCAATATAGGAAATTACCAAAAGGTTCGATCAAGTCAGTTTGGAGGAGATTTATTTCACCGAATGTGCTAAAAGTTACGCTAACAGTATACTGGAAGAAATTTATATAAGTGAGTTTTGGTAAAGTTTTTTGCGTTTTGTTTAAGTTTTTATAATTTGTGTGTGTTTTTTGTACGTTTTGTATAGGAAGATTGGTAAAACATTATATTATATTGAAAGGATCTGTATGATCGAGCGACCTGAAATTGTGTTAAAATTATTTGAAATAAATATTTATATAAACGAATTCTATGAGCGCAACCATAAAGTATGAGACAGAAGATCTGTTTACTGTGTATGTTTAATGAGTCTAAAATTTTTTTATCAACTATTTAAATTTGTGAAATACGTCATGTTTCAAGCTCCTTGTAACAGTTAACTTAGAATATCACTTCTGTATAGTGGTGTTTTATTAAGTGATCTTAGCTATAATGGTGTTATCAACTGTTGAATAAAGAATAAGACTGGCTGAGCAAGTGTTCCTTAACTCTTTCAATCCCAAAAGGTGGTAGCTAATTTATTTTGTTGGGCAGTAATAAAAGCAGCAAAATCATTGGTGTATCACATCCACAGGGCCTAAACAGACACTTCTCAAACGAAACACTTGTGTTGCAGGAGTTTTTTGTTTGTTTGGAGTACGCCCTAACTAATTATATGATGTAAAAATATACATAACGATTTGACTGGCGCATATGAGTAATATCCAGTCACTCATGGGGTGCTGTTTGGTACTGAAAGAGTAAATGGTGGCAGGTGTTTGAATCTTCGTGTTCAACAAATTATGGTAACATTTCCTGAGACTAGTACAGTTAACAATGTAACCAGCAGAATCGATTGTTAATAGAGCTGTAATGTGGGAAAACAGTAAACAAAATAAGACACGCTACAGCAGTATATGCTGCAATACCTCCACATACGGTGATAACAAAATTAGGAACGGTAATGTATTTTTAAAAAATGCAGAAGTGATTTTACTAAACGTTAGTTAGAGAAGTTTGATACACGTGTTATGCTACAATTTTATGTACATTTGTATTAACGAGCTTACTAAATAGTACCCTAGAGCTTTATGTGAAGAAATGTGTATATTTGAGCTCCCTAAAAACTATGCTGACATTATATGGAAACGAATGGCATATATGCGAGTTTCTTGAAAACTGTCACGAAGCCGTGAAAGATGGCATTATGTGAATTCGTCAGATGCTACAAGATAAAGATACATACAGCAAAACGCAAAACCTAGAATGATAAACTGTATGATTGTGTGTCAGTGTTCGCCTCGACTACCATATAAAGATTTGTGAAAGCGGGGCATGAATAATACAGGCATTGTTGTAAATTCGTGGGAATTTGCATAGACGGAGCAAAGCAGGAAGGGAATGATAATGAAAGAAACAAATTATTGCAGGAAAAAAAAAATGAGAGCTAAGCGTCTGAGACGAATTTACTGTGATAGCAACAACAATCCCAGAAACCCATGCTCTCACCGTGGAAGACATTTCTTAACGGGGGCGGGTCTTGCTAGTCACACTCGCCTATACATAGTACAATAAAAGGTTAACATAACGCAAATCTCTCTAAATAGACTAGGTCACTTTTCACTCACAAGTTTGTTGGGCTGGTCGACTTTCCTGAAGGTTACAGGTGTGTACCGCTCTATTGTTTCCTTTCTGTGTTATCTTGCATTTAAGTTTTCATTCTAAGACAGAGAATGCCTTTGACTTAAGTTGCAGCACTCTCTATGAGGGTTGTGTTAGAACCAGTTACTTTACGTTTTTGGAGCTTTGTCACAATACTGGCGTGCTAAAATATACAACACGGGATATCAACAATATCGCGGAACACCCCTCTGACCTTTTGCGAAGGACACGAGGCTCAGGAACTACCAAAAAGAAGTGACCTTGTGTGTATATAGGCGGGGCGTGGAGAGATTAACGTTGCAAGTTCCCAATATAACACTCTCGTCTGGACAGACGAAAAACTTCAACAGTTAGAAGAAGACTGTAGCAAAGAGTAGCTTAAAAGTGCCCACTTCTCATTGGCAGGGATTGATCACAGAGAATGGCCATTAGAAGTGAGGCCTCACTGTGTGGATCAAAGGGCCCCTGTGTTTAAACCAACTCCCGAAAAGGGCCTGGCCTTACTTGATCCGAGAGGCCGTCCGTCCTTGACCTGTACTGCCCCGTTACTTCGTAGATCACAGACTGGGGTAAGTTTGTAGAGAATAACAGAGCAAAAATGGTGGTGATGTTGGTGTTGGTAGTAGTGCTGTTTGTGTTGGTAGTAGTGCTGTTTGTGTTGGTAGTAGTGCTGTTTGTGTTGGTAATTATATAAGTAGTAGATGTGGTATTTGTAGTCCCTGTCTGCATTCAGTCCCCGTATGGCAAAAAAGGGACGGGGGTTGTGGGGGGGGGGGGGGGGCGATCTGCAGAAGATATACCATTTGCTTACTAACAGTTCTCTTCTCTAAATTGTCAGGGTATGCCGGACACAGCATCACGGTCTGGTGTCTGTTATTTGAACTAGGTTTGGTTAATATTTGTTTTCTAGCCCATGGTGCTATCTCAGTGGTTTGAAATTAATTATGTCCATATTCCACAGTTGTGGGTTCAATCTGCATAATGTACGTGGCTTACCGTGACATATGTTCAGTGCTGTGGAGTGGCCACGTGTGTTAATTCACTGTTTCCACGTCTGGAGGTGACATGTTCTATTCCTGGAATGGCAACTATAGCTTTCGATGTTTCTGTTGTCTACTGTGTCCTCTTACCTGTCTACTTGTTTATGTGAGTGCCAGTCAGTTCTTGTAGATTCTTTGATTATGTCCCCTAACAAGCACATCGTAAACTGCGACTAATTAAGCGTTTGCTGAAAGCGGATGTGTTAGGTCGACAGGCGCAGATATCGCAGCCTAGATGTTAACCACAATATGAAATGTGAGCTGTCTTTTTAAGGGCGAACGCAAGTTGAAGATGAAGCAGCAGTAGAAGAATAAGAATAATAAGAAGAAGAAGAAGGCGAAGACGAAGAAGATGAAAAAGAAGTTATAATACTAATATTAACAGTTTAAAGAACCAACAGCAGCCGTAGCAATATTAGAAGTGTTAGTAATAGTAGTAGTTGTAGTGGTAACAGTTGTTTAGAACATTACAATACCTGCTAAATACATTGTTACGGTCTGTTGATAAAGGCTGTATATGATTTGCCTTGTTTTATTCTTTTTCTTTTCCAGACTAAATTCACCATGGAATTATTACCATTAGAAAATTATCATCCACAAAACGTCACAGAACCAATCAGCCTAGACGCAGTGACTACAAATCCTACGACTACTGATTCTGGTCTGTCGAGTTTAAATGTAAAATCGACAAAGTCTCCAAAGTGGATGAAAGAGAAATGCGACTTCGACCACGATTACCGGGATCATGAGATTACAATAGAGTTTGCTCGAGCTAGCAGAGGTTGTCTAGGAGTCTACATGTGTTCCGTTGGAGTGGGTTCCCTTCTACGCTCCAGCACCTTGGTTGTGTTCAGAAAATCAGGTGACGTGTAACTTGTTGTTGAACATGTTTGAAAGCGTTAACAAAACGGCTGCCTTCTCTGGTTGTATTTGCAGAAAATGGAAAACTTCGAACACGGTCATTGTTTCTAGAGACAGCCGCTGTGGTGTAGCGACTGGACTCTCGGCTGCTGATCCAAAGATCGTTGGTTTAAATCTGAATGGAGCTGGACTTTTTCTTCTTCAAAAACGACAATGACTCCTAGGTCGACCCAGCTTTGAGGGAGTACAAGGCAGAAGTACTAGGAAGTAAAGGTGGCTGGGGTGACAATGAGAACGTCACACACCTAGTGCCGACTGGCTTATAAAATATAGGTCTGTTCATAGATGCCCAATAGGCCGGCAGGGGCGGAAGAGGGTCCTCAAGTTTTTACTTGTGTCTCTGGGTAACTGCCAGCCCTGGCTGAATATGGTATTGATGTTAGTTCAGCTGACAGACTTGGCTAGTGACGACACAATGGTTTGTCCAGTTGGACCAAAGACTTGGCTAGCGATCTCACAATAGTTAGTCCGGTTGTGAGGTAGACTTGGCTAGCGATGGCAACAATAGTTGGTACAATTGTACAGCAGACTTGGCTAGCGCTATCACAATATTTGATCCAGTTGTACGACAGACTAGGCTAGAGATGTCACAATAGTTGGCCCAGATGTACCACAAACTGTGCTAGCGATGTCACAATAGTTGGTCCGGAGGTACGACAGACTTTGCTAGCGATGTCACAATAGTTGGCCCAGTTGTATGACAGACTTTGCTAGCGATGTCACAATAGTTGGCCCAGATGTACGACAAACTTTGCTAGCGATGTCACAATAGTTGGCCCAGAGGTACGACAGACTGTGCTAGCGATGTCACAATAGTTGGCCCAGTTGTATGACAGACTTTGCTAGCGATGTCACAATAGTTGGCCCAGATGTACGACAAACTTTGCTAGCGATGTCACAATAGTTGGCCCAGAGGTACGACACACTTTGCTAGCGATGTCACAATAGTTGGCCCAGATGTACGATAAACTGTGCTAGCGATGTCACAATAGTTGGCCCAGATGTACGATAAACTGTGCTAGCGATGTCACAATAGTTGGTCCGTAGGTAAGACAGACAGGTACCGAGTTTGAAGAAAACTCCTTGCACCAATCCCACTGTGATTGTTGTAAAGCCCTTCCAAGCTCAGGTGCCCAAAGCCTTTTCAGAAAAAAAGACCACCCTATCCCATCACAGCCATGCAGCGTAGAAATTCTCTTTTTAAGTTTGTATTTACACATGTCATATTATTTCAAAAACGTGATTTGTATTGTTTAACCATTTAGACCATATAGCACATTTTTATTATTAATAATTATATTATTATTATTAAGCACATTTAGAACTTATCTAGAAACTTTGATTCTTCGCTAACGTATATATATCCTGAAGAATCACAACTGGGCTCATGGCAATCCGGAGGTATCGAAACCATGTTGAACGTCATGTCGCCTCTAGAGAACTGTGAACAATAGTGCAGTTTCCGGAATACGAGGCAGGGACTATACTCCACAAAGGTGGACACACATCTTATAAGATGATTTGGCTATGAAAGGACATAGGGCTGTAGGATTAGCTAGAGAACAAGACTCTTATTTGTGCCGTGTGGAGTGTTCTGTTCTGTCGTGCCGTGAGGAGTGTTTTGTTCTGTCGTGCCGTGAGGAGTGTTCTGTTCTGTCGTGCCGTGAGGAGTGTTTTGTTCTGTCGTGCCGTGAGGAGTGTTTTGTTCTGTCGTGCCGTCAGGAGTGTTCTGTTCTGTCGTGCCGTGAGGAGTGTTCTGTTCTGTCGTGCCGGGAAGAGTGTTCTGTTCTGTCGTGCCGTGAGGAGTGTTCTGTTCTGTCGTGCCGTGAGGAGTGTTCTGTTCTGTCGTGCCGTGAGGAGTGTTCTGTTCTGTCGTGCCGTGAGGAGTGTTCTGTTCTGTCGTGCCGTGAGGAGTGTTCTGTTCTGTTGTGCCGTGAGGAGTGTTCTGTTCTGTCGTGCCGTGAGGAGTGTTCTGTTCTGTTGTGCCGTGAGGAGTGTTCTGTTCTGTCGTGCCGTGAGGAGTGTTCTGTTCTGTTGTGCCGTGAGGAGTGTTCTGTTCTGTCGTGCCGTGAGGAGTGTTCTGTTCTGTCGTGCCGTGAGGAGTGTTCTGTTCTGTCGTGCCGTGAGGAGTGTTCTGTTCTGTCGTGCCGTGAATAGTGTTCTGTTCTGTAAACAACCTGATTGATGATGATGAATTCCACGAACATTTTATCGTAACTATCCAGGTGCTTTACACAACCGCAAAACATTATACTACTAGGGAAGGCATTTTATCTGTGCACGAATACTCACGAATAGTCAAGGACCGTTTCGACTATACCCATGTGTCCATGAACCACCTAAGAGCACCCTTCTGTGGCAGTCGCAGTGGCGTTGGTGGCTAGACACACGCCTGCAGATCGGAAGGTCGCGGGTTCACGTGCTAATGGAGCCAAACATTTTTTTCTTTCAAAAATTACCTTGACCTCCAGGTCGACCTAGCCTTGAGTGGGTACCAGGTGCAGTCCTAGGAAGTAAAGGCAGCCGATTTGAGGCTGATCACATCACCTACCAAGTACCGATTGGTCTATGAACAAATAGGTCTAGCCCTATATTCCTGCTACGCCTAAAGGTGTGGAAAGAGGACCTTTACTTTAACTTCCTTATCTGTGTTACAGTCTACAATATTTTGACCACTGATCCGTATCGGTGTTACAGTCTAAAATATTTTGACCACTGATCCGTATCGGTGTTATATCCTCAAATATTGTGACTATCGACCCTAATCTATGTCACAGCTCAGGATATTTAGACTATACAATTCAGTCCTTTCATGTTTTTTTTTTAAAAATCATTTTTTTTTCCTCCGGAATAAATCAATCATTTTTGATGATATAAATATTATTACCGACTTTAAGTTACCAATGTTTGGACATTGACAAAAGAACACGAAAGAAAACTAACCAGCTGTGAGGTGAGATGTTTAAGAATGGCTGGGATTAAAATTAGAAGAGATCGAGGAGAAACAACGTGATCACAAGAGCTGTTGGAACAACACCTATCATCAAATTTATTGAGAAACAAAGAATAAAATGGTTTGGCCATCTAATGAGAATGAAACCAACAACGCCAGCAGCAAGAGCGCACTACCTGAAAATGGAAACAGCAAGAGGCAGATGAAGACTGAGAAAAAGTATGGATTGAAGGAGTCAATGACACATTGAGACTGCAAAACATCACTGATCGCCCTGGCTAGGCGACGCCAAGCGGCACAAGCAGACATTGACAAAAGAAGACGATGGCAGCTTTTACGCAAAATTATTTAGAACTTCCAAACATCTCACTTAGTTAGCAGTAATCTGTTTAAACACCAAACATCTCACTTAGTTAGCTGTAATCTGTTTAAACACCAAATATCTCACTGAGTTAGCAGTCATCTGTTTAAACACCAAATATCTCACTGAGTTAGCAGTCATCTGTTTAAACACCAAACATCTCACTGAGTTAGCAGTCATCTGTTTAAACACCAAACATCTCACTTAGTTAGCAGTCATCTGTTTAAACACCAAATATCTCACTGAGTTAGCAGTCATCTGTTTAAACACCAAACATCTCACTGAGTTAGCAGTCATTTGTTTAAACACCAAACATCTCACTTAGTTAGCAGTCATCTGTTTAAACACCAAACATCTCACTGAGTTAGCAGTCATTTGTTTAAACACCAAACATCCCACTTAGCAGTAATCTGTTTAAACACTAAACATCTCACTGAGTTAGCAGTCATCTGATTAAACACCAAACATCTCACTGAGTTAGCAGTCATCTGTTTAAACACCAAACATCTCACTTAGTTAGCAGTCATCTGATTAAACACCAAACATCTCACTTAGTTAGCAGTCATCTGTTTAAACACCAAACATCTCACTGAGTTAGCAGTCATCTGATTAAACACCAAACATCTCACTGAGTTGGCAGTCATCTGTTTAAACACGAAACATCTCACTGAGTTAGCAGTAATCTGTTTAAACGCCAAATATCTCACTGAGTTAGCAGTCATCTGTTTAAACACCAATCATCTCACTGAGTTAGCAGTCATCTGATTAAACACCAATCATCTCACTGAGTTAGCAGTCATCTGATTAAACATCAATCATCTCACTGAGTTAGCAGTCATCTGTTTAAACACCAATCATCTCACTGAGTTAGCAGTCATCTGTTTAAACACCAAACATCTCACTGAGTTTGCAGTCATCTGTTTAAACACCAAACGTAGTTGCTAAGTTACACCTGTTTGTTGACAGCGTCACACCGCTCAACAGGCACACACTCAAGGCACCACACAATTAGAGGCAAAAGCAAGCGAGACTTAAGTCCCCTTCTTGACGACGACGATAAAGGCAATACTTCTCACCACGCAGATGATGACGAGGACGGCGACGACCACCACCCCCATGAGCAGGCGGAGAAAAATACAATCGATGTTGTGTGGCTAAGTATCGGCGTTGTGTTCATGGTGCTCTTAACTGGAGTCGCTGTTGCTTGTGCTGTTGTTTGGAGAAAGAAGATGGTCAGTATTTGTTTAATCGTTGGTTTATCATTATCTATGGTTATGCTTTTGTCTGTAGTTATGTTGTCATCTATGGTAATGTTTTCATGTGGCTAATATTTTATGCCGACATTATTTCTTATCGTTGGCCATGCTGTATCTATGGTAATACATTTATTTATGGTCATGTGCTTATCTGTGGTCATGTGTTTATTTGTGGCCACGTTTAATCTGTGGTCATGTTTTATTTGTAATCATATCATATCTATGGTCAAGTTTTATTTGTGGTCATGTTTTATCTGTGGTCATGTTTTATCTTTGGTCATGTTTTATCTGTGGTCATGGTTTATCTGTGGTCATGTTTTATCTGTGGTCATGTTTTATCTTTGGTAAAGTTTCATCAGTGGTCATGTTTTATCTTTGGTCATGTTTTATCTTTGGTCATTTTTTATGTTTGGTCATGTTTTATCTATGGTCATGTTTTATCTGTGGTCATGTTTTATCTTTGGTCATGTTTTATCTTTGGTCATGTTTTATCTTTGGTCATGTTTTAAATGTGGTCATGTTTTATCTGTCGTCATGTTTTATCTTTGGTCATGTTTTATCTCTGTTCATGTTTTATCTGTAGTCATGTTTTATCTTTGGTCATGTTTTATCTGTGGTCATGTATTATCCTTGGTCATGTTTTATCTGTGGTCATGTTTTATCTTTGGTCATGTTTTATCTATGGTCATGTTTTATCTTTGGTCATGTTTTATCTTTGGTCATGTTTTATCTTTGGTCATGTTTTATCTGTGGTCATATTTTATCTTTGGTCATGTTTTATCTTTGGTCATGTTTTTTCGTTGGTCATGTTTTATCTTTGGTCGTGTTTTATCTTTGGTCATGTTTTATGTATGGTCATGTTTTATGTATGGTCATGTTTTATCTATGGTCATGTTTTATCTATGGTCATGTTTTATCTATGGTCATGTTTTATCTATGGTCATGTTTTATCTATGGTCATGTTTTATGTATGGTCATTTTTTGTCTTTGGTCATGTTTTATCTATGGTCATGTTTTATCTTTGGTCGTGTTTTATCTTTGGTCATGTTTTATCTATGGTCATGTTTTATGTTTGGTCATGTTTTATCTATGGTCATGTTTTATCTGTGGTCATGTTTTATCTTTGGTCATGTTTTATCTTTGGTCATGTTTTATCTTTGGTCATGTTTTAAATATGGTCATGTTTTATCTGTCGTCATGTTTTATCTTTGGTCATGTTTTATCTCTGTTCATGTTTTATCTGTAGTCATGTTTTATCTTTGGTCATGTTTTATCTGTGGTCATGTATTATCCTTGGTCATGTTTTATCTGTGGTCATGTTTTATCTTTGGTCATGTTTTATCTATGGTCATGTTTTATCTTTGGTCATGTTTTTTCTTTGGTCATGTTTTTTCTTTGGTCATGTTTTATCTGTGGTCATATTTTATCTTTGGTCATGTTTTATCTTTGGTCATGTTTTTTCGTTGGTCATGTTTTATCTGTGGTCAAGATTTATCTATGGTCGTGTTTTATCTTTGGTCATGTTTTATCTATGGTCATGTTTTATGTATGGTCATGTTTTATGTATGGTCATGTTTTATGTATGGTCATGTTTTATGTATGGTCATGTTTTATGTATGGTCATGTTTTATGTATGGTCATGTTTTATCTATGGTCATGGTTTATGTATGGTCATGTTTTATCTATGGTCATGTTTTATGTATGGTCATGTTTTATCTATGGTCATATTTTATCTTTGGTCGTGTTTTATCTTTGGTCATGTTTTTTGTATGGTCATGTTTTATGTATGGTCATGTTTTATCTATGGTCATGTTTTATCTATGGTCATGTTTTATCTATGGTCATGTTTTATCTATGGTCATGTTTTATCTATGGTCATGTTTTGTGTATGGTCATGTTTTATGTATGGTTATTTTTTGTCTTTGGTCATGTTTTATCTATGGTCATGTTTTATCTTTGGTCGTGTTTTATCTTTGGTCATGTTTTATCTATGGTCATGTTTTATGTATGGTCATGTTTTATGTATGGTCATGTTTTATCTATGGTCATGGTTTATGTATGGTCATGTTTTATCTATGGTCATGTTTTATCTATGGACATGTTTTATCTTTGGTCGTGTTTTATATTTGGTCATGTTTTATCTTTGGTCATGTTATAGCTATGGTCATGTTATATCTGTGGTCATGTTATATCTGTGGTCATGTTATATCTGTGGTCATGTTATATCTGTGGTCATGTTATATCTGTGGTCATGTTATATCTGTGGTCATGTTATATCTGTGGTCATGTTATATCTGTGGTCATGTTATATCTGTGGTCATGTTATATCTGTGGTCATGTTATATCTGTGGTCATGTTATATCTGTACTCATGTTATATCTGTACTCATGTTATATCTGTGGTCATGTTATATCTGTGGTCATGTTTTATATATGGTCATGTTATATCTGTGGTCATGGTTTATCTGTGGTCATGTTATATCTGTGGTCATGGTTTATCTGTGGTCATGTTATATCTGTGGTCATGTTATACCTGTGGTCATGTTATATCTGTGGTCATGTTATATCTGTGGTCATGTTTAACTGTGGTCATGTTTTATCTGTGGTCATGTTATATCTGTGGTCATGTTTTATCTGTGGTCATGTTATATCTGTGGTCATGGTTTATCTGTGGTTATGTTATATCTGTGGTCATGTTATATCTGTTGTCATGTTATACCTGTGGTCATGTTTAACTGTGGTCATGTTTAACTGTGGTCATGTTATATCTGTGGTCATGTTATATCTGTGGTCATGTTATATCTGTGGTCATGTTATATCTGTGGTCATGTTATATCTGTGGTCATGTTATATCTGTGGTCATGTTATATCTGTGGTCATGTTATATATGTGGTCATGTTTTATCTATGGTCATGTTACATCTGTGGTCATGTTATATCTGTGGTCATGTTAAATCTGTGGTCATGTTATATCTGTGGTCATGTTTTATCTGTGGTCATGTTTTATCTGTGGTCATGTTATATATGTGGTCATGTTTTATCTATGGTCATGTTATATCTGTGGTCATGTTTTATCTGTGGTCATGTTATATCTGTGGTCATGTTTTACTGTGGTCTTTTTTAACTGTGGTCATGTTTAACTATGGTCATGTTTTATCTGTGGTCATGTTTAACTGTGGTCATGTTTAACTATGGTCATGTTTTATCTGTGGTCATGTTTTATCTGTGGTCATGTTTAACTGTGGTCATGTTATATCTATGGTCATGTTTAACTGTGGTCATTTTATATCTGTGGTCATGTTTAACTGTGGTCATGTTTAACTGTGGTAATGTTTATCTATGGTCATGTTTAACTATGGTCATGTTTTATCTATGGTCATGTTATATCTGTGGTCATGTTATATCTGTGGTCATGTTATATCTGTGGTCATGTTATATCTGTGGTCATGTTATATCTGTGGTCATGTTATATCTGTGGTCATGTTATATCTGTGGTCATGTTATATCTGTGGTCATGTTATATCTATGGTCATGTTTTATCTTTGCTCATGTTTTATCTGTGCTCATGTTTAAATTAGACATGTTTCATCTGTTCTCGCTCTGTATGAGAAGCCCTCCCACTGACAGCAGGTTCGTATCCCCAACTGAAGTGGGCACTGTTTGTCTTCAGATAAACCGAATCCCGCCCCCACATGTCAGGGTTTAGAAACAACGTTTTATCTCAGGAACAGGAGTGCTTTAGTCAACGCCCAACGCAACACATACACACACAAATACACAGACACACACACACACACACACACACACACACACACACACACACACAGACATTCGTAAAATCAAAGGTCCAAACACAAGATGAAAGAGAGCAGAAAGGAAAACAAAGAGAGGCATACCTGGATGTCATGACTACATGCATGAGGCGCGACAAGAGCATTGATCTGATCTGTGATTGCGGTGATTGCGAACACCTACTGGTATAGCTCATGGTGATGTAGACAACGATGATGATGACGATGACCTACCACAGCAAAACTCTATATCCTTTCAACATGAAAATGGGCCGACCTAAACATATCTCCTGCTGACTGTGGGCACATTACTGTGGCGAGTCCCTATTCTCTTTTCTGGTGTGACTCGTACCACTGTCTGAACGCTACGAGAACCGTATTTTGTAAACTGCCTACCGCAGGAATCGATCCCTGGACAATATCGAGGATTACATTGTGAAACGATTTCACTAACCTCAAGCAAGAGAGCTGCTTGTTTTATCCGTTAAGAGACAATGATAAGTTATGGAACAAAACATGCCAGTTTTATCCGTTAAGAGACAATGATAAGTTATGGAACAAAACATGCCAGTTTTGTCACGTGTGTTTACGAACTTTCCGTTCCTCAGTTGCGGCATCATTCTCGCTACCTTGCCCGGGTCACCTCCAGCTCCAAGGCTCCCTTGTTCATCAACAAGGCCTTCACCAAGTCGGTAAGTGAAACCGCATGAAGTGTCTTGATGTCTTTGTCAGGAAACATATGTCTCATCATACATTAAGTCTAACACAGGAACTTCCTATGTTGTCAAATAAGGCAGAAATTCACTTGCAATGGATTCCGTCTCACTGTGGCATCAAAGGCAATGAAAGCGCAGATGCTTTAGCCAATGAAGGCAGTAACAAACCACAGACCTACCAGCCACTATCTTTTCCAAAAGTCAAAACTCTCATTAAGAGAAAATCAGAAATAGATTGGAAAACCAACACTGGTTATAACTACGGAAAAGATTTTCTGAGGCACTTGAACAGAACAGACCAAGTCACAGTTTTTCGCTTACGCACTGGACACTGCAGACTCAATAAACACTCACATCAATTAGGTATGAGCCAAACAGCTCTCTGCCAGTGCCTTCGCACTGAACAGACTCCAGAACATGTCCTGCAAGACTGTCCTCTCCTGGCGGAGCTGCAGAGCGACATATGGCAACACCCAGTAGAACTGACAACTAAGCTTTGGGGAAACCTAAGAGACTTTGAAAAGACATCCCAGTTTATGACCCACAGTGGATTATGCGCATGACCAAAGATCGCTGAAGAAGAAGATCATACATTGACTTTATTAACCACAGGCGTCTTTGCTGGATTTCACAAGCTCCAGCCTCAGCCATCACCACCATCATCATCACCATCATCATCATCATCATTATCATCACCATCATCATCATCATCATCATCAACATCAACATTATCATCATCATCATCATCACTATCATCATCATCATCACCATCATCATCACCACCATCATCACCATCACCACCATCATCAACATCATCACCATCACCATCATCATCAACATCATCACCATCATCATCATCAACATCATCATCATCATCATCATCAACATCATCACCATCACAACCATCATCACTATCATTATCATCATCACTATCATCATCATCATCACCATCATCACCACCATCACCATCATCATCACCATCATCATCATCATCACCATCATCACCATCACCATCACCACCATCATCAACATCATCACCATCATCATCATCATCAACATCATCACCATCATCATCATCAACACCATCATCATCATCATCATCATCATCATCACTATCATTATTATCATCATCATCATCATCATTATCATAATAATAATAATCATCATCATCATCATCATCATCACCATCATCATCATCACCATCATCATCATCACATTGTTGTGCTTTGTGTAGGACACGCAATATTCGCAATAGACTCCTTCATTTCCTTCTATTCGTTCTGCAATCTTGTCTGTCTAGTGGATATGATCCAGTAGGCCACTGTCTTCACAAGAAATGGTTTCTCTTGTTTACTCAGTCATTGTTTTCACATTTTAGTGCCTGTTTGTTGATCACATGTGTGCTTCTGAGTCATTATAAATGTTACAATTTCCGTTATCTTTACCTTATAACTTCTATAAAATTCAAGTATCTTTTCAGTTGGATGTTCAAACTGAAAAAAAGCCCTGTCACATCTTCATATCTTCATCTCTCTGTTGTCACCCTAAATAAAAGGTTCCTTAGGTTCGAAGGACCATCTTAGATAAGTTCGACGTTTTCTTCCTAGTCAGAGCCATCTGCTTGAGGTGTGAGCACCCAGCAATCTGCACACAAATAAATGGACGCACACGCGAATCCAAGTCCTGGAAAAAACCAACCAAAGTTCAGACAATAGGAATAAACTCACAGGGAGCAAGTACAGCAGGGATCTACCAGTCGTCAGTAGAAATTATCCTCGTCAACGAGCGTTTCGGCCCACGATTCCTAGACGCTTTCGGAGGTGGGCCCACCTGAGTTCATGAAGCTCAGGGCTGGTACCCTGCTGCACGAGATTACCGGATGGTGTTTTTCTTTCGGATAGGGACAAGACGACTTGGTGGTTGCAGAAGGTACTGTGAGATAAGAAGTCGATGGGGCAGCCTAATTAAAGCAGTCAGCATACCTGGACGACCGAGCGACAAGCTTACGATTGGTTTAACGGACACATGTTGGACTTTTATTAGCAGGTGGCAGAGGATCACTGGCAGACAATTCGGACACGATGGACTTTCAAGGGGTGAGAAACTCTTTTCCACTAGACACCCGGACCAGCTCACCGAGGCCCGTCCCCTACGTTGTTGCGTTGCGTCCAAAGCCAACTCGAGGCCCTTTTGGCTGCCTCGCCCAGTTTTTTAAATGTTCGTTTCCGTTCATTACCGCGCAATCCTAGTTCTTTAACCACATTGTAGAGCGAAGTGGAAACGAGGCTTCTCGCTCCCACTTCGACGGCAAAGACCCGTACTGTGTACGCCTCGTTTCTCTTCAGACCGGCTGCTAAATCACTGTATTTCTCGAGCTTATACGTGTGATTCTCTTCCATACGCGACTCATACGGAACGGTAAACTCAATCAGGATGAGCTGCCGTTTTTGCGCAGAGTGGAGAACTATGTCAGGTCGCAGGCCGGTCTTCCGGATCATCTTGGGGTACCTTTCATGGCCCGGCAGATCAAACGCCAGTAACCAGTCCCTCGCAGAGTCTAGCACAGATGGAGCGAATGCGTTTTGGTTGACCTTACCTTTTGGAACCTGTCCAGCCTTGAGGAAACGAATGGGGACGATGGCAGAACTGGCTCTGGCGTTAGCCTTCATTCTAGGCTGGTCAACAACGGCTGCTAACTCTTTTAGCACCTTGTTGTGTCGCCAGGTATATCGGCCTTGACCTAGGGCTTTCCTGCACCCGGACAGGACGTGTTCTAGAGTCTGCTTCGCTTTACACAACGGGCAAGTCGGATCGTTAGTAGCAGACCATTTAACCATGTTAACACCGGACGGTAATACATCGTACGCCGAACGAACGATAAAGTTCAGTCGCAGCGGGGTCATCCGCCAGATCTCACCCCATGGGACAACGAAGAACAACCAACACTTTCCGCCAAAGTTCACAGCCAGACTTTCACCTGGCAACCTTGTTTAATATCTGCCTATAAGGGGAACGCCGGTAGCAACAATCTAGATAACTGTGTGATTGTCTGTTGATCTACAGGCTCGCCTGCAAGACTCCCTTATTGTCTGTCTGTCTGCTGCTACGTGTCTTGTCTATTGCCTCTATCCATTGGTATGTGGTGTCTGCGAATTGCCAGTTGTCGCTGTTTATCTGTCTACTACTTGGCTTGTAGTTAAACATGTCTGTTCGCTCTTGTGTGATCTATTTCCTTGCCTGTCTGTCTGCACCTAGCTGGTAACTACACACGTGTCTGTTCCTCTCTAATATGATTCATGTCGCCTGCCTGCCTGTCTGTCTGTCTACACCTGTCGAATCTGTCTGATTCCCGCTTGCATGGTCCATGTCATCTGTCTGCACGCCCTTGTGTACACTGACAGAACTAATTACCTGAGTGCCTATATCTGTATCCACACAGGAGAGCAACGAACTGGAGGAGTTCCCCAGGAAACACATCCGCTTCCTGGACCACATCGGCAAGGGAACTTTTGGAACCGTGGTGATGGCCGAGACCTTTAACCTCCAGAAGCAGAAGAAAGGAAGTTCCTCCAAGCGTTGGCAAGTGGTTGCTATCAAGATGACACTCAGTAAGAATGTGTGTGTATGTGTGTGTACGTGTGTATGTATGTGACCAGCATACAGAAGAACTATATTCTAAAGAAATATTCTTGTGCTAAAAATCCACATTAAACCAAATGTATGTGCGCAGAAATCAGCAGTAAGAGACATATTACTGGCCTCGGAACTTGCACTAAAAAGCAGATATTTGTCCTCAGATATTAGCATAACGAAAAATTAGTTTCATTTCGGAAATGAGCATTAAATCTGAAAGGGGTTAAAACGCTGGGACCGAAAAGTTACACACTTCACTGGTAAACGGTTTAGAACCGGATAGCGCTCCAAATTGTTGTTGAAATCAGCTCAAGCGGTCTGCTGCCAAATCGCCTGCAGCTGAATCGAACCAAATATTTAAGAATTATGAAGCGCGGTGACAACCCTCAAACTGCAGACACTGACCAAAATAGTGGGTTTATATTGTCTCTTCATGCGGATGTCTGTTTGTCTGTGTGTGTGTGTGTGTGTGTGTGTGTGTCTGTGTGTGAGTGATATATGAACCTGGGCCACCATCACCCTGTCCCCTGCGCAGCAAAGATGGACGTTCACTACTCACTGATAACGATGCAATCCTCAGACGCTGGGCTGAACACTTCAGTAACATCCTGAACCTACAATCCGTAAACGAAGAAGCTATAAATGGTTTAGCCCAGGTCCCTATGAATACAGCCCTGGATGAAACACAAGCTCTTCTAGAGACCAAAAAAAAGCCATTGATCAGTTTTCTAGTGGTAAAGCTCCTGGTCTTGATGAGATACCCACAGCAGTTTTCAAAGAAGATGATAATGTCCTCACTGAAAAACTACACCAAATTTTCCAACTTATATGGCAGCAAGAAATACAAGAACTTCAAAGATGCAACAATCAAACACTTGTATAACCTAAAGTAAAGGAAACCGCCAGATGTGTGGCAATCATCGTGGAATCTCTCTGTTGTCTATTGCTGGTAAAATCCTGGCTAGAATTCTCCATAACCGTCTTACGGTGCATCTTGATCAAGACCTCCTGCCTGAGAACCAGTGTGCCTTCCGAAAATAGCGAGGGACCATTGACATGATTTTTGCTGCTCGCCAGCTTCAGGAAAAGTGTTAAAAGCTGAACTGCGACCTCTATTCTACCTTCATAGACCTTACAAAGACCTTTGATACAGTCAGTAGAGGAGCTCACAAAGATCTTTGATACAGCCAGTAGAGGAGCTCACAAAGACCTTTGATACAGTCAGTAGAGGAGCTCACAAAGATCTTTGATACAGTCAGTAGAGGAGCTCACAAAGACCTTTGATACAGTCAGTAGAGGAGCTCACAAAGACCTTTGATACAGTCAGTAGAGGAGCTCACAAAGACCTTTGATACAGTCAGTAGAGGAGCTCACAAAGACCTTTGATACAGTCAGTAGAGGAGCTCACAAAGACCTTTGGTACAGTCAGTAGAGGAGCTCACAAATACTTTTGATACAGCCAGTAGAGGAGCTCACAAAGACTTTTGATACAGCCAGTAGAGGAGCTCACAAAGACCTTTGATATAGCCAGTAGAGGAGCTCACAAAGACCTTTGATTCAGCCAGTAGAGGAGCTCACAAAGACCTTTGATACAGCCAGTAGAGGAGCTCATAAAGACCTTTGATACAGCCAGTAGAGGAGCTCACAAAGACTTTCGATACAGCCAGTAGAGGAGCTCACAAAGACCTTTGATACAGTCAGTAAAGGAGCTCACAAAGACCTTTGATACAGCCAGTAGAGGAGCTCACAAGGGCCTTTGATACAGTCAGTAAAAGAGCTCACAAAGACCTTTGATACAGCCAGTAGAGGAGCTCACAAAGACCTTTGATACAGTCAGTAGATGAGCTCACAAAGACCTTTGATACAGTCAGTAAAGGAGCTCACAAAGACCTTTGATACAGCCAGTAGAGGAGCTCACAAAGACCTTTGATACAGTCAGTAGAGGAGCTCACAAAGACCTTTGATACAGTCAGTAGAGGAGCTCACAAAGACCTTTGATACAGTCAGTAGAGGAGCTCACAAGGACCTTTGATACAGCCAGTAGAGGAGCTCACAAAGACCTTTGATACAGTCAGTAGAGGAGCTCACAAAGACCTTTGATACAGCCAGTAGAGGAGCTCACAAAGACCGTTGATACAGCCAGTAGAGGAGCTCACAAAGACCTTTGATACAGCCAGTAGAGGAGCTCACAAAGACCTTTGATACAGCCAGTAGAGGAGCTCACAAAGACCTTTGATACAGCCAGTATAGGAGCTCACAAAGACCTTTGATACAGCCAGTAGAGAAGCTCACAAAGACCTTTGATACAGCCAGTAGAGGAGCTCACAAAGACCGTTGATACAGCCAGTATAGGAGCTCACAGAGACCTTTGATACAGCCAATAGAGGAGCTCACAAAGACCTTTGATACAGTCAGTAGAGGAGCTCACAAAGACCTTTGATACAGTCAGTAGAGGAGCATACAAAGACCTTTGATACAGCCAGTAGAGGAGCTCACAAAGACCGTTGATACAGCCAGTATAGGAGCTCACAAAGACCTTTGATACAGCCAGTAGAGGAGCTCACAAAGACCTTTGATACAGCCAATAGAGGAGCTCACAAAGACCTTTGATACAGTCAGTAGAGGAGCTCACAAAGACCTTTGATACAGTCAATAGAGAAGCTCACAAAGACCTTTGGTACAGTCAGTAGAGGAGCTCACAATGACCTTTGATACAGCCAGTAGAGAAGCTCACAAGGACCTTTGATACAGTCAGTAGAGAAGCTCACAAAGACCTTTGGTACAGTCAGTAGAGGAGCTCACAAAGACCTTTGATACAGCCAATAGAGAAGCTCACAAAGACCTTTGATACAGTCAGTAGAGGAGCTCACAAAGACCTTTGGTACAGTCAGTAGAGGAACTCACAAGGACCTTTGATACAGTCAGTAGAGAAGCTCACAAAGACCTTTGATACAGTCAGTAGAGGAACTCACAAAGACCTTTGATACAGCCAGTAGAGGAACTCACAAAGACCTTTGGTACAGTCAGTAGAGGAGCTCACAAAGACCTTTGATACAGTCAGTAGAGGAGCTCACAAAGACCTTTGATACAGTCAGTAGAGGAGCTCACAAAGATCTTTGATACAGTCAGTAGAGGAGCTCACAAAGATCTTTGATACAGTCAGTAGAGGAGCTCACAAAGATCTTTGATACAGCCAGTAGAGGAGCTCACAAAGACCTTTGATACAGTCAGTAGAGGAGCTCACAAAGACCTTTGATACAGTCAGTAGAGGAGCTCACAAAGACCTTTGATACAGTCAGTAGAGGAGCTCACAAAGACCTTTGATACAGTCAGTAGAGGAGCTCACAAAGACCTTTGATACAGTCAGTAGAGAAGCTCACAAAGACCTTTGATACAGTCAGTAGAGGAGCTCACAGAGTCCCTTGATACAGTCAGTAGAGGAGCTCACAGAAACCTTTGATACAGTCAGTAGAGGAGCTCACAAAGACCTTTGATACAGCCAGTAGAGGAGCTCACAAAGACCTTTGATACAGCCAGTAGAGGAGCTCACAGAGACCTTTGATACAGTCAGAAGAGGAGCTCACAAAGACCGTTGATACAGTCAGTAGAGGAGCTCACAAAGACCTTTGGTACGGTCAGTAGAGGAGCTCACAAAGATCTTTGATACAGTCAGTAGAGGAGCTCAGAAAGACCTTTGGTACAGTCAGTAGAGGAGCTCACAAAGACCTTTGGTACAGTCAGTAGAGGAGCTCACAAAGACCTGTGGTACAGTCAGTAGAGGAGGACTAGGGAAAATCATGGCTAAATGTGGCTGTCCTCAGAAGTTTGTCAGGATTGTACCACAGTTGCTTGATGATACGCAGACCAGAGTGCTGGAGAAGGGGGAACTGTGGGAACCGTTTCCCTGTCTAAAATGGGGTAAAGCAAGGATGTGTGCCTGCACCAACCTTGTTCAGTCTGACATTTGCTGCAACTCTTGTCAATGCCTTCGATGATGACGATCTAGGAATTGCTTTAAATTACCGTACCGATGGCAGCTAGTTCAATATGATGAGGAGACTTCGAACCAAAACCAAAACTAAAACAACTACAATTAGGGACCTTGTATTTACTGACGACTGGGCTCTAAACTCCAGCTCTGAGGCCAGTATGCAGCACATCATTAATTGATTTTCTGAAGCCTGTACCAACTTCAGGCTAACTATCAACACTGATAAAACTGTTGTTATTTACCAACCGGCTCCCAGATAAAAATCACTGTGATCCCACTTTCGCCGTGAATGATGGAAAGCTAAATGTAGTCGACAGATTCGCTGATCTTGGCAGTAGCCTATCTCAGAGAGTCAACATCGACGACGAGATCAATGTTAGAATCTCAAAGGCCAGCAGCAGTTTCGGCAGACTGTATACCAGTGTCTGGAACAGAAGTGGTATCTCCTTGCTGACCAACCTAAAGGTTTACAAAGCTGTAATTTTTTCAGTACTGCTCTAGGCTTGCAAAAGGTGGACGGTGTATCAATGCTATGTAAAATGTTTCATACAACCTGTCTCAGAAAGCTGCTCAAAGTCAAATGCAAGATAAAATCCCAAATACTGAGGTTCAAACCGGCCCAGCATCCACACGAAACTGAAGAATTGTCAGCTACGTTGGGCTGGTCACCTAACCCGCATGCCAGAATATCGCCTCCCAAAGATAGTATTTTATGGCGAGCTCCAGCAAGAGAAGAGGTCCCAGCGAGGACAGAAAAAGCGATATAAGGAAACTCTGGTCTGCTCTCAATTCTTTTGGCATCAACACAGCGACCTGGGAGGCTGCTGCACAAGACCGTTCTGGATGGAGTACGTCCCTCAGACATGGTGCATCAGCCTGCCAGGCAGCTGAGGCAGCAGTGGCAGAGAAGCTGAGGCAAACTAGAAAGTATCGTACTGCTAATCCCACACTTACTGCGGCTTTCATCTGGTGTCCACACTGCTCAAGAACTTTCCAGGCTCATACTGGACTAATCAACCACCTTGGTACTCATAATCATTGATCTTTGCTGCTTTGGATGAAAAGTGGTCTTTATCCCTCGTTATGGACGAACATCTACAACAACATGTGTGAGTGTATTAGGGACCACAATCTGGAGCTTCTAGGCCCCCGAGTCCCCATCTCCACCCGACTCAGAAATTGTTAGAGGGTACTCAGCGCCTACCCCCCTTTGTGTATTCATTCATAATATTTAAAATGTATGATTATGTTTCAGCAATTTAACACTCTATTATTATTATTATTATTATTATTATTATTATTATTATTATTATTATTATTATTATTATTATTATTATTATTATTATTATTATTATTATTATAAATATAATAATTATCACTATTACTACTGTGCTCTTAATCTAGGAATAATTCTCTCTAGCCTCCTTCGCTAGCACGTTTATAAAGGACAGGGTTTGGGATAGGAGTTTAGTTCCACCCACTCACAATAGTTTTCTTGTGTCAGCACTGCTGGTTGGTGTATATTGTATATGTGTGTTTGTGTGTGTGTGAGTGTGTGTGTATGTGAGTGTGTGTGTGTGTGTGTACAATGATTGACGACTCTTGCTACAGTTTCAGAAAAGACAAACGAACAACTGAAGAAAGATTTCCTCAGTGAAGTGACCCTGATGAAGTCCATACCGGTACACCCAAACATCATCACGCTGTTTGCAAGCTGTACAGCTCACGGTATGTGCCATTTTGTATTACTGAAAACATATATAACTACTGCGCTGAAGAAACACAGAAAACCCTAATTTCTGTACACACAAACTCTATGAGATGTGTACACCCACAGAGTACTTCCTGCCATTTCCCTATCGTGGAGTGCAAAGAAGATTTTATTTAATTCCCAAGAACACATATTATTTATTCTAGAGTCTAATATTCTTCATACTTTGATATTTAATCTTCTTGTCTTATATTTGATATCATGTTTTTATATAAAGTACCATATTCTTATGTGTGATAAAATGTTCTAGCATGTCCTCATATATAATGTTATGTTCTAATTTCTGATGTCGTATTCTGAAATATAAGGCCATGTTCTAATATTTCATGTCATGTTCTATGTGATGTCATATTCGATTGTTGTTAATGTCATGTTCCAATATTGATGTCACGTTCTAATATATGATGTCACTCTCCAATATACGATGTCACGTTCCAATAAATGATGTCGCGTTCCAATATATGACATCATGTTGTGTCACGCAGACCCCTACCTGATGATCCTGGAGTACGCCAAACATGGCGACCTGAGGAAATACCTGCTGAATCACCGGACAGAGCGCAACTACGCCAACGCTGCCTACCTGGCATACGGAGTGGACAGCAGACGCACCAGCAACTACTACTCGACCACCTGTGGTCAGCAGCCCGGGGACAACAAGAATAAATATGAGAAAATGTTAGTGGCTGCCATAGTGTGTCTACTTGTGTGTCTGTGTGTGTTTACTCGCACCTGCTTTATGTACTGTTTTAGGATATGTGATCTGCGGTTTGAGAACGCAGGGCTGTCACGTGGGAGAGCCAGATTGGAATTCTCGGTAAAACTGTTGATTTGTTTCTGTCGAGGGCAAATATAAATTCCTAACTTGCACAGTCCGTGGCGACAGCACTAGCCATGCAACCCCAAATCCTCAGCCTCAAAGATCCTGTTGCTTACACCGTAGGAGGGGGATATACAGGCTGTAATAGGATTTTTTTTTTTTTAAAAAAAGGTCATTGGGCTGGAGGCAAAAAACACACACAAAACAGAGAAATGCCTTATGTGCCCATCTGTGTCTGCTTGCCTGTGTATGCGAGTAATTTTCTGTTTGTAGTCATAATACCTTGATGTTATGAAGACAAAAGTTCAGGTTATGATTTTTGAGAATCGCAATGACTATTGTGCAGTCAGTTACACAGATGGGTCTGTCCTTAGATACGTGATTGGTTGATAGGTTTGTACTGTTTGGACTGGAGGGAGAACTGTGACTGACGATTCTGGTGCTTTGGCCTCCACTACGTGTTGTCTGACTGTAGAGGCTACTATGATAGCTACTGTGGAGACGACTATGGTAGCTACTGTGGAGGCTACTGTGATAGCTACTGTGGAGGCTACTATGATAGCTACTGTGGAGGCTACTATGATAGCTACTGTGGAGGCTACTATGATAGCTACTGTGGAGGCTACTATGATAGCTACTGTGGAGACGACTATGGTAGCTACTGTGGAGACGACTATGGTAGCTACTGTGGAGGCTACTATGATAGCTACTGTGGAGACGACTATGGTAGCTACTGTGGAGGCTACTGTGATAGCTACTGTGGAGGCTACTATGATAGCTACTGTGGAGGCTACTGTGGTAGCTACTGTAGAGGCTACTATGATACCTACTGTGGAGACGACTATGGTAGCTACTGTGGAGGCTACTATGATAGCTACTGTGGAGACGACTATGGTAGCTACTGTGGAGGCTACTATGATAGCTACTGTGGAGACGACTATGGTAGCTACTGTGGAGGCTACTGTGATAGCTACTGTGGAGGCTACTATAATAGCTACTGTGGAGGCTACTATGATACCTACTGTGGAGGCTACTATGATAGCTACTGTGGAGGCTACTATGGTAGCTACTGTGGAGGCTACTGTGATAGCTACTGTGGAGACGACTATGGTAGCTACTGTGGAGCCTACTATGATAGCTACTGTGGAGACGACTATGGTAGCTACTGTGGAGGCTACTGTGATAGCTACTGTGGAGGCTACTATGATAGCTACTGTGGAGGCTACTGTGGTAGCTACTGTAGAGGCTACTATGATACCTACTGTGGAGACGACTATGGTAGCTACTGTGGAGGCTACTATGATAGCTACTGTGGAGACGACTATGGTAGCTACTGTGGAGGCTACTATGATAGCTACTGTGGAGACGACTATGGTAGCTACTGTGGAGGCTACTATGATAGCTACTGTGGAGACGACTATGGTAGCTACTGTGGAGGCTACTATGATAGCTACTGTGGAGGCTACTATGATAGCTACTGTGGAGGCTACTGTGGTAGCTACTGTAGAGGCTACTATGATACCTACTGTGGAGGCTGCTATGATAGCTACTGTGGAGGCTACTATGATAGGTACTGTGGAGGATACCCTGGTAGCTACTGTAGAGGCTACTGTGATAACTACTGTCAAGGCTACTATGGTAGCTATTGTGGTCTCTGAGTAGTAAGATCATACCCCGCGTGTATTGTTGGGCACGTAAAAATTCCCGTGGCAGTTGGAAATCGAAATGAGTAACAATGTGTATTTCAGGATTATCGCCAGTGCTACGGAGTTCGTGCACTGCGCTGAGATGACAAAGTTACTAATTAAGAGCTAATTAACATCTTTCTGTTGTCAATGTTTTGTAGTGATGGTCGCCAAGTTTGTTCAAAGACTGCCGTCTCGTGCACTGCAGATAATTGTAGTGACGCACGTGATTACATGCCATGATACCAGTATGCTCATTAATTTCTATTTAACGTAAATAATTATCTGTTTGACAGAAACTGTCATCTATAGGACAGAAACTGTCATCTATAGGACAGAAACTGTCATCTATAGGACAGAAACTGTCATCTGTCTGACAGAAACTGTAATATATTCTACAGAACCACTGACCCTAAAAAATACAACAATGTCCCAACCAGTGAGAGTGAACTGATAACATCACGTGATGTACTGTCCTTCGCCTTACAGATCTGCAGAGGACTCGACCATCTGACCCAGAACAAGGTCAGCCAGTGAACATTTTCTACACCATATTTGCCTTGTTCTGTCTTTCAGTTCACTTGTCTTTCATCTATGCCATCACCTCATTTGTTATCAAAATAACAGAAACAGACATTTTGCCACATTTTGGAAGTATTGTACTAGATGCAAAAAGTATATGTAAATACAACAACAACAATAACTTCTCCCTGTTTTCCTCCTCCCTTTTCTCTCATTTACTTCATCACAGTCTAGAGAAGGGTTTAAAAAAAAAAAAGAGGGAGAGGGGTGTAAGGATATTCTGTGTCCTCTATCCAATGTGTTGCAAGAGCTGATCTTCATTTCGTGAAAGTTGTTCTTGATGATTTCGTTCCATCCTCTGTGTGTTCTTGCCGTTGCTCTGTGTCAGTTTTACTTCTTCAGTGTGACTCCCTCTGGCAGTTGATACCAGGGCATTCCCATCAGAGGATCAGACTATCTCATTCGCTTAAGAAACTTGAGGACACAAACAATAGATTGCACAGTTTATTAGGAAACTTGAACAATAAAGACACAAACAATAGATTGCACAGTTTATTAAGAAACTTAAACAAAGAAGTCACAAACAATACATTGCACAGTTTATTCAGAAACTGTATGACTGGTGTCTGTCCTAGTCGTCTTGTAATGTCTATATTGTAAACTACATCTCTTCTGTAGCTCTTGTCAGTTATCGGCGGTATTTTTTTTAACGCTTATTTGTTTGAGGATCTATGCTGATTCTTCTTCTTCTCATAGTCCATGCTGTGTGGCGTCGATGGTCATGTCATATCCACGACCTTCTGTCTCTGTTTGATACCAGCAGCATACAGTAGGCCGAAACATAGTCCTTTTTAGACATAACAAAAGCAGCTAATACTACTACTACTACTACTTCTACTACTACTACTACTATTACTACTACTACTTCTACTACTATTACCACTGCTACTACTTCTAAAATAATAATCACAATAATACAACTATTATTATGACTATTACTGCTGCTACCACTAGCACCACCATTACCACCGATGCTGCTACGAGCTACTACTGCTGCTGCTACTACTGTTGCCACCACCACCACCACCATCACCAATGCTGCTGTTGTTAGTAGCTACTACTGCTGCTACTACTACTTCTGCTTGGGACGCCGCCACTACTGCTACACCTACAATCCAGTCTTGTTTATTGTTGCCAGATTGTCCATCGTGACGTGGCTGCCAGGAACGTTCTGGTGTGCGAGCACAAAGTTGTCAAGATTTCAGATTTTGGTTTGGCCAGGAAAGTGGGAGAACAGGATGTCTACGAAAGGACGACAAAGGTCAGCATCATCATTACCAATCATTATCATTACCATCATCATTAGTGCCATCGATTATCATTACGATCATCATTAGTACCATCCATTATTATTACATCCTCATTAGTCTCATCCATTATCATTACTAGCATCATTAGTACCATCCATTATCATTACCATCATCATTAGTACCATCCATTATCATTACCATTCACATTAGTCTCATCCATTATCATTACCATCATCAATAGTCTCATCCAGTGTCATTACCATCATCATTAGTCTCATCCATTATCATTATATCCTCATTAGTCTCATCACTTATCATTACCATCATCATTAGTCTCATCCATTATAATTATAGTTTCATCGATTATCATTACCAACATCACTAGTCTCATCCAGTATCATTACCATCATCACTAGTACAATCCATTATCAATACCATCATCATAAGTCCCATCTATTATTTTTACCATCATCATTAGTACCATCCATTATCATTTCAATCACCATAGTCTCATCCATTATCATTACCATCATCATTAGTACCATCCATTATCATTATCATCCTCATTAGTCTCATCTATTATCATTACCATCATCATTAGTCTCATTCATTATCACTACCACCATCATTAGTCTCATCCATTATCATTAAATTCATCATTAGTTTTATCCATTAACATTACCATCCTCATTAGTCTCATCCATTATCATTACCATCCTCATTAGTCTCATCCATTATCATTACCATCATCATTAGTTTCATCTATCATCATTAGTCTTATCCATTATCGTTACCATCCTCATTAGTCTCATCCATTATCATTATGATCATATTTAGTACCATCCATTATCATTACCATCCGCATAAGTCTCATCTATTATCATTACCATCATCATTAGTTTTATCCATTACCATTACCATCCTCATTAGTCTCATCCATTATCGTTACCATCCTCATTAGTCTGATCCATTATCATTACCATCATCATTAGTACCATACATTATCATTACCATCCTCATTAGTCTCATCCATTATCATTACCATCATCACTAGGCTCATCCATTATAGTTACCATCATCACTAGGCTCATCCATTATCATTACCATTAGTACCATCCATTATCATTACAATTCTCATTAGTCTCATCCATTATCATTACCATCATCATTAGTCTTATCCATATCATTACCATCCTCATTAGTCTCATCCATTATCATTACCATTAGTATTATCCATTATCATTACCATCCCCATTAGTCTCATCCATTATCATTGCCATAAGTATTATCCATTATCATTACCATCCTCATTAGTCTCATTCATTGTCATTACCATCATCAGTAGTACCCTCCATTATCATTACAATCATCATTAGTACCATCTATTAATTTTCATTACCATCCTCACTAGTCTTATCTATTGTCATTACCATCATCATTAGTCTAATCCATTATCATTACCATCATCATTAGTACCATCCATTATCATCACCATCATCACTAGTCTCATCCATTATCATTACCATTATCATTAGTTCCATCCACTATCATTACCATCCTCACTAATCTTATCCATTATCATTACCATCATCACTAGTCTCATTCATTATCATTACCATCATCACCATTCTCATCCAGTATCATTACCATCATCATTGTTATTACCCTTACAATCATTATCTTACACTCAAATCAGTCTATTTAATTCACTACTAGCTTACCCCAAAGCCGTCTCATTTTACTATCCAATATAATATCATAAACATAATGTCATCAATATACTGTCATCAGTATAATGTCATCAATATAATGTCATCAATTTACTGTCATCAGTATACTGTCATCAGTATACTGTTATCAATATACTGTCACCAGTAATATGTCATCAATATACTGTTATCAGTAATATGTCATCAATATACTGTCATCAGTAATATGTCACCAATACACTGTCATCAATATACTGTCATCAGTATACTGTCATCAGTATACTGTTATCAAAATACTGTCATCAGTATACTGTCATCAGTATACTGTTATCAATATACTGTCATCAGTAATATGTCATCAATACACTATCATCAATACACAGTCATCAGTATACTGTCATCAGTATACTGTCATCAAAATACTGTCATCAGTATGCTGTTATCAATATACTGTCACCAGTAATATGTCATCAATATACTGTTATCAGTAATATGTCATCAATATACTGTCATCAGTAATATGTCATCAATACACTATCATCAATATACTGTCATCAGTATACTGTCATCAGTATACTGTTATCAAAATACTGTCATCAGTATACTGTCATCAGTATACTGTTATCAATATACTGTCATCAGTAATATGTCATCAATACACTATCATCAATACACTGTCATCAGTATACTGTCATCAGTTTACCATCATCAAATACTGTCATCAGTATACTGTTATCAATATACTGTCACCAGTAATATGTCATCAATAAACTGTTATCAGTAATATTTCATCAATATACTGTCATCAGTAATATGTCATCAATACACTATCATCAATATACTGTCATCAGTATACTGTCATCAGTATACTGTTATCAAAATACTGTCATCAGTATACTGTTATCAATATACTGTCATAAGTAATATGTCATCAATACACTATCATCAATACACTGTCATCAGTATACTGTCATCAATATACTGTCATCAGTATATTGTCATCAATATACTGTCATCAGTAATATGTCATCAATACACTATCATCAGTATACTGTCATCAGTATACTGTCATCAATATACTGTCATCAGTATACTGTCATCAATATACTGTCATCAGCAATAAGTCATCAATACACTATCATCAATATACTGTCATCAGTAATATGTCATCAATATACTATCATCAATACACTGTCATCAGTAATATGTCATCAATACACTATCATCAATACACTGTCATCAATATACTATCATCAGTAATATGTCATCAATATACTATCATCAATATACTTTCATCAGTAATATGTCATCAATATACTATCATCAGTAATATGTCATCAATATACTATCATCAATATACTTTCATCAGTAATATGTCATCAATATACTATCATCAATACGCTGTCATCAATATACTATCATCAATATACTGTCATCAATATACTGTTATCAGTAATATGTCATCAATACACTATCATCAATATACTGTCATCAGTATACTGTTATCAAAATACTGTCATCAGTATACTGTCATCAGTATACTGTTATCAATATACTGTCACCAGTAATATGTCATCAATACACTATCATCAATACACTGTCATCAGTATACTGTCATAAATATACTGTCATCAGTATACTGTCATCAATATACTGTCATCAGTAATATGTCATCAATACACTATCATCAGTATACTGTCATCAGTATACTGTCATCAATATCCTGTCATCATTATACTGTCATCAATATACTGTTATCAATAATATGTCATCAATACACTATCTTCAATATACTGTCATCAGTAATATGTCATCAATATACTATCATTAATACACTGTCATCAGTAATATGTCATCAATACACTATCATCAATACGCTGTCATCAATATACTGTCATCAGTAATATGTCATCAATATACTATCATCAATAAACTGTCATCAGTAATATGTCATCAATATACTATCATCAATACACTGTCATCAATATACTATCATCAATACACTGTCATCAATATACTATCATCAATACACTGTCATCAATATACTGTCATCAATATACTGTCATCAATATACTGTCATCAATACACTGTCATCAATATACTGTCATCAATACACTGTCATCAATATACTGTCATCAATACACTGTCATCAGTAATATGTCATCAATATACTATCATCAATAAACTGTCATCAGTAATATGTCATCAATATACTATCATCAATACACTGTCATCAATATACTATCATCAATACACTGTCATCAATATACTATCATCAATACACTGTCATCAATATACTGTCATCAATATACTGTCATCAATATACTGTCATCAATATACTGTCATCAATACACTGTCATCAATATACTGCCATCAATATACTGTCATCAATATACAGTGCCAAGCTTTTTTTGCATGCGCATTGCGAACACGTTTAGTAATTCTGAAGTCATTTCACTTTAAAATGTTACCTCAAAATCAAGTGGGCAAGATCTGGAGAAAAAAAATCATTTGCCTGTAGCAACAGCATCAACATTATAAACACCACCCGCCTCCATCGGTGACGTCTTCCAGGTCAAAATAGCAGGCATTATAACCAACTTCTCGTGGGAGCAATCGTTAGAAGTACCTTGGGTGACATACATTGGAGGACTGAACACGTATGGGAAAGCCCAATGTGCAGTGACGTCGACTGAGATAACATAACATAATATAACATAACACTGCTATTATTAAGTATTAAGTGTGAGGAAATTATTAGGATTTTAAAATTGAAAACAATATTGTATGGCTCGCGAATAGTGTCAACAATATCTAAAATGGCCTTACAGTTTTGTATCCAGGATCTGATACCATCAGTATTGGAACTCTGTGCTGGCTGTTGAAGCACACAAGGGGGAAGCCCCGAGTGATGTTTTGTCAATTCTTGACTCAGCTCAACAACACATCCCTTTCAGCACACACTAATGACTCGCCCTCTACCACATTTTTATGTGAGGGACGGGAGAGGAAAGCAGTAGATTTATTCTTGTTACCTCCAGAAAGGTGCTCGGAACCGACACGGACAGCAGTAGAATCAACACTGTATTGATTATTTTAACCACTACTAAATCCAAGGCACAGACAGTCACCAGATGCGACGTTGGAGATGATTACAAGTGAGCGCCGGTTGTTACGTTCATGCCATTAATATTTAGAGATATTCAACTGAACTCCAACCTTTAACCTGTTGGTTCCTAGGGTCTGCTGCCCATCAGATGGATGTCCCCCGAGGCGCTGTTATACAACCAGTACACGGAGAAGTCGGACGTCTGGTCTTTCGGTGTCCTCCTCTGGGAGTTGATCACCCTGGGTGAGATTTGCTTGTACTTCTACTATGATTACGTGTTTGTAGGATTGTGTAACTTCGTTTGTGTTTAGCGAGTTATTTTTAGGAAGTAATTTATTTTTAAATGTATGTAACTAAGTAGAATTTTTTGGTCGCTTTTTGTGAGTAATTAGGTCTTAAGTATTCTCCATGTTTGTGTTGTTTCTGCAGCTACTTAATATTAATAATAATAATATTATTTATTTATTGTTTTTATTTTTGTCGTGTTCGTGGCTAATTGATTTTAAAGTATTCTCGTTGCTAATTTATGTAGATATATATGTAAGTATTTGTGTATGTGTGTATATATATATATATATATATATATATATATATATATATATATATATATATATATATAAGAAGCCGCGTAAGCGCAGTCGATAGGAGACTCACTTTCAAATCCAGCCAGTGATCAAATGCAAGCGTGGCCTGGCGGCAATGAAGACGATGGTGGCGACACACATGGAACAGAGATTGTTGGTCTTTTTGTTCAAGCATTTGGTCCTTTCTGTAATCGATTATGGTCTAGGAATATTATTGTATCTACTTCCCAGTGTACACAGTTCAAAAAGATTCAAAATGAAGGAATGAGAATCGTCTTGGGTTGCACACGGGACACCCCAGTTAGAACAATGAGGTAGATGATTGGGCTGACATCGGTACAGTCTAGAGTGTCACCGCCGCAAGCCGAGGCCTACATGTGAGTTACCAATGATGAAAGACATCAGCTGCATGGTAATTTGAACGATTTAGGAGGAGACCGATTGAACAGAGGAAAGTCTTGGATAGCACCAGCTGAAGATACCATCGTGACAAGCAAATACACAGGGGAAAGGAATGGGTCGACACGAACACCCACAACAGCAGTTTCCATCAGGTCTTTATCAAACTGGGAAGAGAATGTAGAAAGTGATGTAACGGTATGGCAGAATTAGAGGTACAACAACTGATAGATAGAAAGGTTGGGCTAGATGATGCACTAATGTACACCGATGGTTCTGTTCATCGGAATGTAAGACTTGGCAGGGGATTTTTATCTAGAATGAAGGGAAAGACTGAGCTTCTGTCTTGAATATTTGTTTTTAAAATTAATTATGTGTGGCTGAAAAGAGCGAGGTAACGATGAGATTGTGTGTGCATCAAGTCGAGGTTTGGCCTGGGATAACAGGAGATAACTTTGTGGCTGACAAGAGCGAGGTAACGATGAGATAGTGTCTGCATCAAGTCCAGTTTTCGGCTGGGATAACAGACTGCTCTTAGCTCAGTGGTTCTCAACCTTCTTGAGGCGGCGACCGTTTAATATACTTTCTCGTGTTGTGGTGACCTATTTCATTTGCTACTTGGACTCAACCCACCGGCTGAGAACTACTGAGATAGCTGAATTAAATGGAACAGCGGTAATCAGGCGACCAGTGTTTCTCCAGCCCAGAGATCAGGTCATGAAAATATGCGCGAAAACGCGAATAAAACAATGAAAACAAGCCTGGATTTCCATGTTTAGTCAACGTTAAACAAGAACCAGTGGATTTCCATGTTTGTTAGAAAAGATAATCACCAGAAACAAATTCACACCAGCTTGAGAGGCGAGGTCTTTTTTCCAAATACCCTTGGAGGCTACCGTCCAAAGAAAGAAACATTGACCAATGATGCGTTTTTTGCTCATGGTGTCTATGAAGGCTTCCACTCAGGTATTAAAACGTGTGCGGTGGCAATTGATCTCGAGGATGAGTACAACAGAGTACCTTTGCATTTCCTAATGTCTCTGCTTCGTGAATTCCAAAAAAGTCCATTCCCGCTTCACTGGATGGATCTCTTCCGCCCTCTTCCAACGACAAGTAGTGTTCCGATGTGGCAGCTGGATTTTTGAACCAACAATAATACATCCCGGCCTGCCACAACGATCGCCATTATCTTCTGTGTTGCTCAACATTTACACAGTGAGAATCACAGGCGAGAAAATCTCAGGACCCGGAAGAACATTGTCATATGCTGACGATGTGTAAGTGTATCGTCAGGGTAAGGGTAGAGAGAAGGTTGCTGAAGAACTACACAAAGAGCTCAATCGCATAAGCACTTGGTGTGGTGAAGCTGGTGCACTGGTCAACCCAACGAAGGCGGCAGTGACATGGTTCTCTTTGAATAACCATATTGTGAAAACTCTAACACCAGTTGTTAGTCTGTGTTCTGAGGTTGTGGAAAGAAAGAATGAAATGAAATACCTGGGGATACATTTTGAAGAAGCATTGCTCATACGGAGCGCAAAGATAGGATTGTAATAAAAGCCAAGCTGGGTCTGGTTGCGATGAGAGTGATGGCGGCAGCAAACTTTGAGCAGTGTCATCTGTGTCTTCTATACAAGGGTCTGGTCCTTTCTGTTTTTGAAAACGCGATGGCGATCCTGACTCTCAGGCATAAGCAGATGGAAAGGATGGAAAGGATACAGAACGAGGCTATGCACATTATACGTGGGTGTACAAGAGATACACCATGGAGGGCTATACGCTACCTTCTCTATTTTCCAACCATGGCAACAACACAAGGAACGATATTAACGTGTCGCCGCATTAGGAAGGTTGAGAACCACTGCTCCAGGTTGTGAAATTAGCTTTTTGATCTATGAACATGTATAGCCGGTTGTATATCGTTTACATGGTCTACAAAGTGCGATCTATTGTTAACACCTATGTGGTTTGATTGTTAACACCTAGGTGGTTTGATTGTTAACACCTGTGTAGTATGCTTGTTAACACATGTGTGGTATGTTTGTTAACACCTCTATGGTATGTTTGTGTTATCAACGGTGTAGGCTCCACCCCGTATCCGGGACTTGATTCATCAACCATACTGGAGAAGATCCGGCACAGGGAGCTGCTTGCGTGTCCGCCACATTCGTCGGCTGTTGTGTAAGTTGTAGATAGATCTGTCTGTATACATGCTTGCTTGTCTGCTTGTTTGTCTGTTTGAGGGATTATACGCCGGACTGTCTATCTGCCTGATTGTTTGACATTGCTTTTGTGTGTCTGTGTACTTTTTGACCCACCGACTGGGATGTCATTCCATTCGTCTGTCCGCTTGCCTGTTTGACTGCTCGCTTACCTATCTGCCTATCTTTATAACTATATAGATTTATCTGTCTTTTTGTCTGCCTGTCGTCCATCCTGACCGTGTCGTGGTCCATCCATCTGCCTGCCTGGTCGTCCCTCCATCTGCCTACTTGTCCGTCCCTTTATATGCCTGCCTGTCCGTCCATTGATATGCCTGCCTACCTGTCCGTCGATCCATCTGCTTGTCTGTCCGTCCATCAATCTGCCTGTCTGTCCGTCCCTTCATCTGCCTGTCTGTCCGTCCCTCCATATGCCTGCCTGTCTGTCCGTCCCTCCATACGCCTGTCTGTCTGTCCGTCCCTCCATATGCCTGCCTGTCTGTCCGTCCCTCCATCTGCCGGTCTGTCCGTCCCTCCATATGCCTGCCTGTCTGTCCGTCCCTCCATCTGCCGGTCTGTCCGTCCCTCCATATGCCTGCCTGTCTGTCCGTCCCTCCATATGCCTGCCTGTCTGTCCGTCCCTCCATATGCCTGCCTGTCTGTCCGTCCCTCCATATGCCTGCCTGTCTGTCCGTCCCTCCATCTGCCTGTCTGTCCGTCCCTCCATATACCTGTCTGTCCGTCCCTCCATCTGCCTGTCTGTCCGTCCCTCCATATACCTGTCTGTCCGTCCCTCCATCTGCCTGTCTGTCCGTCCCTCCATATACCTGTCTGTCCGTCCCTCCATCTGCCTGTCTGTCCGTCCCTCCATCTGCCTGTCTGTCCGTCCCTCCATCTGCCTGTCTGTCCGTCCCTCCATCTGCCTGTCTGTCCGTCCCTCCATCTGCCTGTCTGTCCGTCCCGTTTGTAAATGTATGTTGATGTAAAGTGTTCTGTTTGTAAATGTATGTTGATGTAAAGTGTTCTGTTTGTAAATGTATGTTGATGTAAAGTGTTCTGTTTGTAAATGTATGTTGATGTAAAGTGTTCTGTTTGTAAATGTATGTTGATGTAAAGTGTTCTGTTTGTAAATGTATGTTGATGTAAAGTGTTCTGTTTGTAAATGTATGTTGATGTAAAGTGTTCTGTTTGTAAATGTTATCTTATTTATAGCTCCATGTATTTCACTTCTAATGCGCACACTAAAAATGAACAGAGTTCTGAATGTTTCAAATGTATTGGTGATACTTTTTCTATAAACAAGGTGGTCTGAGATAGATAGATAGAGAAGAAGAAGAAGAAGAAGAAGAAGAAGAAGAAGAAGAAGAAGAAGAAGAAGAAGAAGAAGAAGAAGAAGAAGAAGAAGAAGAAGAAGAAGAAGAAGAAGAAGAAGAAGAAGAAGAAGAAGAAGAAGAAGAAGAAGAAGAAGAAGAAGAAGAAGAAGAAGAAGAAGAAGAAGAAGAAGAAGAAGAAGAAGAAGAAGAAGAAGAAGAAGAAGAAGAAGAAGAAGAAGATGAAGAAGAAGAAGAAGAAGAAGAATAAGAAGAAGAAGGAAGAAGGAAGAAGGAAGAAGGAAGAAGGAAGAAGACGAAGAACAAGAAGAAGAAGAAGAACAAGAAGAAGAACAAGAAGAAGAAAAGGAAGAAGAACAAGAAGAAGAACAAGAAGAAGAACAAGAAGAAGAAAAGGAAGAAGAACAAGAAGAAGAAGAAGAAGAAGAAGAAGAGAGACAGAGATCATGGTGCACAGACATCACATGGGGTTGATAATAGCGATGAAAGCTATGGAGGGAAACAACTGCAACTTTGACTTTATTAGTCTTGGAAATAAGCAGAGAGGGAGCAACTACTGGTTGTAGTCATTGTCAGTTGGCGTAGACGAGGGCGGCATGGGCTGCCTTCGATAAAGCAGACATTTTCTAACTCAGACGGGTCCTGCTAGTCACACTTGCTTTGGACTGTCACTCTCACGCCAGCCCCTAACACACTATAACGCTACCACCTAGACAGACTAAATGGTGCCAATAAACCCTTGCTGAATACATTTGTTTTCTGTCATTGATATTATTGTAATTAATTGCATTATTTTTGCTTGTTTTAGCAATAATTTGATATGGAGCTGCTGGAGAGAGGACCCGAACACACGACCCACATTCTCGCAGTTGGTTGACGAGATTGAGAAACTTCTAGAGTCAGAAGTGGAATATCTTGACCTTGACCAAATTAACGACCACGAATACTCGACCCTTGATTGAATAACTGACATGAGTACTCGACCCTTGATTGAATAACTGACAAAAGTACTCTTATTTTATAATATAGAAGGAAAAATACAAAAAACAAGGACGATCTTAGTTGAATAATATTGTGTTATATCAGAATGCTTATCTGACCGAATGATTCGCTCAATGACTGACTGATTTACTGATAGACTAACATACTGATTGACTGACTGATTTTCTGACTGACTGGCAGAATGACTGACAGATTGATTGATGACTCACTGGCTGAATCGTTGATTGATGGATAGATGGACTGACCGACTGAATTACTTGTTGTCTAACAGACTGACTGACTTATTGACAACTTGACTGATTGTCTGATTGATTGACTGACTTGTAGATGTAGCTATAGTGACACAAGGACACACTTTTCGATAGAGAATCCAGCAAAAGCTAATCAGACACCACACTCAACCGTATACCCAGCTTTATTAGGACCCCTCCCCCCCCGCCCCCCCCCCCACACACACACACACACGATATCTACAAAGTAACATGTAGTCTAAATAAGGGGTGGAGTGGGGTTCCCGTGAGTAGTATATCACTTGAGTTGTTGCTGAGACATATTTCTTGTGCACGCCAATATCATCACTCGTAGGTTTGCATAAATATTCTTTAATGTTTATTCTACTTGACCAGGACCTGGGTTGAATCGTCGTTTATGTTATATCTCAGTTTTTGCCCTGTTTATTAAATTGATTTATCCATCTTGTTTCACCGCATGTGTCGGCGTCTGCGGCTTAAGCGTTGAGAAACTCGCTTCATAATGCCGGGGTGTTGGGTTCTATCCCAGCTAATGTCGATTTGGCAACATTTGGCCTTGCATTGGTTTCGACTGTGGTATGGAGAGTCCACCATGCAGTCAGTCATGGCAAACTACTAAATGTACATTTGCCTAGAAAAATCACAGCAGCAATAAATAAATAAATAAATTAATTAATGCAATGGGTTGGTTCTGCAACGTCTTGTAAAGACTAAGCATCTAACTTTTTTCTTCCCATGGGAGATAACTATAGATTTAATTCCAAACTAACCATAATTAGGGAGCTGCCTGGTCTCGTGGCATGGTGTCCGCCTCGAGTGCTGGAGGTCCGGAATTCAGGCCGGGGTGAAGGCTGGACTTTTTACGTGGATTTCTAGTAATTTTCCCTAGTCTCTCGGTAGTGAGACCGGACACCCGTGTGTATTGTTTGCGCACGTTAAAAAAAAGTCCTTTATCAGTTGGAAATCGAAAAGAGCAGCATAATGGCGCTGACTGGGTCCTCGCCAGTGCAACAGAGTTCGTGCACTGCGCTGAGAGTCTTCGGACTCAGGCTTGAGTTAGAAGAAAAACCAAGCACTTATGGGTTTCACCCGTGTGCCAAGATGTTGATCCTTCGACTAAATATAAAAATTAACGAACCATACATCTAGCCAAACATGAGTTATCTATCTTTCTAAACGTTTTTGTTTATAAATTCCTAATTAACTCTTGAATCTTAGTCTTTCTTCATTGGCTGTAATCTCTAGCGGAAAGTTCTGGTTGTTCGTCCATTTGGACTTTACTTTGTACCAGTGTGCATCCGTGTAACTGGTTCATCTGTGTGCAGCTGGTTGTTCCTTGCCGCTTGGGTAGATGCACTCCGACTTCGAAGGAAGACCCCAATTAGTAGACTTCTCGGACGTGCTTCTGGAGGAGGCAGTGGGTCTGTTCTTGTTTTCTCCTACAATGGGACCCCGGAACCCACACGGAGAGATCTGTTCTTGTTTTCTCCTACAATAGGACCCCGGAACCCACACGGGGAGATCTGTTCTTGTTTTCTCCTACAATGGGACCCCGGAACCCACACGGGGGGCAGTGGGTCTGTTCTTGTTTTCTCCCCAAATGGGACCCCGGAACCCACACGGGGAGACTCTTGAATGAATAATGCGTCTAAAGTTGATCGAAATGTCGAATTATGATTGGATACAGGGCCTGGTTTGGTAAAAATGGTGCAGTTTGTTGACTGAACCACGATTAACATACAAAAGAAAGTCAATTTCCTCTCTCTGAGAAAGCATATGGTGCCATACCATATTGAATACACAAACAAGCGTTGTGTTAATCTAGTCAACATCACGCTAGCCCCATTTGCTTTCTCTATCATTTCCTGGCCTATTCGCCAAGCAAAGTCGACCTAGGAGCCAACGTTGTTTGTAAACATCGGCTTTGATAGGCTCTCAAACTTATGACAACTGATCCGACAGGCAAGCGAGTTAACAACTTCACCACTGAGTTTAAGAGTCATAGATTTAATGAGCACAACGATGTGTCTGTAAGTTTGTTGTTCGTACATGTATTCGATGCTGACATATTCACGTACAGATCATAAATTTCATAAAAAGTAATTGTTGGTTGTTTGTGTTGGTTCGTAGATCACCGTCGTCGGCATCAACATCTAGATTATCATCATTATCATCAAATCATCACCAAATCATCATCATCATCATCATCATCATCTTATTGAATATCATTATTGTCGTCGTTTTCCTTGTGTGGATTCCACGGCCTAATTTCGGTTTAAGAAGAGTAGACCCACTGTCTCTCCAACAAGCATGTCGTAAAAGACAACCAGTTAGGAATTTGCTGATGAAATCATGTTAGGTGTAAAAGTGCAAATATCACAGCCTACCTGTTAACCACAAAACAACATTCCAAACTGCCATGTTAGGGATGAACGTAGAAGAAGAAGAATCATCATCATGGAAGTTATTATCGACAGTATAATCTCAAACATCATTATCATGTGTCCTGTAGGCCATGTGTAGTCTCACTAAAGTCTATGACAGTCCAACAAATGTCATGTAAGTGTGGGCCATGTGTAGTCTCACAAAAGTCTGTGACAGTCCAACAAATGTCCTATAAGTGTAGGCCATGTGTAGTCTCACTAAAGTCTACGACAATCCAACAAATGTCCTATAAGTGTAGGCCATGTGTAGTCTCACTAAAGTCTATGACAGTCCAACAAGTGTCCTGTAAGTGTAGGCCATGTGTAGTCTCACTAAAGTCTATGACAGTCCAATAAATGTCCTGTAAGTGTAGGCCATGTGTAGTCTCACTAAAGTCTATGACAGTCCAACAAATGTCCTATAAGTGTAGGCCATGTGTAGTCTCACTAAAGTCTGTGACAGTCCAACAAGTGTCCTATAAGTGTAGGCCATGTGTAGTCTCACTAAAGTCTATGACAGTCCAACAAATGTCCTATAAGTGTAGGCCATGTGTAGTCTCACTAAAGTCTATGACAGTCCAACAAATGTCCTATAAGTGTAGGCCATGTGTAGTCTCACTAAAGTCTATGACAGTCCAACAAATGTCCTATAAGTGTAGGCCATGTGTAGTCTCACTAAAGTCTACGACAATCCAACAAATGTCCTATAAGTGTAGGCCATGTGTAGTCTCACTAAAGTCTACGACAATCCAACAAATGTCCTATAAGTGTAGGCCATGTGTAGTCTCACTAAAGTCTATGACAGTCCAATAAATGTCCTGTAAGTGTAGGCCATGTGTAGTCTCACTAAAGTCTATGACAGTCCAACAAATGTCCTATAAGTGTAGGCCATGTGTAGTCTCACTAAAGTCTATGACAGTCCAATAAATGTCCTGTAAGTGTAGGCCATGTGTAGTCTCACTAAAGTCTATGACAGTCCAACAAATGTAATGTAAGTGTAGGCCATGTGTAGTCTCACTAAAGTCTATGACAGTCCAACAAGTGTCCTGTAAGTGTAGGCCATGTGTAGTCTCACTAAAGTCTATGACAGTCCAACAAGTGTCCTGTAAGTGTAGGCCATGTGTAGTCTCTCTAAAGTCTATGACAGTCCAACAAGTGTCCTATAAGTGTAGGCCATGTGTAGTCTCTCTAAAGTCTATGACATCCAACAAGTGTCCTGTAAGTGTAGGCCATGTGTAGTCTCACTAAAGTCTATGACAGTCCAACAAATGTCCTATAAGTGTAGGCCATGTGTAGTCTCACTAAAGTCTATGACAGTCCAACAAATGTCCTATAAGTGTAGGCCATGTGTAGTCTCACTAAAGTCTACGACAATCCAACAAATGTCCTATAAGTGTAGGCCATGTGTAGTCTCACTAAAGTCTACGACAATCCAACAAATGTCCTATAAGTGTAGGCCATGTGTAGTCTCACTAAAGTCTATGACAGTCCAATAAATGTCCTGTAAGTGTAGGCCATGTGTAGTCTCACTAAAGTCTATGACAGTCCAACAAATGTCCTATAAGTGTAGGCCATGTGTAGTCTCACTAAAGTCTATGACAGTCCAATAAATGTCCTGTAAGTGTAGGCCATGTGTAGTCTCACTAAAGTCTATGACAGTCCAACAAATGTAATGTAAGTGTAGGCCATGTGTAGTCTCACTAAAGTCTATGACAGTCCAACAAGTGTCCTGTAAGTGTAGGCCATGTGTAGTCTCACTAAAGTCTATGACAGTCCAACAAGTGTCCTGTAAGTGTAGGCCATGTGTAGTCTCTCTAAAGTCTATGACAGTCCAACAAGTGTCCTATAAGTGTAGGCCATGTGTAGTCTCTCTAAAGTCTATGACATCCAACAAGTGTCCTGTAAGTGTAGGCCATGTGTAGTCTCTCTAAAGTCTATGACAGTCCAACAAGTGTCCTATAAGTGTAGGCCATGTGTAGTCTCTCTAAAGTCTATGACATCCAACAAGTGTCCTGTAAGTGTAGGCCATGTGTAGTCTCTCTAAAGTCTATGACAGTCCAACAAATGTCCTATAAGTGTAGGCCATGTGTAGTCTCACTAAAGTCTATGACATCCAACAAGTGTCCTGTAAGTGTAGGCCATGTGTAGTCTCTCTAAAGTCTATGACAGTCCAACAAGTGTCCTATAAGTGTAGGCCATGTGTAGTCTCTCTAAAGTCTATGACATCCAACAAGTGTCCTGTAAGTGTAGGCCATGTGTAGTCTCTCTAAAGTCTATGACAGTCCAACAAGTGTCCTATAAGTGTAGGCCATGTGTAGTCTCTCTAAAGTCTATGACATCCAACAAGTGTCCTGTAAGTGTAGGCCATGTGTAGTCTCTCTAAAGTCTATGACAGTCCAACAAGTGTCCTATAAGTGTAGGCCATGTGTAGTCTCTCTAAAGTCTATGACATCCAACAAGTGTCCTGTAAGTGTAGGCCATGTGTAGTCTCACTAAAGTCTATGACAGTCCAACAAGTGTCCTATAAGTGTAGGCCATGTGTAGTCTCTCTAAAGTCTATGACAGTCCAACAAATGTCCTATAAGTGTAGGCCATGTGTAGTCTCACTAAAGTCTATGACATCCAACAAGTGTCCTGTAAGTGTAGGCCATGTGTAGTCTCACTAAAGTCTATGACATCCAACAAGTGTCCTGTAAGTGTAGGCCATGTGTAGTCTCACTAAAGTCTATGACATCCAACAAGTGTCCTGTAAGTGTAGGCCATGTGTAGTCTCACTAAAGTCTATGACAGTCCAACAAGTGTCCTATAAGTGTAGGCCATGTGTAGTCTCTCTAAAGTCTATGACAGTCCAACAAATGTCCTATAAGTGTAGGCCATGTGTAGTCTCACTAAAGTCTATGACATCCAACAAGTGTCCTGTAAGTGTAGGCCATGTGTAGTCTCTCTAAAGTCTATGACATCCAACAAGTGTCCTGTAAGTGTAGGCCATGTGTAGTCTCACTAAAGTCTATGACAGTCCAACAAGTGTCCTATAAGTGTAGGCCATGTGTAGTCTCACTAAAGTCTATGACAGTCCAACAAATGTCCTATAAGTGTAGGCCATGTGTAGTCTCACTAAAGTCTACGACAATCCAACAAGTTTCCTATAAGTGTAGGCCATGTGTAGTCTCACTAAAGTCTATGACAGTCCAACAAATGTCCTATAAGTGTAGGCCATGTGTAGTCTCACTAAAGTCTATGACAGTCCAGCAAGTGTCCTATAAGTGTAGGCCATGTGTAGTCTCACTAAAGTCTATGACAGTCCAACAAATGTCCTATAAGTGTAGGCCATGTGTAGTCTCACTAAAGTCTGTGACAGTCCAACAAGTGTCCTATAAGTGTAGGCCATGTGTAGTCTCACTAAAGTCTATGACAGTCCAACAAATGTCCTATAAGTGTAGGCCATGTGTAGTCTCACTAAAGTCTATGACAGTCCAACAAATGTCCTATAAGTGTAGGCCATGTGTAGTCTCACTAAAGTCTATGACAGTCCAACAAGTGTCCTATAAGTGTAGGCCATGTGTAGTCTCACTAAAGTCTATGACAGTCCAACAAATGTCCTATAAGTGTAGGCCATGTGTAGTCTCACTAAAGTCTACGACAATCCAACAAGTGTCCTATAAGTGTAGGCCATGTGTAGTCTCACTAAAGTCTATGACAGTCCAGCAAGTGTCCTGAAGGTAACCATTTCAAATATGCATATGCGCCGTGGTGTTGGAAAATTGGAAAAAGGGGGAGGGGGGGGGGTGTAGGCTGCCATAGGCGTCTTCACTAAAAAGGGTGGCCGGGTGGGAGGAGGGAGAAAACTGAAATTTAAAAAGGGGGTGGAAGGGGAGGGTTGAAAACTGTCCACATTAGGTACCATCTTATCTTGCTACGCAAATATCAACCACGTTTAGGCCTTATGCGCCTTTGCAAGCCTTGCTTGGTGTATGATTGACGTCCAAAAACGTGCTAGCTGTCTGTACCCCGGTAAACAAAACCAATATAATCTCTTTCTATGTCACAGACACACATACCAGCGATGTCTATGACATAGACACACATACCAGTGGTGTCTATGTCACAGACACATATACCAGTGGTGTCTATGTCAACTTCTTATTTTCATTAGAGTACGTCCGCTATGCTCTTGTGTATTCCTTCTATCGGTCAAAAGTGGCAAAGATTTACACCTTCTCAACACCTTCTTCATCAAACCTATTTGTGTAGGGTCATTGCTATATCATATATGTAGCCGTCGCACTGTAGTTGGTGACTCCAAATGTTTGAACATGTGTCTGTATACCCCTCCACCCCTTTGTGTGTGTGTGTGGGTCTGCCTCGTGATCTATCGCAGTCTTGTGTATATGAACTTGCTCCTTGTTATTCGCAGTTGTCGCCCTATGCTCCAGCCAGTGCAGTCTACACGCATAACGTCAAAAAATAAATAAATCAATAAAACACAGTATGAATTTCATTGTCGTTTTTACCTCTCCATTTTCTCTTCGTGCATCACTGATGTTTCCACAGACTCCATTCTTAAAGGTTTATAAGAAGTTGTTGTACTCCAGGCTCCGATGCTATCAGAGCTGGTCCTATCAGAGCCTTACATATTGTAATGGACGTGCAGTTACATACTGAAACCAAAGCCTCACATAGAACAACATTCTCGGCGACATATGGGAAACAAAGTCTCAACATATGACACCATTGACAGCGACATATTGAAAACATAGCCTCACATAGAACAATATTAACGGCGACATACTGAAAACAAAGCCTCACATAGAACAATATTGACGGCGACATACTGAAAACATAGCCTCACATAGAACAACATTCTCGGCGACATACTGAAAACATAGCCTCACATAGAACACTATTGATGGGATCGCGACATACTGAAAAGACAGCCTCAACATGGAACAATATTGACAGCGACATACTGTGAGGCTATGTTTACAACAAAGCCTCACATAGAACAATATTGACGGCGATATACTAAAAACATAGCTTCACACAGAACAACATTCACAGCGACATACTGAAAACATAGGCTCACATAGAACAACATTGTCGACGACATACTGAAAACATAACCTCACATATAACAACATTGACGGCGACAGACTGAAAACATAACCTCACATAGAACAACATTGACGGCGACAGACTGAAAACATAGGCTCACATAGAACAACATTGACGGCGACATACTGAAAACAAAGCCGCAACATATGACACCATTGACGGCGACATACTGAAAACATAACCTCACATAGAACAACATTGACGGCGACAGACTGAAAACATAACCTCACATAGAACAACATTCACAGCGACATACTGAAAACATAGGCTCACACAGAACAACATTGTCGGAGACATACTGAAAACATAGCCTCACATAGAACAACATTCACAGCGACATACTGAAAACAACCTCACATAAAACAACATTGACGCCGACAGACTGAAAACATAACCTCACATAGAACAACATTTACGGCGACATACTGAAAACATAGTTTCACATAGAACAACTTTGACGGCGACAGACTGAAAACATAACCTCACATAGAACAACATTGACGGCGACAGACTGAAAACAAAGCCACACATAGAACCACAATGACGGCGCTACGTCAAGCAAATATGTACACAGATGAGGAAAATGCACCATTTCTTTAATGTGTGTGTGTGTGCAAATAAAATGGCATATGGATGTCATTATGAAATCAGATGATACGACATGTTTTTCTGACATGTTATACAATGTACATGACACATCTTTATTACAGTTTCAATAAATATTTTTAAATGTAGTTTTTAACCACTGTAAAAAATTTTACCATTTCAATTTGGCATGGATTCAGCTATTTCAACACAGACACTTCCAGACAGTTGTAGGTAGACATAGAATTTAGGTAAACATAAATTCCTCCATGCATATATACAGAAGAGAGAGACCGGAAATCAGACTGGTAGACAACTGACAGACACACACACACACATAGAGAAATAGAGAGAGAGAGGGAGAGAGAGAGAGAGAGGGAGAGAGAGAGAGAGGGAGAGAGAGAGAGGGAGAGAGAGAGAGGGAGAGAGAGAGAGAGAGAGAGAGAGAGAGAGAGAGAGAGAGAGGGAGAGAGGGAGAGAGAGAGAGAGAGAGAGAGAGAGAGAGAGAGAGAGAGAGAGAGAGAGAGAGAGAGAGAGAGAGAGAGAGAGAGAGAGAGAGAGAGAGAGAGACAACAAGTGAAACAGAGACAAAGACATGACTTTTGTGGACAGACAGTCAAGATAAACATCACACATACACATTTACATCACCCGATGTCTTTAGTGAGATCATACAGTGACCACATATTACACATTTCTGAACATCTACTCTTTCGTTTGTTGTGTAGACCGGTCTGTTATTAACAAAGTGACTAGCATCGCTCAAGGGCTCCAAGATAGTTTGCTTGCTGTCAATATTTGTTTGTTCCAGAATGTGACAGTGTGTTTGGGGAATGAACAGGCAGACGGCTTGGTTGGTTCTGTGCCACTTGGTGGTAAAATAATGCCCGTCAGGCTTGATGGTAATAAGGTCACGTGGGGTGGAGCTAACAGTGGATCATCACGGTCTGAAAGCTGGGTGTGGATCATCACTGTCTGAAAGCTGGGTGTCTCCAAAGGATTGGACTGACTCAGGGAAGAGGGAGGACAAATATGCAGATTGCTACTGGTGCCATCTGTTCTTGTTTTCTCCTACAATGGACCCCGGAACCCACACGGGGAGATCTGTTCTTGTTTTCTCCTACAATGGACCCCGGAACCCACACGGGGAGACAAATATGCAGATTGCTACTGGTGCCACAGGAAGTGGATCTTTGCGCTGGTTGTTGGAACTGTGGGACCAGGTGCTTGTGGAAATGTTTCTAGTGCTATTATGCCGGTTTTCAACTGACCTCAACTGGGGTGTCCTGTCTAAACCTTAGAAGTGAGATAAAAAAAAAAAATAACACGGTGAAGATCACGTTGACGTCACCTCAAAATGTACACAGAATCACGTTGACGTCATCACAAAAAGTACATACACAGACAAGCATTATCGTCTTCTTGTCCTCCAGTTGACTCATACAAGGGCTGGGGGATGGTGTCAGAATGTTCAATATGCTGTTCCTAAAGACTAAAGACATACACTCATATATATTTCATTATGGCTGATCTGAATACTAACATTCCATCTTTGGCGTGATCAAACAGCTTTACATATACACCCTGTGTCAAGGTCTCTTACATTCTGTAACTAAAGTACAGAGCTGATCGTTTCTACCAAAGCGATATCGTGGATATTTTATTGATGAGGACATAGATGAAAATCTTCAGCTATATCTTTGGGTGCTTTTCCTGTCATTGAGACTTTACACCATGATTTGTGCAGCTTGCGTTCAATATCAGATTCTGCTAAAGTGCAGTCAGATCTCTGTCGCATTGTGTCTGTCGTCATACATTTTAGTTTTAGTTTGTATCACTACAGTTGTTGCCCAAGACTAGGCATCATAAGATGTCTCAGTGCTCAATCGTTGAAGGTACAGATGGATAGGACACACTCAGAGGATGCAGGATGGTGGTGGAGTCGCTGAGACATTCTCTATGGTGAATTACAGATGGCTAGGACACACTCAGAGGATGCAGGATGGTGGTGGAGTCGCTGAGACATTCTCTATGGTGAATTACAGATGGCTATAAGATGTTGGGGAGGGTCTGTAAAGATGTGTGTAGGCGAGACATTAAGTGGATTGATGGGAAAGTTTGTCATGGATAGCTCGGCAAGGAGAGAGGGAATATTGGGAAGGTAATAGGGACACAGGAAACAAGGATTACAGACAGAACAAAATAATAATAAAAATAATGGAATCGCATGCTTTCTGTGTGCACGATTCCAATTAATGCCAGCGGATCTTCTTTTTCTGACTACCGATCGTCAGGTCAGGGCGATTTGATTCTCTGCCTGTAAACAGCACAGGTGCACACTATCATCTGTTCTTTGCCCATCAATAGCACAGGTGCACACTATCATCTGCTCTTTGCCCATCAATAGCACAGAGGCACACTATCATCTGCTCTTTGCCCATCAATAGCACAGAGGCACACTATCATCTGCTCTTTGCCCATCAATAGCACAGAGGCACACTATCATCTGCTCATGCCCACCAATAGCACAGAGGCACACTATCATCTGCTCTTTGCCCACCAATAGCACAGAGGCACACTATCGTCTGCTCATGCCCATCAATAGCACAAAGGCACACTATCGTCTGCTCATGCCCACCAATAGCACAGGGGCACACTATCGTCTGGAAAGAGGGAAACGTGCCAATCATAATGCTCCTAAAAATATATTGTGATAAGGCCTGTCTGTGTCCTGCCTCTAGGCTCTAAGTTTTAAAGTCTCTTTCTATATCACGCAGCACCATCATTCCTTTGGCTGTTTCAGGTTTTACCATTCCGATCCATTTTTGTTATAGCTAACACATATTACGTGAACTGATCTGTATGTTTTATTGACTGATTTATTCGGTCACAAGTACTTTGTTTTAAATCCTTAGGTTAGAATTGTGACTGCTTTTTAAATATAACCTTTATATCTGTATTTATTTACTCCCATCCTTTTCCATTGTGTGTTTGCTTATTTGTCCAGTTGAAAGATCCTAACATAACTAACTGAAACAAAAATACTTAACGACCATGAAAATACTGTTCATATGATATTTAGTCTTTGATAAATCATTGCATTACATGTTTATATATATATATATATATATATATATATATATATATATATATATATATATATATATATATATATATATACACACACACACGTACACACAATCGCACACACACAGACACACACACACATACAAATATAAAGAAGAGCACTAACAATATACACGAGGGCAGTAGTGATAGACAAGCACACACATGATGACAAGATTACAATTATCCTGACATGATCATCGCATCAGTGATGCCATAAATCACAAACAATCGATCACAAACAATCAATTTATAATTTCTTTAAAAAAAAACTAATTAATTTTATAATACCATCAAACTGATGATATGTTATCACGCTAAAGATACCACAATGACAATCAATCTGACAGTATCATCACATAAATGATACCAGGGATCACCAAAGAGTGGGATCAATAGAATCATGTTAAATTAATTATAAACTGTTACGCCTTACAGACAATTATAATAAATAATAATTTCATAATTGCTGATAACTTGTTACTTTGACTAAATAACATGTTTGGAAACGTTACTATACAGTCACTCCTGATAATATATAAATGTGCTGGCATAAATGTCCCGCAAAACAGACTTGAATATGCGACTAGTAAAATTATATACTCAGTCAACGGCCATGTTGCCAATACTGTTCTGTTAAAATTTCAGTCTTGCTGTTTTTAATCAATGATAATTGACATAATGATCTAGTGTTTAGGAACTCCATACCATTATCACTATCAAACAGCAGGTCCTTTACAGAACGTCGCTCTTCTCATGGTACGCCTGAAAGTCTTTTTGTCTTGCCAGTTGTCCAGCCCTATGTGCTTTCTTGCCAATACACCCTCAGTGTCTTGTACCCACTGCTTCTGTCTCGTTTTCCGGAAACTGTGCCCTTAATGTCTTTTCCTCCAGGCCACGTTTAACATGGCCATACAATCATGATACCAGTCAAGTCAGCCGTAGTTACTGAAGCTGTCTACTTCGCATCCACCAGATGTCAACTCCGGTGGAAGTTCAGGTTGTTCATCCACCTCTGGACATGTCTTGTTCCAGAACTTGAGTTTTGCGTGCACATCAGTTTTACAGATTTAGCTTACTTGTAATCAGACTTGGTTCCTGGCCGCTCGGCAGATGATGTAACTTCGGAAGAGAAATACCTAACTGGTTGCCATTTACAACATGCTTGTTTCGAAGAGTGGGTCAATTTTGTTCTCTCTCTCACACAACGGGGTCTCAGAACCCAGATGTGGATTTTTTAGCTTTCAGGCATGCCTATTTTAACCCAGATAGTTTGAACAAGCTATCGTTGTGTATACTACTACTGCTCTACCGAATTGTGTGTTTTTTTTTTTTTTTTTTGGTCACATGCAATTCATATTCTATTGAAAATTTTATTTAATTATACATACGTAAAAATTCAAAATTACTAAAAATGTATCAACATTTTGTCTTAATTTTTCTCAGAGCATTAATTACTTTTTACATCTACCATTGAGCAAAGTGACACACATTTGGAGACGAAAATCAAGCTAATTAAATATGTTTATATTTACATTAAATTTATAGGATCTATATAATGCATAAAAACATGCACACAAACAGACAGACACACACACACACACACACACACACACACACACCCACACACACATCTGGTTAACACGTATTATTTCCAGCGACATGATTCCTTTAAATTAAATTAAAACACACAAGTATGTCGGATGTAATTGGTCTCGTTAGAAATACTGATAATGAATTATCAAAAATTATATTCACTAATCAGTTCAGTTCTGGTTATGCCTAGTGGCACATGAGGCTTCAGAGAGGACTTTCCATGCTTTCCTGTCCTGTGCAATCTTCAGTGCAGTTTTCCATGTCAAAGATGTCACACTCAGGTCACTTTCCATCGTTCGTCTTCATGTTACTAATCACTTGGCTGACTATAAAGTATTAATTGCTCTGTGGTTCTCGTGTGTACGTCATCCTTTTTTCTTGTGAGTCATCATGTTTTCTTTACGTCATTTAGTTTTCTTGTATATCATCATGTTTTTTTTGTATGTTATTATGTTTTCTTGTGAGTCATCATGTTTTCTTTATGTCATCACGTTTTCTTGTATATCATCCTGTTTTCTTGTATGCCATCATGTTTTCTTGTATGTCATCCTGTTTTCTTGTATGTCATCATGTTTTCTTGTATGTCATCATGTTTTCTTGTATGTCATCCTGTTTTCTTGTATGTCATCACGTTTTATTTATTTCATCTTGTTTTCTTGTATATCATCATGTTTTCTTGTATGTCATCAATTTTTATGTCATCATCTTTTCTTCTTTGTCATCATGTTTTCTTGCATAGTATCATGTGTTCTTGTATGTAAACATGTTTTCTTGCATGTCATTCTGTTTTCTAATATGTCATCATCTTCTCTTGTATGTCTTTATGTTTCCTTGTATGTCATTATGTTTTCTTGCATGTCATCATGTTTTTTTTCGCATGTCATCATATTTTTTTGTATGTCATCATGTTTTCTTGTATGTCATCATGTTTTCTTGTATGCTATCATGTTTTCTTGTATGCCATAATGTTCTCTTGTTGTGTCATCATTATTCCTTGTATTTTCATCATGTTTCCTTGTATCTCATTATGTTTTCTTGCATGTCATCATGTTTTTTTGTATGTCATCATGTTTTCTTGAATGTCATCATGATTTATTGTATGTCATCATGTTTTGTTGTAAGTCATCATGTTTTCTTGTATGTCATCAAGTTTTATAGCATGTCATTGTGTTTTCTTGTATGTCATCAGGTTTTCTTGTATGTCATCATGTTTTCTTGTATGTCATCTTGTTTCCTTGTATGTAATCATGTTTCTTTTTGTGTGTCATCATGTTTCTTTTTGTATGTCATCATGTTCTCTTTTATGTCATCATGTTTTCTTGTACATCATTATGTTTTCTTATATGTCATCATATTTTCTTGTATGTCATCATATTTTTTGTATGTCATCATGTTTTCCTGTATGTCATCTTATTTTCTTGTATATCATCCTGCTTTCTTCTTTGTCAACCTGTTTTCTTCTTTGTCATCATATTTTCTTGCATGTCATCATGTTTCTTGTATGCCATCATGTTTTCTTGTAAATCATCCTGTTTTCTTGTATGTCATCCCGTTTTCTTGTATGTCATCATGTTTTCTTGTAAGTCATCGTTATCTCTTGTATGTCATTATGTTCTCTTGTATGTCATTATATTTTCTTGTATGTCATCATGTTTTCTTTATGTCATCATGTTTTCTTCTATTTTATAATGTTTTCTTCTATGTCATAATGTTCTCTTGCATGTCATCTTGTGTTCTTGTATGTCATCTTGTTCTCTTGTATGTCATCTTGTTCTCTTGCATGACATTATGTTACTTTGTATGTCATCATGTTTTTTGTATTTCATCATGTTTTCTTCTATGTCATCATGTTCTCTTGAATGTCATCATGTTCTTTTGAATGTAATCATGTTTCCTTGCATGTCATCATGTTTTCTTGCATGTCATCATGTTCTCTTGTATGTTGTCATGTTCTCTTGTATGTTGTCATGTTCTCTTGTATGTTGTCATGTTCTCTTGTATGTCATCTTGTTTCTTTGTATGTCATCATGTTTCTTTTTGTATGTCTTCATGTTTCTTTTTGTATGTCATCATGTTCTCTTTTATGTCATCATGTTTTCTTGTACATCATTATGTTTTCTTATATGTCATCATATTTTCTTGTATGTCATCATTTTATTTTGTATGTCATCATGTTTTCCTGTATGTCATCTTATTTTCTTGTATATCATCCTGCTTTCTTCTTTGTCAACCTGTTTTCTTCTTTGTCATCATATTTTCTTGCATGTCATCATGTTTCTTGTATGCCGTCATGTTTTCTTGTAAATCATCCTGTTTTCTTTTATGTCATCCCGTTTTCTTGTATGTCATCATGTTTTCTTGTAAGTCATCGTTATCTCTTGTATGTCATTATGTTCTCTTGTATGTCATTATATTTTCTTGTATGTCATCATGTTTTCTTTATGTCATCATGTTTTCTTCTATTTCATAATGTTTTCTTCTATGTCATAATGTTCTCTTGCATGTCATCTTGTGTTCTTGTATGTCATCTTGTTCTCTTGTATGTCATCTTGTTCTCTTGCATGACATTATGTTACTTTGTATGTCATCATGTTTTTTGTATTTCATTATGTTTTCTTCTATGTCATCATGTTCTCTTGAATGTCATCATGTTCTTTTGCATGTAATCATGTTTCCTTGCATGTCATCATGTTTTCTTGCATGTCATCATGTTCTCTTGTATGTTGTCATGTTCTCTTGTATGTTGTCATGTTCTCTTGTATGTTGTCATGTTCTCTTTATGTCATCTTGTTTTCTTGTATGTCGTCGTGTTCTCTTTATGTCATCATGTTCTGTTGTATGTCATCATGTTCTCTTGTATGTCATCATGTTCTCTTGTATGTCATCATGTTCTCTTGTATGTCATGATGCTCTGTTGGTTCAGTTTTCCTCCGTAGGACGCTAAGCTGCCTGCTATTCGAATGTTGAACGTTGAATCACGAATCGACATCACAGCACTCGGGTCACTCCCATAAGTGCTCCGTTCCCATCTTCGACAGCAAGCGAGTTTCAATTCCTATGGCACCAGTAACCGTCTGATTGTATATCCGTCTCATCCTTCCCCTGAGTGTTGAGCGTCTGCCAGATCCCCTGGTAACTCCTGGCAGTGCCATTCTCCTCAAACCGTAATGATCTATCTGCACTTCGGCACTGTTCACTCGTTTCCAAAGGTGAGTAAAAAAGGGGGTTTTCAAGCCTTTAGGCGTATAGGGCTAAACCTTTATTTTTATAGAACAATCTGTACAAAATGGGTGATGTGGTCAGCATATCACCGGCCGCCTTAACATCCCAGGACTGCACCCAGTACTCACTCAAGGCTGGGTCGACCTGAGGGCTAAGGTCATTAAAAAAAAGTCCTGCTCTGCTAGGGAGCGAACACCCGTACTTCCGATGAGCGGCGAGCGTCTAACCACTCGGCCACGGCGGCTCCCTTGTTCTCAGAAGGCCCAAACAAATCTAGCTTGTCATACATTATTTCACCACCAAGCAGTGCAGAGCCGACAAGTCTATCTGCCTGCTCATTTCCCAGCACACCGGCATACCCAGGAGAAAATATCTAAAGGACGCTAACTACCTGGGACCTCTGAAGTGATGCTTGCCACTCTGCACGAATCATGCCTGTCTTCACCTTTTTCAACATGCTGTGTGGGTCAGTTACAATCGCGGCATGCGTTCAGCTGATTCTCGAGCCAGCGGAAGACAGCAGAGACTGCCCCCACCTCCATTCTCAAACTAGAAATTGTGATATCATATGCACGGCTTTACTGCACTAAGCGACGTCCATTCGCCTTTGCAATGAACCCCCGTGCAATACGTCTGCCCCTCAACACAGAGCCATCTGTATATACAATCACATCACTTGGGTGGGAATTGTCAGGAATCATTTGTTGAACGTCTGATTCTGCGGCACCAGCTGGCCAGTCCCTGCAGTCAGGACTCAAAGTGATAAGAACATACACAAGTCTGAAACTTATTTGGAAACTTTGACCCACTCCTCTCCTCGCACAAATTTATCAAGCTTGCACACATCTCCACTTGTGTCTTCAGCTTGCGTAATTCAATACCTTCCCCTTTTCAGCCTGTGACTGACCTTTAGCTCTATCCAGGGCTTCATGCATGATGCGCCTCTTGTCCGCAGCTACTCTGAGACATGACTGCCTGCAGAACTTTGAGCCTTTCTCCAATAGTAGGCAGTGCAAGTATTGTTTTCATTGAAGAAGCCCACGCCCTTCTATTTGTAGATGAATTTCCTCATTGTAGTGTTTTGAGACAACATTTAAAAACTGGTAAAACTAAAAGCAAAGGCAGTATTTTAAAAATCCTGGTAAAAACACACTGAAGGTTCTGAGCTGTTGCTGCGGAGTTTTTACATCATGCAGGTTCTCAGTGCGTGCTTTATAAAAGGATATTACATTACATTACCTATAAAGATATCCGTTTGGAATGGAAGTGATACTTTACAGAAACCAGGCTCCACACCAGAGAGTTTCAGTTGAGATTTAACTGATAGGAATTTGCCATTTGGGTTCTGGAATCCAATTCTCAGTGGGAAATGGGGGGGGGGGGAGGGTGGGCAACAACAGAGAAAACTTGCTTGCTTGCTTGTAACCCACCAGGACAACACACTAGCGATAAACATCCAGTGACACAAAATGCTACTTTGCGGATGAGGATCATCCGTGAAGAGGTCCCGGAAACCCCTTTCAGTCGTTATGGCCACATTCATGGCCCAGCTATATTCAGGGCCCCCTGCAAAAGCCAGGGCGGGGCTTCAAATAACCAACAGTTGCATTCCCCATGGAGATGACTTAAAAAACAGCAGAGAATAGTAGCCTAACTGTCCAGGAGGCGACTAATCAGTTCCTAACAACCCTGTCCAGGAGGCGACTAATAAGTTGATAGCTACAATCGAATGGATGAGATGTCGCAGCCTAGCTATAAACCGCAACACAACGTGAAATTACCCTTTCATGGGCCAACACGTAAATAAAGGTAGTTGCGTATCCTTTACAGGACGTTGCAGAACCAACCTAGCATTTTCTGGCTGTTTTTTTTTCTAGTCAAATTTACAATCAGTAGTTTGCCATTGCTTTCTGGACGGTCGCCTGCTCGATACCACCGTCGAAACCAATACAAAGCGCAAGGCCCGCAGCTAGGATCGAACCCGGCACTCCGACATTACGAATTGCGGTCGCAAAGCCTAAGCCACAGACTGACTGACTGACTTTCTACCCCAACAGGACATCACACAAGCGATAAACACCCGATGACACAACGTGCCACCATGTGGATGAGGATCTTTAGACCATATTTATGCCTGGCTATATTGCGGCTCCCAGCAAGAGCCACAGTAGGGCTTCAAATAACGAACAATTTTCATCCTAAAAAAGGACGGGAAGTGATTAGTTCACAAATACAAAGCCACAGACGCCGACTAACACGTTTACAAGAACACCAAAACTAACTTGGTTATAAGGGAAATAATCTATCTGATATTGCGTTATCTTCGATTCAGTCCCAGTTAACATTGTTATCTCCCTTACATCAACAAAGTCTCCAGTTCTGAATTCACACAGTCTGTAAGGGACTGGCGCCTGGCTGTGTGGTATACTCAAAGATAGTAGTGGTACAATGTCGTAAATCGCCACTGTGGACATGATACATGGTTTTTCGTTAGTTAATCTGGTTCAAGCAACAAAGTCAGGTCCCAAAAGAGAGTGACTTCCCTCGCCATTCAAGCCTCGTAGTGACATTGGGCCTGTCCTGTGTGGCAGATGTGTCAGGCTTAGTGAGCGTCCAGCCACACGTCGTATTTTACTCGTTGTTTGTCATAGGTTGCATCCATTCGTGGAAGATATAGACAGCATTCTCTCGTGGGACGCAGGCTGATGCTGTGGCGTAGAGGGGTTGGGTTCAGGGTCACACATGGATTATAGAAGACGCGATATCAGTGGCCGCTGACAACAATGAGTAAATTACGTCGTGTTTCTGCCCTGTCACTGAGCGTGACAGCCCAGCAACACAGGACAGTCCCTGCGTCATTTCAAGGCATGAATGGCAAGGAAAGTCATTCTCTTTCTGGGCCCGACTTCATTACAAGAACCGTTAATCTGTATATATAATCTGTAGCATCATCTTTATCAAGTGCCTTGCTAACTGGCCTTGACTGTCATGCTTCTCTGTAACCTGCATTCTTCAGTAGAATGAGTCAGTCCATGAGCTGACACCCCTCCAAGCCATGACAAAATGCTGTCAAGAAACATCTTGCATTGTCTTCCCATGTTTCTCTTTCCAGAAATATTTCTAGTGATTCCAACATATGCTATCTTCTTTCTTCCCATGACATGTGACATCATCTTTTCCCCATGACATATGACATATTCTTTCTCCCCATGACATGTGACATATTCTTTCTTCCCATGACATGTGACATATTCTTTCTCCCCATGACATGTGACATCATCTTTCTTCCCATGACATGTGACATATTCTTTTTTCCCATGACATGTGACATCTTCTTTCTTTCCATGACATGTGACATCTTCTTTCTCCCCATGACATGTGACATCTTCTTCCCATGACATGTGACATATTCTTTTTCCCCATGACATGTGACATCTTCTTTCTTCCCATGACATGGCCGAAACAAATGATGACTCTTTTTCTGATGTTTGTGATCAGCTGTCTTCGGGTGGTCGCCTCTGTCATAACATCTTGTTGACTTCTGTTGGCTCGTGAACCGATTTCAAGCATTATTGTGTAAAACCACATCTCTGGGGTGTCCAGAAATTTTTTGGCTTATATATTCATTGTGCATTATTCCCCCGCATATTTTATAACTAACAAAAGAGTCATAAAGCTCCAATCTGTTCACAAATCCATCGGCAGAACACTTGTTTGTCCAAACAAAAACGCAAAATAGAATTAGTCTCCCACTGAGTTGCTTCATCTCAGTCGTCGGTTGAGTTGACAGGTACACAGGCATACAGGGGACTGTTCTGTCTGCCTGGTCTATCTCTTGGAGATTTATAGTGGACTTTAGGGCTCCCAGAACTGAGAGCGGCGATTTCTCCGTCTTCGCTTGACTCTTGACCAATAGCGTCTTGTGGCTGGACATAGGGCACTTTGACGCTGCTGGACACTGATGGTGGTCGTCTGTAGGCTGGGGAGAAAATCACAGTGATGTTTTTGAACCAAATGAGGTACAGTTATCTTTGTATATTACAGTGTTCAGTTTTGTATCAAGTTACTTACATGGTGCATTTATATATTATCTGCTGCTGATGCCCCTTCTCCATCTTCTCAATCTCCTCCTTCCTCTTCTTCATTTTCTTTATTTTCTCCTCTTCTTCTTCTCCATCTTCTCCTCTCCTTATTCTCCTTTTTCTCCTCGCCTCCTCCTTCACCAACTTTCGCCATTCCGCTTCTTCTTGTATTATTCAATATTCAAAAACTGAATGCACCCCTGCCACCTCTTAATCTCGCCCGTCTCTTTGCGAATGTTGAAAGTTAAATTAATAATTGACATCATAGCATTTAGTACACTCCGATTAGTCCTCCGTACCCACCTTCAGCAGCAAGCAAAGAGTTCCAATTCCGATAGCACCAGTAACTGTCTAATGTATATCCGTCTCGCCTTTCCCTTGACTGCTATGTGTCGGCCAGATCCCCTGGTAACTCCTGGCTGCGTCATTCTCCTCGGACCGTAATGATCTGTTTGTGCAACCACACTATTCACTCGCTCCCAAAGGGCCCTCACAACATCTATCTTGTCATACATCAATGCACCATCTGGAGAAAATATCCAAAGGAGGCCAAATACCCGGGACCTCTGAAGTGAAGCTTGCCACTCTGCAGGGAGCATGCCTGTCTGCACTTTTCACATGTTCTGTGAGTCAGTTACATTGACGGCATATGTGTGTGTGTGTGCGTGTGTGTGTGTAGCTAATTCTCAAGCCAGGGGAAGGCAACAGTGACTACCTTCACTTCCATTCTCAAACTAGACGTTGTCCTATCAATTGCCAGTCTTTGCTGCACTAAGCGACGTCCACATTTGGGAGCCGCACTGGCACAGTGGCTAGACGCTCGCCTTCCTGCCAGAGCGTCATAGGTTTGCATCCGTTAAGAGTTGGATCCTTTTCATATTTACCCATCATAAAATGAGTACCAGGCAAACACTTAGGAAGTAAAGGCGGCCGGTGTGATCACCCATAGAAAAGAGATTAGTCTGTAACAATATCAGTGTTCCGGCACCCCATTTAACACTAGACCAGGGGATCATAACCTGTGGGTTGCGACAGTTTTGTTGGTCGTACTACCCTTTCACAGGAATCGCCATGGGACAACTACTTATTCACTGAAGTTATGCAGTAGCAACGAACGAATTTATATGATTAGGAGTCGCTACAACATGGGGAACTGTATCAAAGGGTCGCTACAACATTAGGAACTGTATCAAAGGGTCGCTACAACATTAGGAACTGTATCAAAGGGTCGCTACAACATGGGGAACTGTATCAAAGGGTCGCTACAACATGGGGAACTGTATCAAAGGGTCGCTACAACATGGGGAACTGTATCAAAGGGTCGCTACAACATTAGGAACTGTATCAAAGGGTCGCTACAACATTAGGAACTGTATCAAAGGGTCGCTACAACATTAGGAACTGTATCAAAGGGTCGCTACAACATTAGGAACTGTATCAAAGGGTCGCTACAACATTAGGAACTGTATCAAAGGGTCGCTACAACATTAGGAACTGTATCAAAGGGTCGCCACAACATGAGGAACTGTATCAAAGGGTCGCTACAACATTAGGAACTGTATCAAAGGGTCGCTACAACATTAGGAACTGTATCAAAGGGTCGCTACAACATTAGGAACTGTATCAAAGGGTCGCTACAACATTAGGAACTGTATCAAAGGGTCGCTACAACATTAGGAACTGTATCAAAGGGTCGCTACAACATTAGGAACTGTATCAAAGGGTCGCTACAACATTAGGAACTGTATCAAAGGGTCGCTACAACATTAGGAACTGTATCAAAGGGTCGCTACAACATGGGGAACTGTATCAAAGGGTCGCTACAACATTAGGAACTGTATCAAAGGGTCGCTACAACATGAGGAACTGTATCAAAGGGTCGCTACAACATTAGGAACTGTATCAAAGGGTCGCTACAACATGGGGAACTGTATCAAAGGGTCGCTACAACATGAGGAACTGTATCAAAGGGTCGCTACAACATTAGGAACTGTATCAAAGGGTCGCTACAACATTAGGAACTGTATCAAAGGGTCGCTACAACATGAGGAACTGTATCAAAGGGTCGCTACAACATTAGGAACTGTATCAAAGGGTCGCTACAACATTAGGAACTGTATCAAAGGGTCGCTACAACATTAGGAACTGTATCAAAGGGTCGCTACAACATTAGGAACTGTATCAAAGGGTCGCTACAACATTAGGAACTGTATCAAAGGGTCGCTACAACATGGGGAACTGTATCAAAGGGTCGCTACAACATTAGGAACTGTATCAAAGGGTCGCTACAACATGAGGAACTGTATCAAAGGGTCGCTACAACATTAGGAACTGTATCAAAGGGTCGCTACAACATGGGGAACTGTATCAAAGGGTCGCTACAACATGAGGAACTGTATCAAAGGGTCGCTACAACATTAGGAACTGTATCAAAGGGTCGCTACAACATTAGGAACTGTATCAAAGGGTCGCTACACCATGAGGAACTGTATCAAAGGGTCGCTACAACATTAGGAACTGTATCAAAGGGTCGCTACAACATTAGGAACTGTATCAAAGGGTCGCTACAACATTAGGAACTGTATCAAAGGGTCGCTACAACATGGGCTACAACTGTATCAAAGGGTCGCTACAACATTAGGAACTGTATCAAAGGGTCGCTACAACATTAGGAACTGTATCAAAGGGTCGCTACAACATGGGGAACTGTATCAAAGGGTCGCTACAACATTAGGAACTGTATCAAAGGGTCGCTACAACATTAGGAACTGTATCAAAGGGTCGCTACAACATTAGGAACTGTATCAAAGGGTCGCTACAACATTAGGAACTGTATCAAAGGGTCGCTACAACATTAGGAACTGTATCAAAGGGTCGCTACAACATTAGGAACTGTATCAAAGGGTCGCTACAACATTAGGAACTGTATCAAAGGGTCGCTACAACATTAGGAACTGTATCAAAGGGTCGCCACAACATGAGGAACTGTATCAAAGGGTCGCTACAACATTAGGAACTGTATCAAAGGGTCGCTACAACATTAGGAACTGTATCAAAGGGTCGCTACAACATTAGGAACTGTATCAAAGGGTCGCTACAACATTAGGAACTGTATCAAAGGGTCGCTACAACATTAGGAACTGTATCAAAGGGTCGCTACAACATGGGGAACTGTATCAAAGGGTCGCTACAACATTAGGAACTGTATCAAAGGGTCGCTACAACATGAGGAACTGTATCAAAGGGTCGCTACAACATTAGGAACTGTATCAAAGGGTCGCTACAACATGGGGAACTGTATCAAAGGGTCGCTACAACATGAGGAACTGTATCAAAGGGTCGCTACAACATTAGGAACTGTATCAAAGGGTCGCTACAACATTAGGAACTGTATCAAAGGGTCGCTACACCATGAGGAACTGTATCAAAGGGTCGCTACAACATTAGGAACTGTATCAAAGGGTCGCTACAACATTAGGAACTGTATCAAAGGGTCGCTACAACATTAGGAACTGTATCAAAGGGTCGCTACAACATTAGGAACTGTATCAAAGGGTCGCTACAACATTAGGAACTGTATCACATTAGGAACTGTATCAAAGGGGTCGCTACAACATGGGGAACTGTATCAAAGGGTCGCTACAACATTAGGAACTGTATCAAAGGGTCGCTACAACATGAGGAACTGTATCAAAGGGTCGCTACAACATTAGGAACTGTATCAAAGGGTCGCTACAACATGGGGAACTGTATCAAAGGGTACAACGCTGTACAAAGGGTCGCTACAGGAACTGTATCAAAGGGTCGCTACAACATTAGGAACTGTATCAAAGGGTCGCTACAACATTAGGAACTGTATCAAAGGGTCGCTACAAAGGTCCTATGATTAGGAACTGTATCAAAGGGTCGCTACAACATTAGGAACTGTATCAAAGGGTCGCTACAACATTAGGAACTGTATCAAAGGGTCGCTACAACATTAGGAACTGTATCAAAGGGTCGCTACAACATGGGGAAACTGTATCAAAGGGTCGCTACAACATTAGGAACTGTATCAAAGGGTCGCTACAACATTAGGAACTGTATCAAAGGGTCGCTACAACATGGGGAACTGTATCAAAGGGTCGCTACAACATTAGGAACTGTATCAAAGGGTCGCTACAACATTAGGAACTGTATCAAAGGGTCGCTACAACATTAGGAACTGTATCAAAGGGTCGCTACAACATTAGGAAACTGTATCAAAGGGTCGCTACAACATGGGGAACTGTATCAAAGGGTCGCTACAACATTAGGAACTGTATCAAAGGGTCGCTACAACATGGGGAACTGTATCAAAGGGTCGCTACAACATTAGGAACTGTATCAAAGGGTCGCTACAACATGAGGAACTGTATCAAAGGGTCGCTACAACATTAGGAACTGTATCAAAGGGTCGCTACAACATGGGGAACTGTATCAAAGGGTCGCTACAACATGAGGAACTGTATCAAAGGGTCGCTACAACATTAGGAACTGTATCAAAGGGTCGCTACAACATTAGGAACTGTATCAAAGGGTCGCTACACCATGAGGAACTGTATCAAAGGGTCGCTACAACATTAGGAACTGTATCAAAGGGTCGCTACAACATTAGGAACTGTATCAAAGGGTCGCTACAACATGAGGAACTGTATCAAAGGGTCGCTACAACATTAGGAACTGTATCAAAGGGTCGCTACAACATGGGGAACTGTATCAAAGGGTCGCTACAACATGGGGAACTGTATCAAAGGGTCGCTACAACATTAGGAACTGTATCAAAGGGTCGCTACAACATTAGGAACTGTATCAAAGGGTCGCTACAACATGAGGAACTGTATCAAAGGGTCGCTACAACATAGGGAACTGTATCAAAGGGTCGCTACAACATTAGGAACTGTATCAAAGGGTCGCAAACAACATTAGAAACTGTATCAAAGGGTCGCTACAACATAGGGAACTGTATCAAAGGGTCGCTACAACATTAGGAACTGTATCAAAGGGTCGCTACAACATGGGGAACTGTATCAAAGGGTCGCTACAAAATGGGGAACTGTATCAAAGGGTCGGTACAACATTAGGAACTGTATCAAAGGGTCGCTACAACATAGGGAACTGTATCAAAGGGTCGCTACAACATGGGGAACTGTATCAAAGGGTCGCTACAACATTAGTAACTGTATCAAAGGGTCGCAAACAACATTAGGAACTGTATCAAAGGGTCGCTACAACATAGGGAACTGTATCAAAGGGTCGCTACAACATTAGGAACTGTATCAAAGGGTCACTACAACATGGGGAACTGTATCAAAGGGTCGCTACAACATGGGGAACTGTATCAAAGGGTCGGTACAACATTAGGAACTGTATCAAAGGGTCGCTACAACATAGGGAACTGTATCAAAGGGTCGCTACAACATGGGGAACTGTATCAAAGGGTCGCTACAACATTAGGAACTGTATCAAAGGGTCGCAAACAACATTAGGAACTGTATCAAAGGGTCGCTACAACATAGGGAACTGTATCAAAGGGTCGCTACAACATTAGGAACTGTATCAAAGGGTCGCAAACAACATTAGGAACTGTATCAAAGGGTCGCTACAACATTAGGAACTGTATCAAAGGGTCGCAAACAACATTAGGAACTGTATCAAAGGGTCGCTACAACATAGGGAACTGTATCAAAGGGTCGCTACAACATGGGGAACTGTATCAAAGGGTCGCTACAACATGGGGAACTGTATCAAAGGGTCGCTACAACATAGGGAACTGTATCAAAGGGTCGGTACAACATAGGGAACTGTATCAAAGGGTCGCTACAACATAGGGAACTGTATCAAAGGGTCGCTACAACATAGGGAACTGTATCAAAGGGTCGCTACAACATAGGGAACTGTATCAAAGGCTCGCTACAACATAGGGAACTGTATCAAAGGGTCGCTACAACATAGGGAACTGTATCAAAGGGTCGCTACAACATGGGGAACTGTATCAAAGGGTCGCTACAACATTAGGAACTCTATCAAAGGGTCGCTACAACATTAGGAACTGTATTAAAGGGTCGCTACAACATTAGGAACTGTATCAAAGGGTCGCTACAACATGGGGAACTGTATCAAAGGGTCGCTACAACATAGGCAACTGTATCAAAGGGTCGCTACAACATGGGGAACTGTATCAAAGGGTCGCTACAACATTAGGAACTGTATCAAAGGGTCGCTACAACATTAGGAACTGTATCAAAGGGTCGCTACAACATAGGGAACTGTATCAAAGGGTCGCTACAACATAGGGAACTGTATCAAAGGGTCGCTACAACATAGGGAACTGTATCAAAGGGCCGCTACAACATAGGGAACTGTATCAAAGGGTCGCTACAACATTAATGACTGTATCAAAGGGTCGCTACAACATAGGGAACTGTATCAAAGGGTCGCTACAACATAGGGAACTGTATCAAAGGGTCGCTACAACATGGGGAACTGTATCAAAGGGTCGCTACAACATAGGGAACTGTATCAAAGGGTCGCTACAACATGGGGAACTGTATCAAAGGGTCGCTACAACATTAGGAACTGTATCAAAGGGTCGCTACAACATAGGGAACTGTATTAAAGGGTCGCGGCATTAAGAAGGGTGAGAGCCGATGTTCCAGACAGACAGAAAGGTGCAGGCAACAACAACAATAACAACATGGTAAGCTCACAAATATAAGCCGGAAGCTTACTTCTACCCCGCCTGGGAATGCCGGAGTGCGGGATAGGAGGCAGAGGCAGGTGCATATGATGGGCAGCGATGCTGTAGTGGCTTCGGGAGTTGAGCGTCCGCGCCGAACCCTTGCTCTTCAGCGTCGAGGTGGTGCCGCCCCAGTCTAAGTGATGCTCGGGCGCCATACAGTAGGCGGGCGGTCGGTACAAGTCTTCATCCCGGCTTTGACACCGACCTGTAGCAAATATCATCAACATAAGTTGACAGTTGCAATACAGACGAAACCAACTATGTAGATCTTCTTTAAAGAATTTATGACAACACACACTAATGAAATGTAGACAAAGTTGACGCCTGAACGTTATAAAGTATTTTCCCATAGTGAATGTAATTTGTCATTGTCACTACAACGTTTTTGGTGCAGTGCACATTGGTAGGCAATAGCCTGAGGATTCAGTGCCGTATGGCCAGAGCTAACGCCACGAACTGTGCAGGTTAAGGTGTTAAGAATAATAATGTCAACAACAATTTATTTGCTAGGCGTATTTCGTTGTATCTTGTTAGGCGCATAACTGAAATATTTTGACGACATAAAAAAAGCCATGGTGAATTGGAATGAACAGTAGAGGAGGGTAAGCTACAGGATAGGACAGGCAGGGGCCGACCAGCATGAAGATGGACAGAAGACATCAGAGACAACATGGGCAGGCAAGTGTATGGGCGGCAGAACTGGCAAGATACTTTTGTTTTAGACCAGCTGTGATGGGAGCGACGTTCTGTCACTAATCTGCTACATGATAGTGATGGCGATGTTATAATACACAGTTGATGACAAAAACAAGGCATTAACCTAAAAAATAATAAATAATAGACAGACAGGTATACTGCATACTATCAGACAACGGTTAGACAGACAGGATAAACAATTTATTTTTTAGAAGGTCATAAAACTTTGCATTTGACCCTTCCAGTCATACATCTTTCACACAGTAATTGTATAATGTGAATTTGTTGATGAATGGATCGGGGGACAGATGGATGGATCGATATATAGCTAGAAATATAGAATGACATACAGTTAGACAGACAGACATGTAGACGGACAATGCACAGACAATGCTTACTTCTGTACCGGTGTAACAGCAAAAATACTGCCAGAAAAAGTAATACCGATATGAGGACTAGCATAACGATGAGTACTGTCATCGGGAGGTTTCCAGTGTCGACTGAAAAAGAGATGTTTGTAAGTGCAATAAATAATCTATTTTTCTTAAAGGCTTACAGCATAGAGTATATACTTATTGCTGTTTCATATTGTTTCTGGACAATGGAATGCTTTCTATAATGCTTTGATAACATTTATATAGCTTGAAATGGGTACCAGGATGTATGTCCTGGGGAAGTAAAGACGACCAGCGTAATGCTGACCACATTAACCACCTAGAGCCGATTTGTCTGTAAAAAATATGGGTTCAATTTCCATATGCCCGATGCGCCCAATGGCGCAAAAAGGGATC